>JAHFWJ010000177.1:0-435920 GCA_028555115.1 Himalopsyche japonica | reverse complement strand
TTTTATTTTAATTCAATTTGTGTTTTTTTAGTACGTCTTAGCGGAATATACTTTTTTAACCCATGTATTTGCCCCCAATCTGAAGCATATCGGCTCCTTAGTATATTTACAGTTGTTCAATTTAAAGGCGTTATCTGTCACTTCTTGGTGGAAAGGCAATATTTTGTAAAAAATTAAAAGCATTTCAAGTACGATTTCCACAATGTATTTTAGGATTTTAAGAAACTACCTGAATTGTTGAATGCTCCTAGTTATAAAATAAATTGTGAAAATATTACAAAAAATATGTTTTAATCATTTAACAGATGTTATTTATACGATAAATTCTTGTTAATGATTTGATCAACCTATATTTTTACTGTAGAGAAGTAGAAGTATTCTAGTGGTGAGTTATTCGCTCTCGCTACGCTACACTTTTTGCATCGAATGGTTTGGATGAAGTTGTTAAACACATAAAAATTTCATACTTTTAATCAGAATTGATAAATTGATTGAAAAAAGCGCTGCATGCACTCGGACCCTTATCCGAGATAAGTCACAGAAGCCAACAATTTTGACATCAAGCAAAATAATACAGTTACTAATTCAATATTTTTTTACTGGAAAAATATAAGTTAGAGAAAGAAATATTAATAAATTATTGTTCATCGAAATTCAAGTTTGTTATTTTACAGAAAACCTTTTTATTATATGATTAAAAAAATAAATTTTCAATAGTCTTTTGTAAATGTCGGCAATTAGCACTCAGTCTAAGCCAAAATGTGAACATTGAAGATTATATAAAAATACTTTCTTTATTAAAAATAACATGGAATAGCAGAAAATGATAAAAGCGGTTTTATAGTGTTTGAATGAAGTATTAATATTCATTCTATTACTGGCTATTCTCATGAATATTGGATAAAAATATTGTTAAAAGGTTATCGCTAAATGTCACTTCACAACTTTGACACATACATCAAGATGGTAGCGTTACCCGAGAAATGTTAGGAAGCTGGAATCTTTCAATACCCGAAGATTAATGGGATATTGTATATTGTAAATGATGGAAATAAATATTTATTGACAGATGATTTATTAAACAGAAGCGAAATATGTCAAAGGAATATAAAAAACTTATTAAAATACTGTAAAGATAAGGACAACATTAATTTATATGAAAATGTAGTGAGTTTAAAAACACTGTATCATAACATATCAACGTATTTTTGACACGAAGCATTAAGTAGGAATGAGTGATTTTTATTTAATCCCTGTTGAATATTTGTATACTATCTACACATTGTTCGACATTATTTTTGGTTGTCCCACCTTCACCCGTTATGTGTATGCAGCCGTTGTGACACGGCCGCCTTCCATAACGCAATACTAATAAAAAGAATCGATTTTACTCCTCATACTCTTGGCCCGATACAGAGCTGCACGGACCGATCGTTAAACCATGCACTATTGTGCTTAAAAGAAGAGAAAAAAAAAAAAAAAGGAAATGTGACTTGCTCAGCCACTTAGTCTACGTGATATTAGGTATCCTGTGTATCTGCGTACTGAAAATCCGCCGTGGCGGAAGAGTTTAATGTGCTACGCGTTGAATCTAAAGACGAATCGAGAATGTCTCGTTCCCCGTATGATCTTGCAAATTTATCGAATGCCTCAAAGTTGGCCTTGGTTGATACTAAGTCAGCGTGGCCTATTGGGCCCGTATGAGGACGGACCACAGCAAACAGCTCTGTTCGTTCGGCCTTCATCTCGAGGCAGTCCCACAGTACGTGATTAGCGTCCTGATGGTTGTGTCCACAAGTGCAGTCCGGCCTTTCAACCAATTTGCCCAGCCCAAATAGTTTGCCGTTGAACTTGCCATGGCCGGTTATGAATTGACAAGCCCAGTGTCCAGGTGAAAGGCATTTCACTTCGAGCCTCCAGGTTACGTTTGGGAAGAAAAGATATGTTTGGCGACCTTTTGTGGAAGCAGACCACCTAGTCTGCCAGGCTGCCAAAGCTGTTCTATACGCCAGCTTTTTTACAAATGAACGATAAGTGTGAGTGTCTGGTATGTTTTGCAGAAGGGGCGGCGTCAGAGGGACGCCCTCGATATGTGTATGAATACCATTTAGAAGAAGAGTTATTGCACCGCGTACTTGTATGTGCAGGTCCAGCGGTAGTACGCCAGCTAGGACCGGTAAGGCATCCGTCGAAGTAGTTCTGTACGCTTTAGTGAGTGAAATCAGAGCAGTTCGTTGTCCACTCAGCAGAGTTCTCTTTACATTGTTCGACAGTCAAAATACAAAAAAGTTATTTGAATTCTATTATTTAAGTTCCGTAAATATGTATTTTTGATACATTATAATATATTACACTGAGCCAACAAGCAAAAATGTTATATTATTACATATGATTGTTACTAAATTCGTAAAAATTTGAAAATTATGTAGAGATCGTTGTCGTAACTTTAGCCACATCTCTATTTAGTGGGTACTATTGAAAGTGAGAAAAAGTTTAGAGGGGAATGGATGTGTTTGAGAAGGGAGAAGGGAGGTATACGTCGCTGAAAACTTTTAAATAATTAATCACTTTCTAACAGCGAGCGGCCATTCTAGTCAAAACATCAATCACTCTTTTTATTTTTATAGCGACACGGTGGGCTAAAAGATAGCAAATATCATAAATCAGAAAATATCACATACTGGATAAAAAAAAAATCTGCGAAAATACTTGGTAAATAATTTTCAATACTAAAATTTTACATTTAATCAGTCGCATCCTATTTACTCATACTATTTTTAGAGGAGATTAATTAATTCTCAATTGTATTATAAATGTATGTAAAACAAAATTCTCTGTTGGATTTTAAAGGCTCTAAAGAAGCGAATAAGCAGTATCTAAATAACATTCATCATCGAGGTTGGAATATAATATTATATACAATATCTTGGAGGTTCAACCAGAATTTACTAACCGCCAAAGCACTGTATTGAGATAACCGATATTTTGTGTTTTGAGTGTTTTCAAAAAGGTAGAATATTGATTTGAGAGTTATTCATATTTTTTTTGTTGAAATATAACAAACTATTAGCCAGACACGAATTAAGATTGCTGCAGTTTTGTCACGAACGTTATCATGATTGTATTTTTAAATTTTAAAACATATAAAATTTAAAGATTGCATGAAATTACACATATTAAAAAATGTAAATTTTTTACGTTTAAGGAACTTATATTAATAAAACAGGCAAAGTTTTTATTTTAATGTCGTTAAAATCTCTATTTAGAGAAATGAGAAGTAAATTACTTTCGCATTACCTCTCATATATATTTATTTAAACATTCAAAATGCTGAGTTTTTTGATTTGCATTTGTGTATGGTAAAATAATGGTAGTTTTACTGCTTTGAAATTTTATTTAAAATGAAACTGGTTTTAGGACATTCTATAAGTAATACCTAAAAATGTTCTTAATAGAAAAGTAAAGTTTTCACTTCGTAAAAAGAGCCGAGTTTTCTGTTTTATTTTCTTGTCTACCCTCTAAAAAGTAAAGCGTCTTATTCACTAACTGACAGGAATGAAATAAATAGTAGTAAAACATGTTCTCTCTAAGTTGATTTAAAATTGGAGCCTAATCTCACATTTTTATGAAGCAAACTATGTATCTTTTCAATGTATTATATAGATACAAGAACACTGCTTTAAATTTTGACAGTAATTTGTTAAAATTCTTAAGTTTTTTGTCAATACTTTTTAATATAAAAAATATGACGATATATTTTCACACTGATATTTTTACTAACAGCTTAATACAAACGCTATATGTTATATATGATTTATAAAGTAACATATAAAAAACTTGCAGTTTAAGTGTAGAATATTTTTGATGTTAATAAACACTAAGACATTTTTTTTTTGGTATCGTAATCGGAGCAGGTTGAGTTGTTCTTTAAGATTTTACACACTTACATATTGTATTTTTTAAATAAAAAAAAATTAAATTAACTGATGTGTTATAAAAAGGAACTATTCTATCACAAGCTTCTAGTGACTGAAAGTCTTCTTCGACGGTTTGAGGCTTATTGCCGTAGTGGTTGTAGCACTGCTGGTCGGGGCTCTACGCTTCATCCCCTCGAGTTTGTCCGTTTTCGTTCGACAGTGGATCGTAGCTACTGCTGCCTGTCCGCATATTGGATAGGTATTAATATTTAAGTATGCCAAACTGGCTAGTGGTGTACCTTATTCAAAATGAATCACAGTCAATTGACGCAGCGAGTCAGAATGATTCTCAATTTAAACTATATAAATTATTGTATATATTTAAAGGCAATATGAATTCGATATCAAAAAATTGTAAAACTTATATAGTTTGCTGTCAGCCACCACGGTTTTTTTAAACAAATTTTAATAAATCAGGATTTGATATATTTTAAAATGAGCAGATAGAGTTTTCAATTGAAAATATTTATATGTAAAATAGTTAAAGAGTCGGTTTCCGATTGTACACAAGTTATTTGAATTATTTAATTAATGTAGATTTGTTTGAGGCAGTTTATGGTGTCATCTCTCTAGAAATTTTTTCTAATGAAACTGGGTCTTAGCTAAAAATATCACGATTTTTTTTACAATAAAGCAAATGAAAAAATTCAGAAAAAATAATTCAACGGCGTGACGTTACGTAATAAATATAAGTTGAATCTATATGATTAATAATATTTTCAGATTAAGATGAGTTCATATTTTATGTTTACTGTTGTTTATAATAAAGCTTAAATACTCAAACAATATTTCATCCGATATAAATAGATTATAGAAACTGAACCTTTAAAGTATAAACATTTCAGTAAAAGTTTACGAGAATTTAACGTTTAAGAGAATACGTTTTTTTTTGTAAACTGCACATTGCACAGCCTTTTAGAAGCGCTGTTTACCTATAAATCTCTCACCGCACAATTTGATGCATTCGTGTTAGGTGTGATTTGGTTCTGTTTTACGACTGTTTTGGTTTTTTAACAGTTAACTAACACTCTTTTCGGGATTATTACGTATTTATAAAAGAGTATAACTATATTACCAAAGTTAAGTTTTGATCTAACTTAACAGTTCTTTTACTAAGAAAAAAATATTTTAGCCTACTTAAACATATAAGGCTTATTGTACTATTAAAATTAATAAATGACTTTTTTATTGTTCGCTATATTTAATGAGTATCAAAAAAACAAATGCAAACTAATTTAATTATAGACAAATATTGCTTAAACAAACGGTTTTTCATTAGTCATCGCATTTGATCTTCTACAATATTTTTGTGTGAATAAGGAAAATTTCATACTAGTTGCTTTCTTTCCATAGTAACCTGGAATGATAATATTTTTCGTATTTTAGTAATCGTAAATTAACGTTGTCACAATTATTATTATTAACATGGTTATATTTTTATTACAAGTATATGGTTGAATAATATAATAAATAGTGTAAAGTGCTTTTATTAGATCTGTTATTAATGCTTAAATTTTCCAAATTTGTAACTGAGAATAAACGATGATTACAGAATATAGAACCGACTTCATTTAGTTAGAAATATTTTTTAAGATTTTTTTTTTGAATCGTTATTGCAGTTATTTTTTGCATTCATTTAAATCATATCATATATTAATAATTCTTTATTTATTAGTAGTATTTATGTATAACATAAAATATAATAACAGAGTAATCAAGAAATATTTACTGGTTAACAAATGATTATTATATTTTATGAATTAATTTTCAGCAGTGTCTCTGCGTTAAAATAATCTCGTTTCAAATAAGATTGGAAACGCATGAAAGTCGAGAAGTGTTAGTTGGTAAGACGTTACAGGATATCAATCCTTTTACAGTGCGGCGTCCTGAATAATATATATGAATTTCAGTGCCTGCAGCTAAACCTTGAGGTGCTATAACACTTGCTATAAAAAATGAATAAAATCTGAGATAAAATAATATGAAAGGAATTAGTCGTTGTAATCCTATATGCAAATTTATTATAAAACTATGGCTATTGTCAATCTTATACAAATGCTTCACATACAATATATGCTGACTGTATGACGGTCTTCAGACAAAAGAGGCTTGTAGAATAATTAAGTGAAGAAGGTTTGAAAGTTTATAAATTTAATGTCATAAATTATGGCAGAATGTGAGCGTGAATATTTTAATTGGATATTATTAAAAATCGCTAAAAAGATGAGACAATTTTTTGTGTGTATGTAAGCCAGTTGATGATTTAAAATGATTATTTTTTTATTAATAAAATAATCATTGAAAACGACATGTAAAAAAAATATATCACTAAAATAAATGTATAAAGTCTTATATTAATTAGGTTTGATAATAATTCAGTCAATAGATTGTTTTAGAAAATAAATTTCCCCCAAAGTGCGTCGGAGGCCCAACGGATGTCCCTTTTCAGGTATCACGTGACTTGACGAAGGCAGCCTCTGGCGGGATGTAGTGTCGACAATTCGAATCAATCCGCAAGACAGATAGACGTAGCGTAGAGTGCTACGTCAATCGCTACATTTGCACTATATCAACGCCTCATGTTGCTTTACGGGTTTAGCTTCAACGTGGACTCCTAAATATAAATTATTATTTTAAAGTGATAATTTTTTATTACAAATTATGATTATTGTTAATTGATCACTACCTAAGTAATGCGTGTTCATAGATCTACATTGCTTCGTTCAGTCTTCAAAAGTTATTCAATCAAAATACTCTAATGCCATTTAGATAAATATATAATAGTATACATATGAATAAATATACATATCTAACCCCTTCACTTCATCCTTACTTTCACAAATGTATACATATATTGCCGCGTCTTATGTTTGTTTATGGTGCAGTTTTCAACGTTATTGAATTCTTTTAAGACATGTATTTAATCAACGTAACAATTAATGACTGATGTCACGGGCATTTGTGATGTTTGAAATGTCCTTCCCATAAATCATCTATGAAGTGTGTATGGATGAGATATACACAGGAGTTCTCAATATTTGTAGGTATTAAAAAAATAATTAAAGGAGCGCGCGAGCTCAACTGTCAATTTATTTTGAAAAAAATACCCAAAATTTTTTTTAAGAGTTAAAAATCCTTGTAATGAAAACTTAAATACATCTTTACGCTTTGTATTATACATCCAGAGGTATTGAAATATTTGCCTGAAATGACCGCAGTTTATTGTTGATCTTAAATGGTCTGCATTAATTTATTCATCTCATTGAATGATCACTCAACTATCCGAAGTACTTGTATTGTATTGTTGAAAATGTGCGATACGTTCATTTCTTATACTCTTAGCATTACAAACAAATAAAAATAAAATCTGCTACCCCAAGCAAATGTTTCTTCAAAAATTGCCTCGCTATTAGACCCGAATGTCAGACAAAACACTTTTTGTGTCAACTAGCTTCGAGAATGTGAAGAGTTTCATTGAGCATAAATTATCATCTAAAAATATTCAATACAGCTAAAACAACATTCATATTTAACTATTGAATACACTTTATTCTTAGATAAGAATTGATATCAATTAATGTACCAAAAATAAAGAATGAATTTAGGATAATCAAATGATTGTCTCTTTAGATATTTTCATATTGTTACCCAATAGTATGGAAGTTAACTGAAATAAAAATATTTTTCTTACGATATAAAAATGATAACGTTTTTGAAGTCGAGCGCTTTTAACATTTCAGAGTATTATTTCAAAGCTTATTATTTATTGATTGAATTGGCATTCACTTGGTAGAACTCCATTATAACACGGTGAAAAAATAGCAATGTATTTTAGTTCTACAAAATTATTTTTAACAAATATAGTTGATAGCTATTTCGGCTCACGCCATCGTCAGAACTATGCTTAAACTAACATTTGCTTATCTATATATAGCTGTGCAGAAAAGGTACACAACATCTCCTCTCTCCTTTACCAACGGCTTAGCTTGTTATTTAAACACAATGACACTAAATTTTCAAAATTCTAAATGAAACAATAGGTGTCTATGACAATAAGATTATGTGTGGGACGGAAGTGGTCCTTCAGGCAGCAAATTAGACCACCCCTTTGTGCAACGGCTTGACAAGTGGCGATATTATTATGTTAGTTTGATCGTTAAGAATCCTTTGTGATAATTGGTGTCTATTGATCTCCAGCTGTTCCAAAGCCGGCATTCTTCGACCCTTACTACAAAGATGCAAACATTTAGGAGCTGAGTTTGAATTTATATTATGTGATTCATTAATAACGTGATTAGCGAATTGTGAATCTGTTTTTTTATTATTGAATGATCTTACATGTTCCTTAGCTCGAGTAGATATACTTCTACCTGTCTGTCCGATATAAACGGATAAACATGAGCCACAGGACATTTTATAAATACCGCTTCTGTCCAGTTTATTGATTTTATCTTTGCTATTTTTAAGATGTCTGCCTAAGTTATTGTTGACCTTGAAAGCTACGTTTATTGAGTTTTTAATCTCCCGATGAATTTTTTCGCTAATGCTACCTAGGTAGTTAATAGATTTATAGAAACGGTTATCTTGTATTGGGTTCGGGTAAATGAGTTTTCTAGCTAGATTTAATTGTTTTTTATATAATAAATTATTTATCGTTGTTATCTCATAACCATTATTACGGGCTATGCATTTAATAGTTTGCAGTTCTGCAGTTTGCAGTTTGTGTTTAAATAACAAGCTAAGCCGTTGGTAAAGGAGAGAGGAGATGTTGTGTACCTTTTCTGCACAACTATATATAGATAAGCAAATGTTAGTTTAAGCATAGTTCTGACGATGGCGTGAGCCGAAATAGCTATCAACTATATTTGTTAAAAATAATTTTGTAGAACTAAAATACATTGCTATTTTTTCACCTTATTATTTATGCTTGCTTAGAAACACGTCGCCTCATGTGCAAAATATTTTATTAAAACAGAATGATTTTTTCTATTGCTAGATAAACAGAATAATAATTTTCGTAACTTCTTAATGTAAAATTATAATTAAATAATTAACAATTTAAAGATTTCAATGGTCACGATTAAAAGCTGTTTTAAAAAATAAAACTGCAAACTATTATTCCTAAAACCGTTCGGATACGCTTATTTTTTATTAACTTACTACTACGATAAGACTACGATAAGTTTTGTAGTAGATAATTCAATTCATAATAAATAAGCATTGAACAAACAAAATATTTCAGAAAAACTAAGTAGTAAACTTTTAATATTTTTCAAATGGATTTCTTCGATTATTAATATGTGGACAACGATAAATAAAAATAAACTCATTTTAAGTTTATATATAAAGCTAAAGATAATACATGTGGCGCTCGTGTTTTACCCGCTGCTAAAGCGTGCCTATGTTATATTTCATACTATATAAACATGTTTTTGCTCACACAGAACCTTAAGAAAGTACATGGAAAAACACCATGTTAGATTTTATTCGATTAGTTCACAGCTTCTCAATATGTAATACCGCTCCCTTAAGATTAAGCACACACAATAGAGTAGTGTATAATGGTGTACTAAGAATGCCGGAGGCACTATAACGTAAACGATAATAGTATGTATCTGTATTCAAATCAAACAAGGGTGGAAAATAAACAATGTGTTTGTCACTTTAAAGGACGTTAAAACAATTTTAAATCAACGCTTTCATGCAAAAGCTGAAGACTGAATCTTCAAGTGCTTTTTTTGAATGTTTATTAAATTAAAGCTTTCCTTGGATAATTTTTTTTAATACGATTTATTTTTCAATCATTTAGTATTTTCTCATACACCTCATAATATTTAGCGGATATTAAATATTTAAAAGTAATAAAATGATAATTTATAAAATAAGGTTTTATAAAAGCTTTATGATTGAGAGCTATTGCTTTAGATTAACCACCCTCCCATTGTGTGAATCGCGCGAGGGCGGCGCGTCGACCAAACTTCTTTACCTTCCCTCCTTCCCACAGAAGTGTAAGTGAGGGAAGCCATTTTTGCCACAACGGGCGGATCTATAAAAAGCATAAAACAAGGGTGAACGACAGTGCCGAGGGTGAGAAATCTAACATTTTCTTAGACGTTTGCATTACTCAATTTAGGCATATTATAATGATATATAAGGACATGTTTACGAATATTCGCCCACTATTTGGCAAACTTAAAGTGTTTATACAGTTTTTTTAATGAGCGTTATTTTTCGCCAAATTGATTCCAGAAAAACGTAAAAATATATTAAAAGTAAAGTAAGCTCTTGAACATTTGCGAACGTGTAAATCAATTAAAAAGATAATTCTAATAGAGAGTTGGAAAGACAAAACTAAAACTCTGTGTAACAAATTGATAGCACTGCATTGACAATTATTTTATAAGTGTTACGTTTTGTTATGGATATATTATAAAATGGTCGATTTGTATTGAATACTAATAGTGTCTTTCAAAGAAATGAAGAAGTGAAAACAATGTGTCATTTATAGTTGTGTAGGAATAGCGCGACTTCAAATATGTAGAGTCAATAATGAACGAACGTAAAAGTATTTTTTAAGAAATAATATTTTTGAATAAAATAATTCAAATACCATCAAATGAATTGTTAAATATTGCTACTTACACAATACCACAATAAGCTAGAATATATAAACATACAACAAACATCGAATTAGAATTTGTGCTTAAATTCACTTCTTAATAATCAATATCTTATTATCAATATTTAATACGGTGAAAAAATAGTAATGTATTTTATGTTAGTTCTACATTTATTTTTATAAGATATAGTGCTGACGATAGCTTGAGCCGAAATAGCTATAAACTACATCTTATAAAAAAACTTGTAGAACTAAAATACATTGCTATTTTTTCACCGTGTTATAATGGATTTCTACCAAGTAAATGCCGATCCAATCAATAAACTATCAATATTTGTTTGATTTCTTCGCCTTATTGTAAAAAAAAATTTATAATAAGGCGAGAATTTATAAATTGTTCAAATTTCGGATTGTTTATTTATTTATATTTCGCAAAGAGAGGAGTAAGGTTAAAGTGAGGCATGCGTGATAGGGTGAGGAGGAGGGGCAGAAGTGGTTGCGTGAGTGTGACTTGAGTCACAAATAAGCCCCTGCAAATTGTGTTAACACGGTGTTTTACGCACACTCTTAGCTTCTCAAACTTTCACCATGAATAATATTTCAAGATTAATTGTACGTGTCATACTGATGTTATCATCATTATGTACTTCTTCTTAAGCCTTCATTATAAAGAATTATAAAAGCTGTCCTAATCTAGTCGTTCGACGATTTCTTCAATAAGATCTTAACGTTTCTGGTCTGGGAATTCATCATTTGAAGCATGAGATGTATGACTGTTTAATTCCAAATTTTCGTAATGTTTTAATGAACCAACTTAATGATTATAAAAAACATTGATATTTGTGACTTACTTCCAATTAAAAAAATAATACCAAATTTAACAATACACTTACAATGTTGTGTTAAATTATATTTACACTGATTTATAATGCAATTGTAATTTGTATTGTGAAAAATTAACAACTAAATAGCAGATAAGAAACTGAATTAAAAAAACAGATTCTATGTAAAAAAATGAATAGCCTTGTAATATCATTATCTATTAATTACCTGAAACAGTAAAAACTGCATGTTATCATAGTGGGCGAATGACTGAATTTGAATGTATACACAGACACTTAAAAAAAGGAAGAAGTAAAAAAGAAAGCTCAAACGAAGCAAATCAGGGCTTCAGCGTTTGGTTTGACGGTGTGAATAATTATAAGTCAGTGATCACATTAGTAGAAAACGTGTGTAATGATATCTACTGATAGTAAGATAATAATTTAACCTTTTAAAACAATGGTTTCACTCGTTTATAATTTTTTGCAAACATATTTACAAAATAACTTTTTATTCAAATTCGTTTCGAGAATTGCTTTTACATATTCAACGAAAACACTTTTACTTACGAATTACCAACCATGAAACGCCACATTATTATGTTGTACTATTAAAGAAACAATCAAAATGACGGTGAAAAAATGTGTCCTGAAATATACGTATTTATTTCTATACGATCAGTGGAAATATTTATAACAGTTTGACCATCACCAGGTCTACGTTTCTGCGTCGTTAAGTGAACTTAGACGTCTCTACGCCAATAAGATTAGTCCTCGTTGCCGGTAATTGTTACGACCGTCGTAGACACAAACGAAGCCACATAAGGCGTAGGCTTTATTCGTAGAGCGCATTAGGTAATTCATCATTCGATTATGGTTAGACAACGTCGTTGTTTGCTACACAATAAAATGTTTTCAGACGTTTTTACAAACGGTAGGGTAACTTTTATGCTTATGTCCTCTTTGTGCTACGATTGTAGTTTGAAAATAGCATCATTAACGTTTTTGCATTAATATTTAATATTATTATTTATACGTATGATAGATTTTAAATAATAAATCACAACTTTCAAGATGGTATTTGTATGGATGGATTGGATGGAGCTACTACTTTCGTAATGTAAGATGAATTATTTATTACTATTTTCACCTAGCTGACAGTGAAACAATGATTTGATATTAGAGATTATTAGTGAATAAGATTTTTCACCTTCCCGTTTCTAAACGATTAATTGGATTCATCGGTGATCTGTTTTTTTTGCAAAGCTACATAATAATATCTAATTACTGATGATTATTAATTTTCTATATGTTTAAATGAAGTGTAGCATATTTTAATTTCCTTACTATAGAATTGACTTATTGAACATTACGGGAGAATTGTTACTTTTTTCAAATGGTGATGTAGGCATGTTTAGAGGTTATTTTATTTATAAGCCTTTTATATGGCGATTATATAAAGCAGTATAAAATTTTGAGGTATTCACATTGTCTCGTATATGTTAAAATTTTCATTAATTTAATACTTTTTTTAAAAGCGGTTTGATACTTTTGGAATCTATGACAGCATTAATAGTTGTCATAGCCAGTACATATATTAAATATATTCATTTATTTAAATACTTATTTCTCAGATGGATATCTCTAAAGAATGGCATATAAATTTTGTCGACTCGTTGAGGTGAGACTATAATAATCAACGAAACGTGGAAAAAATGTGGAAGATTTATACTTTTTACACGCCACTGTTGCTGAAAATAAAGTTTATCTTGGAGGTAAAGCCAGCACACTCAATAAATTGAATTATAAGTTTAATTGGCGCCGACGTCCAACTTGCTCTACAAGTAATGAATCCCGCAAGTTAATTTACAACACACACACACATATTTACAGGGGCGGTCCATAAAAAAGGACCGGTTTAACCCTTTCAAACCTCAAAGTTCGAGAGGATCAATTAATTGTGTTTTTACCCTCATCTATTGTAGATTCAACTTTTCTAAGATAACATTATTATCGATATTTTTTGTTTGTGAAAGCTTTATTTTTCCAAAGGAAGTATTTTTTATCAGTAATTACTAACCCATATAGTATTATTAGAATTCCACGATGAATGTATAAACGCGATGGTAAATATGTTTAATGTAGATTTTTTCATCTGTGTTCATATTTTTTATTTACATATTTAATGTTTTTGGCGTAAAAAATAAACTTCTCTGATGATTGAATTAGTCTTAAAATCATAGATATTCCACGAACAGAAATAAATGCTCATTTCGAATCGATAAATGTGTTGAAAACGGATGTTTAGAGATTGTTTTGTACCTAACAAGAATTGACTTTAAAAAAAAATAGTTGTATTTGCACTATACACTGTCTAAAATTACTTGAAATATACTATCTAATAATTTAAACATCTATGCGATATTGATTTATTTGTACATTTTTTGATAATCGTAGAGTAATATTAAGAAAGAAATACGATTTGATGTATTCATTGAACAGTAAAATTACGTAGACCTATTTCACTCAAATGAAAATTAGTTAATAAGACTCGTCATAATCATAGTATTCAGTTGTGAAATAGCTGATAGGAACGCGTTTTATTTAAAAAATACAGTATACAAACATTCAGACTGGTAATAATAGTAAATAAAAAGTTTATCTTTCGTGAATAAAATATCACGAAGAAATATTATTAATTAGGTTTCGATGGAGTTCGAAAGTTTGTGTTTATTTTATAAGCATACGATACACTTCCCTAAATGCTAAGGGCCACTGGATGGTAAGCACCTCATAAAATATTCATGCCTTAAAAGGGTTAAAACGCGTTTCGAATAATGAAAATTGCCAAGGATTTTGCTTCAACGTTTTAGCTGTGAAAACAAATTAATGAGTTTTTAAAACTGGGGATATTTTTGACGGTAATTATTTACGCGCTATTGCGTAGCGGGAGAACGAAACGTTCAATTTGAATAATATTATAACACGAAATAAACACTGAAGCTTAGGATCTGTAGCTATAGTATAATAGTTATTCTTATTATTATCCCAAAGAACTTGTGCTTCGAATCAAAACGTGTTTTTTGGATTTGAATAAAACTATTTCCAGAATTTCAATCGTAATCGTTATTCAAAAAATATCCACATAATTGGAAAATTGACCACAACTAAAAATTTGGACTAAAAAAAGGGAAATATTGCAGCTTATATTTCAATCGATCGACTAAGTCGATTCTGTAATATTGACTTTGTTAACTGAAACGAAATTATTTTTAAAGCTTAAAATAATTGTTTAATTATATATATTTTTTGGATTCTACTCCTTTTTTATTTCAAAAGTATTATAACAGGAAAATTTGTCGGGAAATAATGTTTTAAGTTAGTAATGAATGTGTATATATATTATATGAAATACCTGTTAACTTTAAAGGTGTTGACTGTCGATTCTTGCGGGAAAAATATTCATTCTGCGAAATGCTGGTGTATTACATGCGTTGTGAATAGCTTTGTCTTTTAGGTGACGTAATAAAACGTGTTGTACATATTATAATCTTAATTAAGTTTTGATCAAAATGTATTTTTTAATAATCAATTGTGTCTAAATTAGTTAAAAACTACTGCGGATGTAGTTTAGTTTGAGTAATGTGTAATAATTTTATTCCGAACCACCCTGTTCCACCCTTAAAACCCTGTTAATTTATAACGGAATTTAAATTGATCATAATCCAATTAGGTTGCCGCTTTCTCTTTAACTGGCAACGTCATTAATTTTCCCGCTCAAATTAATGTTTGCCGAATTTCTCGAGTGATAAATTATTAGCAGAGTAGCTTTGTGTGGTCTACGGTCGACACTGCTACGAGTGCTACGCCCGCCTGTACGAAGCTCAATTAAGTGCTGATTAAAAAATATTATTTGTCTTACACACACTAGAAGATATGATTTACTAATTTTTCAAAATGAGAAATCCCGTTTTATTGAGGTTGACTCTTCTCTATAATAATATTCACATCATGAAAAGTTGGCTTCTCAGTGACTCGATGAATTGCAATGGCTAATAAGTATACATTTGAACTATTAATAATTACGTAGTTACAAATAAAACTCAAAGCATCCAAAAAATTACCACACCAAAAATACTCTTCGATATAGTTTTTCTAATATAGCTTTAATCTTTTAACTAGAATGTATTTTTATAAAAAATAAATAATATATTGTAGAATATGTATATTTTTTGGGGATCCAGTCCTAGATACTTTTGAGAAAAGAAAGTTAAAAATCATTATATATCAAATCGATGAATTATCGTTTTGAGGTTAGGTGTCACAAGAATTAGAAACAGTGGCTGATTTGGTTTTGATTATTAACAACGTTGATCTATAACTCACAGAAAGGTGATATCCATAAGTGTAGAGTAATAAAACAATTAGCTTATAACAGTATAAAAACGAATATTTTTTTTTACTTTCGTACTTCATTTATCGAAAATATAATTTCTTAAAATGAAGACTTACTTTTTTGTCATGATTCACTCTTATCACAATATGTTAGTTACTTAAATGACATTTAAAATATAAGATTTTTTAAATATTAAATTAATCTTTCATAACAATAAAAAAATATTTCATTAGTTTTCTCAGTTCGATGTTTTTGTATGATATTAACTTTGACATTTACACAACAAATTCTTTATTTTATTTTTACAAAAGTTAAATTCAGTTTCAGTATTATTTTGAATTTTATTATTGTATATTCGTAAAAGAGTTCAAATGAACGCATTGCTATTTCTATTGTGGCGAAATTTACATATGCTGTGCAAGACAAACCTCTTTTAGATATGGAAATGAAGTAACATTAATAAGAGCAAAATATATGGTAGCGGTTGTTCCTATTGAGAAACAAAACGTTTTGTTTCTCACATTTATGAGAGCGAGTATGTCAGTAAGTACGTTTTAATGGACAGCAATTATCCAGACTATGATTAGTTTCACATAACTTTGATAAAATTACCTTTTATATTGTGAAAAACCGAATTGTTATAATAATAACAGAATACCTAACTAAATAAGCTATCTTGAAAAAGAGTTCAGTGTTTGATACAATATTATTTCAGAATGATTTTGAATATTCGTTCTGTCTATTGAGGTATTGAGTTTACTAAAAAAAAAAAAACAATTGACACACACGCATATATTCTCTATGCTATGCTACGATACGATATTTTTTTTAATAATTATTATAAAAGTAACTCAGTAATGGATAAAATTCTGATTTTTTTTTTAAATAAAATTGAAAATAAAAATAGTGGGACATTTATGTATACATAAATCAACGAAATTGATAATTTAGTGAAGATTTGATAGTAGATGTTTTTAAAGTGTTATGTGTAATTTGCTTTGTTTGTGCATAACTTTGATTTTCAATTAATCTTTTTGAATTATATTACACAATGTACTGTAATGATTAAAGAAATAAATTAACTTTTATTTTTAGATATCTATCATGGTTATACGAATAAGGCAATTGCAGAAACGTTTTGCCATAATGACAGTAATTTCGTCTAAGTGATGCTTGAAATTTACTTAATGTATGTATTAACATATTCACAAGAATAAACAGGTACTCGAATACTTTGTTACATGATCACACCATGGCACAAATACGATGATTCTGAGCTTTTATTGCTAACACTATAATGCATTCAGCCATTAAAATAGAAATTTTCTAAATTAAAAAAAAAACATTTTAGATTATATTGATAAATTTTGATTTTGGTTACTCATTTATTACACGGTGAAAAAATGGCAATATGTTTTAGTTCTACAAATTTTTTATAAGATATTGTTGATAGCTATCAATTATATCTTGTAGAACTAAAATACATTGTCATTTTTCACCGTGTTATAATGGAGTTCTACCAAGTAAATGATAATTAAATCAATAATTATTTATTTTTTTGCTGAATTTCTACAGAAATATCGATTTTACTTCTCATTTTAAGATTTATACAAGTTAAGTAATGCGGTTACTAAAAGTGTTTCCGATTAATTTGAAAATTTGTGTTATCGATATGAGGAATAATTTTATCTAATTCCCAATTGAAAAATATAAGATTGTTAGCTACGTATTTTTTTCGACCGTATGAAGTATGAAAACGCCGTAATTAAAAAAATATATCCTGTGCATGGGCAATGATTTTTTAATTTACATTCCTAAAAAACAGTGCGTGCTTAAAAAAGTGTATTAGATACGATGTAAACGCCTGGTCATAGGACTTTAATGTTAAGAGCCATCAGGCAAACATTATGTGAAAGGGTGCGCTAACTAATTTTGTGGGGGGAGGGACTGAGCAATTAATATTTGGGATAAGGATGCTGCTAAGCTAAAACGCTGTGAACTAGAGGTGGTTGAGTATAATACCTATATTATGAATATCATGTCATATTTCGTGTAAATTGCCAGAATATTTTGCAGACACTGCTTGAAAATTAAAGCAGAATTTAGAAGTAATTTCATAGTATCGTTTTGCTATGAACAGTACCAATTTGCCTTTTTTTGAGTATCTTCAACTGATGGAAAATATATTGATTAACAGTTAGTTACTTAGATAATATTGAAGATAATGATATAGTATTTTTGTTTGTTTGGCTGTTTGAAACGTAATTTACGGTATCATTTGTTAAGCATTATTTATTGTTGTTCATTGGATATAAGAAAAAAATATAAAATAACAACAAATAAGACGGGTATTTCAAGGGCATGAATAATTACAGATAGTGCTTAATTGAAAGAATTTCCATATGTTTGATGAACAGTAAGCTTACAAGAAATAGTATGGAAAAATAATAAACATACAAAAAGTGATCTTAGTATAGTTCATATATTCTAGACGCATATTATTTGAATGTGCCATTCACTCATGACAATGGGTTTCCTTAACACGTTACTTTACAAGAAACATGAGTTTTTTTAGAAACGATTTAGATTCTAGAAGATTATTTAATAATAGCAATATAAAGCGTCACTTGTATTAGATTATTGTTATGTTTGAAGCAACACTGTGGCATTATTTGTGCCTATATATTTACCAATGATAGCTATAGTGTGTAACAAATGCCTGTGTATATTATGAAACAGGTTATTAAAATATCTACACACATTTCGACACGCCAATCGGTGACGCTGTTCTTAAAGCGTTTAACGCTAATTGAAATATTAATTTTGTATGTATAGTGTATGAGAAAGTTTATCAGCCTCCGCTTTAAGCTCCGCCACTGCATCTTGTGGTGATTAAGCAAGCCTTTCTCTTGCATTAAGTGCTGCTTTAATTATTAAGTATTCCAGTGGCGTAGTTAAATACATCATAAAGGTAATTGTAAAATTAATTTTACTCAAACATGCTGATGTTATAATTTTATATACGCACTATTGGTCATGTAAAACAAAGTGAATATCCACTTTAACACAAAAACGCACCTTTTTTAATGAGGTTGTATAAAAACCGATGCGAAAACTCGGAAAAAAAATAGACGTTGGCGATAACAACATCGGCAGTTAGCAATAGGATTGAAGTATTAATCTTTTTTGATGAAGCAAAAAGTGAAAAAATAGCATCGTCAGAATTAGTCTGCAGAAACAGAACTAATAGTTCTGACGATGGCGTGACCCGAAATAGCTATCAACTATATCTTATAAAAAAAAATTGTAGAACTAAAATACATTGCTATTTTTTCACCTTATTATAATGGAGTTCTACCAAGTAAATGCCAATTAAATCAATGAAGTAATACATGTTTTCGATTCATCATTTTGTCTTCAATACGAGAGCTGGACCAAAAATACTAAATTAAATAATTTAATGTCCTATGAATAAAAATAATTTGCTATTTCTTATTTCTTTTTAATTGAACGACACAATAAAGTGATTAAGAAATTCAGAAAAAAATATTTCAAGATTAATACTACGGTCATGGAGATTGATTAAGTATATATAATGATATGAATTTTGAGAAGTTTCCTTTCATTAATTACTTACAGATCTATCTATGACTATTACACAGGCCACAGATATAATAGAAAACCGCCAAAATTGGCCCACGTTCTCTGGGATTTTCCTCCTTATTCTTTGAAACAAAAGCGGTTAGAGGTAAAAATATTCACATATGGATTTTACACGAGCATATTGTGACCATGGACTTCAAACTTCTATCAAACAAAAAAATAAAAAGGGGATGAAAAACTTTTATTCACCTTTATGTACAATTTTAATTTGTATTTTCGTCACATGTGTTGAGCTCTAATGTAATAAATAGACATGAGTCAGTTTGTATAATTGTCAGATCCATGTGAGTAATTATTTTCAATTCACTACTCTACTTTCTGATATAAATCTTAACTTAGGTGTCGCTAAAAAATAAAATTAGTAAATAATGGATGCGCTATTTGCCTGAAAACGTTTTAACTTTGAACGCTTAAGACGCATAAAGATAAAAAATAAATATGTATGGGTCATAAAATCGACTCAAATATGACTCATATAATGGTAGAGATCAATCAATTTTAGCGACCTTCGGAAATGGCTATAAATATAGTTTTTATTGTTTTTAGAAACATTAATGGAGAGAGAAAATAAGGAAATCGTTAAATCGATATTTAAATTATTATTTATTGCTTTATAGTGTCGCAGCAATACGCTAATGTGCCGTGATACTAACAAACCTTGTTCGGACCACAAAAAGTTTCTATATATTTTTTGTTTCAATAAAAATATTTACTAATTGATTGAGTTTCACAATATATTTTATTGCTTGGTTGGTATATAATATATGAATTCATATATTTATTTTTAAAAGCGTTAGTTAACGAGAATTCAGAGATGCTCCACAATTATGTTTGTAATTTAGTTGGAAGCATTGCTTGGCTCTGTTGTTGATAAATTAATTCTGCCAAATGTTGGTTCATTACATTGTATGTAAAAACGTTCAGATTTTGAACGGATGATACGAACTTTGTATTGATAATTCGATTTAAGGTTTTAAATTTAGATGAAAAGGGTATCTGAGATGTTTTTGACTCTTATATCTGACCGTGGAAAAACATAATAATAAAGAATAGATTCTCCATTATGAGCACTCTTTAAGTAACGTCGATTTATTAAAAAGACAGTACTTTAGATATTTATAAAAACACGAGCACAAGTTTTTACCATCTTCAACATTATATAATTTTATCAGGAAAGTTTTTGTCGGTGTGTGAATGATTTTTTGAGTTGTAAAACAGATCTGACGAATTTCTTGTAAATATTATTAAGAAGATTGACAATCCCTTGTTTATTGTAATCAGAGGAAAATATATTAAGCACACATCACAGTAATAAAAAAACAACATCACTTCCCATAAAATCATAAAACATCTCCATCAAATTCGGCCAACAGATAAGTGTTAATAAAAATACACTTAAAACAAATAAGTAGTAAAAATCTCAACCGAAACGCTTTATACAATGTAATATATTATATATAAATTCTTAATCGAACTAATATCAATTATTGCAGGTCATTCTTGATCGCTCGTAAATCCTATCTTTAACGGCTGGAGATATTTTTTAATATTGTTTAAAATATAAATTTTGTCAAGAGCGATGCGTTAACAGCGCCATAAAGAATGTTGAACAAATTTAATTGCCTAATTTTTACGATTATTGAGACATTAGAGTTAGGTTTGAATGGGAAAAATGTAGAGAGCAATTAGATTTGTCGTAGATAAATTTGCATCGTAAAAACCAATCTTGAAATTGTAAAAAGTGTTTTTTGAGTAAGGAGTCTATTGGGATGCATAGAAAAAATATTATATTTGAATTAGGATGATTCTATAAGTTATGACTGTCATTAGATATCGTGATTCAGCTAAAATATTATTTTTTTAAAGTTTTATTGCGGGAAATATTAAACTATTTCGAATATAAAAATTTGCAGCACTTCAATGATTGTCAAAATACCCGAGTACCTGAACATTTTTATTTATATACTGATTTAATATATATCTCAGTCATTTAGCTGAACATTTCATTGAGTAGAGACATATTTAAATTCATCTTTTCAAAGACAGGATTGATTCTAGCTATATAAAGTACTAAAATATTTTTTTATATAAACAACACTCTGTTTAGTTTTACGAGAAATTTGAAAAAGTTGTTACATGAATTATCACCATAATAAAAAAAAAACTGCATATAAGAGCTTACAGTAAAAAATGTTGATACTTTATTTATGTAGAATGAGTTGTATTATATAGCCAGTCGTTAAATTACACAATCAGTGTCCAAATATAGCGATTTTCGCTCAATTATGGTAAATAAAAGGCAATTGTTAGCATTGTGAATGCAATCGAACTCTTTGGACATGCTCTATTAGAGATAATTAATATTTCAGCATGCAATGTGAATAAAGTCTATTGAGTTTAAACGACTGGATCCTATGAATTTAATCAATTTTAACTTCCATATACAACGAATTCACGTAATTGAAGTATGTCATATTATATTATTACATCCATTAACGGATTTATTTGGAACACAGCTCTTTGACACATTTCTTCCAAAAAAATCATCGAATTGCTTAGTATATTCACAATTGGCTGGAAACTCAATAGTCAAAAACGGGAAGTCAATCCAAATGTTCTAAAATAAAAGGGAATTAAGAGAAACGTTTTCAATTATGTATATATTCTCATTGATAAGCTGAAAATAACTCACTACTACTGATTATGTACGTAGGAAATCAATATTTTTACAGCCATTAAAATCATCGGATAAAAAATATTGTCAATCTTTCATTTGAATTTCGGAAACTTTTGTACATTTCTCCTTTTTACCCTTTGGCATCTTCAAACATTCTATCACACGGACGAAATTGAAATGTCATATAAAAGAGAAATCATGATTGTGAGTGCTTACACATGTGAAAATGTAAAAAGTTTCACCAAATAAAATTTGATATTGATATTCCGTCAAATACGCCCAGTCTTTATCTTAAATTAAATCTTTAATATTTTTTTGATATACGTATTTGAATATATTCGAAACGATGAAAATCAAATATTTTTTTTTTACCCGCAAAATATGACGAGAAAATAATATGTTTATTTTTTTCTTTAATTCCAGACGTCAAACTGCCGAAGAGCGTGAAGCAGAAAGACAAGCAGCTAGTCGATTGATGTTATCCCTTCAAGCTGAAGCATTATCAAAAGGATATCAGCAGCATGCGCATGCCCAACAGCAGCACGCTCAACACGTACAACACGTTCAGCACGCGCAGCATGTCTCTGGACCTGGAAGTCACGCTCAATCCGCTCCGTCGTTGGCCGCTCTGCAAGGATTGCAACCGTGGGCAGGTGGACCTCCTCCGCAGCCACCCCCGGCTTATTTGCCACAACCGCCTCCCGTAGCGGAGCCTATGTGCTAGAATACGCATTCGAATATTGTAATATTATAAACATAAGTATGTAATGTAAATAAAAATGTTATTAATATAAAAGCCTACATGTTCCATGGACTTTTTATGTTGTTCAAAAGAATTCTACCGTTAGTACATACATGGAAGAAACTACCACCAACATCGTTCATCTATAATAATTACGTAAAAACGTTGATCGTTGATTGATTATGACATCGATATCTTCATGTCACCCTTTATCTATAAAGTAGTGGCGAAAAAATATTTATTAACATTATCTAGCGATTAAAAATTCTCTGAATTACGATTCGTCGTTTGATTCTATAAAATTTATAAAAATTAAAACACTTCCGGTTTTAATGTGATGTTATATTTTTTTATTATTTGACTATAATTATGTATTCACTATTGAACCTGCCACAGTTTTCTGAATATTTGTCAATAATAAATTATCCTTTGACTTTCAGTTAAACTGGAAAAACCTTTTATGTATTCAATATGCAATTTACACAGTACGTACAATCCCTGTTTTTTTCCTAAGAATTATTCTTAAAACATACAAAATAATCTTAGTACCATACTGAAAATGATAAAAATGTTAATTGCATAACATTGTGAGAAAATAAGTGTTTTTAATATCTAATTGAGTAGTTATAATTGATAGACGTTAGGAACGTAGTACATAAATAGATACATTAGAAAATTTGTATGTGAAACCGATGATTTGTATGTCAAGTTTAATATTATATATTGTTATTTCGTGTCTTTTATTTTTATATCGATACCTGCTTAGTGTTAAAAACTGAAAGCATGATTTTTCCATAATTTGATTCCCCATTTCATATGCTTACCACATTTAATCTAGGTAACCAAAAGACCAAGTTCCATCAAAAATTGTCGCAACAATAACTTGACTCGTGGTAAATTATCCACCCAATTACTTTTAATGCGGACAATTCTCCGTGTTAGATTTCCTATGATTAATTCTTTTTACATGAATGAAAGTTCAAAATAGTTATAAACTTTTTTAATATTATATTTTCACTACTACATTTTACATCGCTGGATATTTATATTGGCGAAATAATATCACTAATTAATTACTTATGACAAATGTTTGATATTGGATAAGATTTCCACAACTTTTATTTATATTTCTTTAACGAAGTCAGACTAGAGTTATAGACTAATTCATTTGAATTTTTGAAGTCTGTTTACGAAACAAATGAAAAATATATCAAGTAATTAAAGAAAATATTAGCTTTTGACGACAAAGAGTGGCATCAAAACGATTAGTTACCTAGATTGACAGTTGGTACCATGTTTTAAAATAATTACGAAAAAAAATATTTTTTCTCACAGGTAACATAAAACAGTTCTAATAAGTAAATCACATGAATAATAGATACCTACATACATAGTTTTGTGATAATTTTGCAATATGATGAATTGTAAATAGTAGCATTATTGTGAATACTATATGGAAAATGTATTTATAAATCAGTTTGAGTTATATTGTTTTTTGTTAGCAGTGATGTGACTAAAGTTATTATAATTATATGTACGCATACATATTAATGTACATAGGCACACATTAAAATATAATATAATCCATTTGATTTCGTTCAACATGTGGAAGCTTAGGCAACTGTAAATACTATTCGATAATTAATATTAAATAAATTATGCTAAAACTATATATGTTATGCTTCAAGAAAAATGAAATGCTTGGTACTTAAATTTGGATAAACATATTTGGGGAGCTAATTTGTAAACACTACATTTTCGTAGTATCAAAGGAATTGAATTTTAATTTAGTATGACTAATTCAATTTTTTTGTTTCATAGAATATCAGATGAAATAATTATACCACTAAATATTCAGCGATTTCAAATATGCCAGCCATGTTTAGATAGCGGAGGAAGGCTCGGTATTGTGTAATTATAAAAAAAATGAAATATATAGATACAATCTAAAGACGAATCAAATACAATATTTGATAGCCTAAATGCGCTATATCTTTTGAAGTATACTCAGGTCCATGGTTTATTGAATTCATTTATGAATTCAAAATTTGTTAATTTATTACAATGTTTTCATGTAATTTCATTAAGAAAATTGTAAAATAAAGAGCGTGTAAATTATTTCATTTGAAATTAAGAAATAAAGTGTTTGTTTTTGAACTTTTTCCAGAATAATAAAGATTCAACCATATTATTTTAATGAATTCGACTTATTTTATTAAAGTAAATATGATTTAATATTCGATAGCTTTTCACTGCACAGTTAATTATTACTGTACGTATGGTAAATTATTTTAGTTAATCGAAGATGCAATTTTACTATAGAATAATTGTAAACTTCAAAACATAAATATGTCTTTCTTTAGTGAAAAAAAATGTTAAAATTTAGCTCACCTTATAGAATTATCGGCTTTCCTTATATTGAGAATGCCTGTTTTGGACACAAATTTTTATGATGAATGAAATCGAGATCATGGATGTCTTTTTGTATGAGAAAATGTAACCCTGAATTTAGAAATGCAATGATGATTAAAAATGAAAATGTAATTAAGTGTAAAAGTCTTGTTTTTTTAATCCATCCAAAACACCATTTGTGGTAGACTAAAAACGTACCACATCCCCAAAAAAGAGTATGACTTTTGGTATCAAGTAGATGTTGTGGATGTCACCGCTGTTTTACGGCCGCCTTTCACTGTGCAATAATGACAAAGAAAATAATTATTCAGTTAATTTTATAGGGATCATATGGACTCTACAGTACTGATCACTTCGTATTAAGCGTAGGAAAAAAACTTACTACCGATAACTATTTCTATAAAAACAAAAGCTTTATAAGTGTCGTAGCCGGATGGAAACGACCAATATTTGTTTGTGTGGAAGTCCCAAAATTTACCAATTGATATAGTGATTTTTAAGTATTGATTTGTAGTATAAACACCTTAATATGAATAAGGTTCAGTTGTCTTCAGTTCTGAAAATAGGGAGCAGAAAGAATACATTTACGACTAGCAGTTTTTTAACAATGAAAAGAGCTTTTTAGTTTTAAAGAATCTGATTTCTATCCCTTGTTTCTCAATTAAAATTTTCTAGTGGAATAAATCATATAAGGTAAAGGAACATATTGAAAGTCATACTACGTTTTGCATGTAAAGTAAAGATGCCATGCAAGAACTATAATGTAAGTAAGTATGTTGTGTATGATAATAAATAAACACTCCATTAATATTATTAACGAATGTTTTAATCGGTTGACAATATGTAATAAATAATGATACAAATAAAAAAGAGACACATCACAAGAAGAAAACAAACATTATTTATATGACACATTCAAAACGATGGGAAGTTAACAGATATAAATAATAATAACTGTATAAAAGAAGAGGAAGAAACATTTAAGTAAATCACAAATATAATCATTTTTTTTTTAATTTATAACATGATAGCTAGTAACAGTGGCATAATGAATACGTAGAAAGTAAAAAGAAAACTCAACTTTTTGTTCGACTATATAACATTGTATTACAAAATAATTATAGAGAAACAAACAAATATTTTTTCATAACCCTCATTAAGGCATGTTTACATCTGATAAAAACAAAGTTTTTTAGAATGAGGCAGTTGCGTGCTGAGAAATCAACAGAATGTAAAAAAAACGAACTTAACTGTAATGCCAAAGATAACGGATCATTAAAAAAACACTATGACTAAACTTTGATACTTAGATACTTAGATACTATAATATTATATTATATATGAATGCATTTCCGACCTCTATCCCAAGTTTTGTAATATTTATTATTTATATTGCTGCTGTATTTCCCAGCCTCAATATATATTAAAAACTAAATATATTGTATACTATTTCAATATTAATAAATTGAACTTTATTTGGCTCAGTACATCACTTAGTAAAACAATCCCACAAATATAAAAATATTTAAAAGAAGCAATTATTTAGTATTTAACTGACTTAGTGAGGAAAGAAAAAAGTAATATAATAACATTGTAATACATAACAAAATTCATTAAAATTTATGGTTAAGTATTCTAAATTCATTCTATGAAATAGTTCCATTGATGAATATAAAAATATGCTTATGAATATGGATTTAGACAAAATTACTTGATTTCGTATATATGAATGAAACTGCTAGCAGAAAAACCTTGGAAGAAAAAAAGTTGATCGCCCTTATAGTATTGTTAAAATAATTCTCGTACTTGTAAGTAAATTCTACCGAAAAAATAATTGAAGTAAATGTGAAATAAATACCCAATACATTTATTCAATCGCTACATTTAGTGTTAAATAAAGGAACATAACAAAGATACATTTCTACGCCAATGAGCACAAAAAAGTCTATAAAAACCAACATATGTAATTATAAGCGCTTAGGTTCATATCCGGACAAATGTCGTGTAGACTGCGGAGTTTTGATTTCTAATTGGAAGTTTTACAATTGACACGCGATAAATTTAAGGAAACGCTGAAAATAAAAGGCAACTATAAACACATTTAATAGAGCTTAAGAAAATTGGCTTTGTAACTGTCTACAATTGCTGTTTCTTAAAAATATCGTCATACAAATATATTATGTAATATTTACATAATAAAAATAAAACATTATAGTATAATGCTAAGAAAACTTTGTAAACGTTATTTCTCTATCCAAATTCTTTCGAAACATAGATCATCATATTTGTTCAATCATGGATTGAAAGTCAGGGTTACGATATCATTAAAAATATTCGATTTAGGTTGTAGCTCCAATCTAAACGATTTATAAATGGACTTCTAAATTCGAATCGTATTTTTTAACTGATGCGACTACATTGTAATATAAACATGCTATTAACGCTTCAAAAGGGTCTTTTAGTATTATGTGAAAAGATTTGAGTATAAAGTCGCAATCGAGCGATATTTGACGGCGTTGAATATAATACTAAAACATGTGTATTGGTTTTTCGAAAGGTTCATAGCCTAGCGTCTCTAATATTCCATACTTAGATGACACGTCGTGATGCTATTGCAATCAATCTATCTCTACAACATAAACATAAAAGAAGGTCGAGTAATTGTCTTATATTCCTCAACTCCTTGCTGTTGTTGATACGATATCAGATCACGACACTGGATACATTTGATACGAATTGTAAACAGGTATAGCTGAAACAAAATGAAAATATATTTTAATTTAATGTCTGGAAAGAATTGTGGTAAATAATGCTAGAAAATGTATATTTTATCTTTGAGCCAGGCCCGCGTTCACTATTGCACATTCTTTATGGAACAGTTCAACGTAATGGGCTTAAAACTTAAGTACATATGAAAACACATATATTCGCATAATCGCTTTCTCTAAGCTGTCACCCGGGGCGGATAGAATAATTGAAAGTTCTTTGAGGCTTGGACGCTAAGTTTCAATGAATCTTCGAAGTTCCAAGTGCCTTTTTGCGTATTCTTTAGTGTTAGTACAATTTTTATTTATGTGTGAATGTATGATTCGATGAATGAATTGTGTATTAGAAGAGATACGAGTGTAAAGGATCAACGATGAGCAAAGTCATTATCATAGATGACATGCTAAATGAAACATTTTTTATTTCAAAATGATATATAATAAAGTTAAGCAAATTATAATATTTTATGAATGTGATCACTGATCAACATAATCAAGAAGGATAGTTTTGTAGTGTGAAATTCTGTCATTATTTATAATTATGTAAAATATATTATATGAGTTGTGCTTATTATTAATTCTTATATAATTCTACATGCAGATATTTAGAATTCTTTGTGTAATAGAAATGGAACAAATTTTACCACTTTTTAAGAACATTTAAAAAATGTTAATCTCCACTACAATATGAAAATGATAATATGAATACAAAATTAATTTTCAACTGCTTTTTGAGTTTGAAACGAAGCTATAATCAAATCATAAAACAGATTATTTTCATAAAAGCAAACATCCAAATATACTTTAACAAAATGTCTGTCTTACTTCAGTTAAATGATTTTAATGCGATTTCGTTTTAGATAGCGACATCTGCCAGCTACTTGGAACGAACGTATAAACGAAAATACAAAGGTGCACTTTAAACTATTTTGACTCCTTGTATCAGGGTAAGAATTAGTTACGTATTTGAATTATTAGTATTATAAACATTATTTTTTCCATGACTATCTCTCATGATTGTGACCGTTTTCATTTTTATATTTTCAAAATCAAATTCTGTTTTATTCCGTAGGATTTTTATTGTGAGACCGATATAAATATTTTTGTTTTATTTGAAAAATATATTGATTTGACCAGATTAAAGTGACTTATTTAATATCCAAATAATTTATTTCCTTGAAAAAAAGAATTGTTTAACTTATTTAAGTAAATATGTTTTTTTTAATTCCAATGATGAGACCTATACTAATAATTTAATAGCCATGAGTTTTGACATTCTATTTAACATAAAAAGAATCTTGTATTTTTTTTTATATCAGGAGACTGGCATGTGTACGTTTAAAGTTTTAGTGAAGCGTGTTTATATGACAGTTGCTTTCTTCCCAAAATGACAGGCAATTAAATTTATTCCAACTGACATTCTGTTGAGACAATACACGTTCAAATAAGAATTAAATATAATTTGTTTGGGACAAAGCAATAATAAAGGTATCCATGGATACTTTAAGGGCTTATACAGGATTACTTCGACAATTCGTCAGGCATTTTGATTAAACAGAGGTATAAACTCTGAGTGTTTTTTTATTATATTATAATTGACGTATGACTTAAACACAATTTCAAGTATATATATATTATGAACTTTAATTACTATGTCTTTGGGTTAAATTAAAACCACATATTTGATATATATTGTAATTAAACAGATGCTTATAATTTACTAAGTGAATAGTTTACATATTTTAATTAAAACAATATCCTTACATGAAACTTTTAAATTATATAAATATTAAAATATTAAAAAATGTTTTACGATTAGGCATTAAAAAAACTTTTTTTTCATTTCCGTACTCAAACAATGGTTTCTTAAATATCTTTAGGTTCATGCATAAAAATGCGATGAATATTCGGTAAATTATTATCGCATTCTGATGTGAATTCGACAAAAAGGGTATAACACCAATAAACGACTATTACACCCACAACGGTCTGAGCCCTATAATATCTAAAAAGGGTTATTCCATCAAACAAAATAATATTTTTTATAGGACAACCCCTGTGAAAGATTCGCGTTTACGAGAATTATTATGTTTTTTTTGTTTCATTCTTTATAAACCTTGCGCTTAGAAAGAGTTTTGTGGAAATCACAATTATTATTATATGTCATTTTTAGAAAAGAGCAGATTGCTACGACGTTTATCGAACATGATAGCTTCGCGCAGTCATTCCCAAACTACCAATCTATTATAAAACATATTATAAGCCTTTGTTTCTTATAAAATATTGTTTGTTTACGCTTAACACTTAGCCATGTTCTTATAATTAAAAAAACCCATCACTTTGATAAGCGAAAGAGGTTGATAACAAAGCCACTGGATATAAATTGGAGGGTAAACGAATTAAATTTAAAAAAAAATACACATATCGTCATTTTATTCCTCTTGATCTCTAAGTCGTCTGAGTAGAAATTCTATCACCACATTCCAGATGCGTTGTATTTTTGAGTAATATATATAACTATTTATTTCTCCGAAAAATTCGTTGAAAATAATTTTAATACAAAATTAAAAATTACACGTCATTGAATTGACAATGATGTGAAAGTAAGATAAATATATATTTTATAAATTATACATAAAATATTTTTTACTTATTAAGGAAGCATCTTTGCCAAGCAGGTAACTTTATTATTTTCGAATTTTTAAATGGCTCGCTATAAATTATTTTTTCAAATTGGTCAATTTAATGTAACGAAAAATGACAACTACTTGGAATGGTATTGGACAAAATTGTACGAGGAAAATTGTTTGAAAGAAGGAGTAAATATTATTTAGTATAAAGAAAAAAAAAATAATGTCATGTACCTATGAGACACTTTATTCTCGAACCATTTCATATTTACTATTTTGATTTAACAAATGAACCTTCATATACTTTTTTCGAATAGAATTTTGATATATCACCTTACATTTCAGTTTCAATGTGTTGATTGTAAAGTTGATTTTACTTAGTTGAGAACCATGTTTGAAGCAAGACAACGCTATAATTTGTAAAAATACTAAATTGCCGGTGTATAAGCGACCGGTGGTTATCCCGTCGGGTTTCTGAACATCGGACCCTCCCTCTTCGGGTTCGAGTCGACCACGTGGAGTTGCATTTACTAAAATAATCACTACAATATTATCCTCATTAGAAGAAACGAATGCGTGAGCGATTCTAAAGATCGATTGAGCATTTCGTTTTAGATATAATTATCATAAGGCTAGGGATCAGGAATACACAAATCACTCTTAAATATAATGATAAAGAAAATACCACGGTAAAATGCTTTTAGTTCAGCTAAAAGTGATGTTGTATTCTTAATATGTATATGAGTATGTACGAACATTTTAAAAAGTTACAGGTAATATTTAAATGATGAAACATAAACTTTATTTATTTAGTGGAACTATAACTGATAGTTTGAATGATTAAAATTACAACTCCGTTAACATGAGTACATAATTAATTAGTATTATAGGAAATAGCCTATTATAATGCGGAGTACATTTATCTATTTAAGTCTTGATATGTTGAGTCAGTAGTTTCTCAGAATGATTTGTCATTGATATAGACGCTCAACTTCTCTATTTGGAGTGTTCTAAAGAGAAACAATGGTATTATAAGAAGACAGCTTTCGAAATTATATGATTAAAAATCAGTTAACGTAAATGTAAACTAATTTACAAGCTGATTGAAAACTAATGAATGACAGTTTTATTTCTGGGAATGAAAATTTTGGTCACGCAACTGAGTGGACGGACGTTTAAGAGCATCGACCGCTCGTTGGGTACTCGTATAATTTGGGACAAATATATTTTAAATTCACACAAATTAATAGTTAATGAATCTATCTATCATAAAAAGTGGTTGCATTTGAATTATTTACAGTTGAAACATTCAAATTTAATATTTTTTCATCATTGTCATGAAATGATTTATTGTCTGGGAACAGATCTAAAATTTTCATTATTTTATGTTATGATTTTTTTTAGTATTTAAGTATTAACTTTACTCACTTGCATTGAGTGGTTTATTTTTACATTTATTGTAATTTCGGATGAAAATTGCTGCAAGAATTCAAGTTAATCAACACTGCATTTAAGTAATGCAATCGCTATATTTACGAAGAATCAGTCTATATTTTTGATGAAGTAGTATATTCTTCAATCAAGGGGTGCAAAATGTTAGTTGATTGATTGTGCAATAAAGATCTATTGACAAGGGGTAGCCGCTATCAAATCCCACCCTCTTCTTGTGCTTTAAGATACTAATTTGACGTCGGTTTTCAGGTTTTCGCCTTTTATAGGCTTTACGCATACAAACAATTTAGCTTTTATATTCTTGATAATAAGTGATCAGATAGCTTAAATATAAAAAAATATTAAAAATTTTGGATGGTGATATTTTTTGCATGTTTTATTTCTCTAAACATCCCTTTTTATGACTCTGTTTTTTGAATGGATTGATTATATGTACCGTACATCTGTTCATTAACGAGTAATCAAAGCGAGAATACGAGACTAAAATTTATTAAATTCTAGATATGTGTTTAAAAGTTAGATATATTTTACAAGGAATATTTATTTGTGTTATGTTTTACGTTACATTGGCATGGCATACATTATCTTTTATTGTTTACCGGTATATTTGTTCAAGATTAGACGCATCGGTTGAGAAATAGTCCTCGAAACACATCAATCTCGTTATTGCTAGTTGATTGTCTCCGATATAATAAATGAAAAGGGAAAAATCCCAAAAACTCTAAATATAATACATGATTTTTTATTTGTTTCACTTACAGAAGTAATGAGTAATACAGAAGTAAGAGGCAATGAAATAAATATTATAAGTATTATATGATACTTTGGTGGTTAACAGAGAAACGTCTATAATATAATTTGTAGAAAAAAATCGCGAAAATATTTTTCATTCAATATATTTAAATATAATGTGTTCATTTTTAGAATATAAAAAATTGAAGAAAAAAAAATACTATGAAAATGAACTGGTGTTGAGAAAGGAACAATTGGACTATTTTGAAGCTGTCTTTCATTAAGTATGCATATATTCCTCTCCCGTGGAATAAATTTTAGAGAAAAATAATTATTTCAACTTGACTTATCACGTTAACTATAAAAATGCGAACATTGTGGAGCTTTTGTATCCATGAATCCTCATTGAAATACGTGAATAAATAATGAAGTGTGTATTTAGATTGACTAAAAAGAGCAAGTGTTTTATTATCCCCATCAATCGCACTTGTGCTCCGTTGGGAATCGAACCTAGTATCCAGGAATGGGAAAGCGTTCGAAAGTTTCCCATGCAATATTCACACGGTTCTAGAATTAGTTGGAGTCTTATCAAAACACTTTCAAACCCGACATTATACTTAATCCGATTGTGTTTTTGTTTCCATGTATCAATGAATGATATAGTGCAGTAAATTTTGACGTAAACGAAGAGCAAAGAGTAAATCTATTAAAAAATCAGCCGTGGAATTTTCATTGGGCACCAAGAATGTACAATCGATCGGAAAAGGGAGAAAAAAGATCGCGTTTTATATTTAAGGACAGTGATACCTGAAACATTATGTTTGAAAAACACATGATAACAGAATAACAGAAAATATTAATCTTTTTAACAATATGTTCTCCGATTGATAAATATATATTTTTTGATCAATCTCAACTAATCAAAAATTAAACGACAGACAATAATTTTTTTGTCATGGACCATAGATCATGAGTAAAACCTGTAAAATATCGTTTTTTTTATGTTGTTGCTGTTATTTCAATTAAAAATAATTAATAAAACCTAATAGAATTGTATTGGTAAGATTTGAAACACGATTGGTTTTTCAGTGTTCAGAATATTTTATGTGCTGTTTAGTATTTAATATTTCTACTTAATACGTCTTATGAGATATTACGATATACGAGTTAGATACATTGTGTGATATCGTCATCTAATATCTGGATTCCGCTATTTTTTGATCTAAAGATTCCAAAATTATAATTTAAGTCCAACGTCATAGATGAATTGTAGATCTAAAATTGGAACGTGTCTAGCATTGATTCAAATGGAAAAAAATCGAATTTATATTGTTCCTGTGAATGGTTGTTTTATTCGATGAAAATCAGACACTACACAATAAAAACATCATATTTTCTTAAACATTATAAAAAGTGTGAATATCAATTACCATAGTGGACAATGTTATTAATTAGGAAGTATTTATTTTGAAATTATCCAACCCAAGTGTATTTGTCTCAAAAAAAAAATGTTTCGATTAAAAAACGGTAAAACCACTGTACATGTAAATTTTGAAAAAATATACAATTTATCATGTACTGCTTTTTAATTAAGACGGCAACACACGTTGACACGGAATATAGTTTCATAACATAAAACTCTATATTTCATACATAACGCACTTTAATATTAATTTACTATAATTAAAAATTAGTATGGTAAAAATATCAACAAAAAAGTGCTTTAGTTCTCGATGAGTTAACGGTATCAAGTGAGCTGAGCTTTTATACGCCGCCCTTGTATAATTTTTCCCAACGGAATCAGACACCCTTATTTGACACGCTTCGAGCCTTATTATTTACAAGGGATGATGAAACAAACAACAGGCATGGATAACAGAACAACACAAATCCATTGAACCGACTGATGTCAACTTAGCTGGGGGAAGCAATGGAATAGATAACACCGATGTGACATATTTTATCGTCCACATTCATTAATATTTATGTATACAGTATCTTAATCCAAAATGTCACAATGATATGTATATTTAAAATGTTATAGGCAAAAACACACAATTTTGTGGTTGGTTAAATAATCTCTATTAGACCACTGGCCGAGTCGTTTCAGATATTCTCGATTCTATAAATCCCTTTATAGAATTTTAATCAAATGATTTTCCAATCTATTTATAAATATTTGTGATTAGAGGCATTAATATATATGTTAAATTAAAAAAATCTTTTTTTTTTGTTGGGAGAAAATTTTAGCAAAAATGATAAAACAGGCATAGAAAGAATCTATTGGCTAACTATTATTTGCGCCTCATTCTTCTATAGTTATTATTTTAGAGAGAATGACAGGTTTAGCGACTGAGTAAAATCGCATGAAGCTTTTGTTAAAATGTTCAAATAACGATCTTGTTTTTGCCAAAAAGGGTAATTATTTTTTTTCTCATGCGTATATTAATTTAATATAACATTGATTCTAAATATTGATTATGAATCTTTACTAATCGCATAAAAGATTTGAATGAAATAAACTGTTTGCTTCATTAATGTCCATATATTTACTGAATAAGCATTAAGACCGGTTTATCACCAGCCAATATGGTCGATAAATAATGTCAACAAAGTAAAACATGGTAAGTTATTTAACTTTTGTGGGCAAAAAATTGCATATATTTTTTTTCTGTGGAATTTGTGAACAAACTTATTTTTTTACATTTTTTTGCATTTTTATAATTTATGTTACGCAAGCCTAGTTATATGTTCATCGGATATATTGTATGTTTGTCTCTAGAATGACGCTCTTGCTCCCTCTACCTGAATATATCTTCCTGTCTTCCATCCTTGTCCCACTAGAGTTTATCTCTGTCCGCCCAAGCAGAGAGAGGTCTCAGTGGTTTATCCGATTACATTTTAATCAGCAGTTGATTGAGCTGTAGAAGTTTAGTAGAGGAGGTATCAAACGGCATTATAACTGTTGCTACACACTGTATCTGTGCTTAATCAGGAGTGCGCAACTATTTTCCTTGCGCTATGATAATAATTTCCTTTATTTATAAAAATAAAATATCCATAATGCCGACAAAAGAAAACAAAGCAAATATGTAATATCGAAGACTAAATACCTATGTAAGTGAATGGTTAGCTCTCGGTACCAAAGTAGGAATATTAAAAAAAATATATTACGAATTATTCCCATAAATATTTAAGTGCAGGTTTGTTTACATTTACCACTAGTTGTTCTTGCTCATGAGTTTTTCATGATTGTTTCTTAACTCTTGATGGACCTTGGAATTTGATTTGATTAAAAATTAATACTAAGAGGCCCTTAACATTTCATTTGTAAACTATTTTCTTTCGTTCATAAATATATTCTATGATTAATTATAAATTATTTTCTCAGTTTATACACCTTTGGTTTTGTAAACCAGTTAATTAATAATTACTGCTTTTGTATAAATAGCCTTGCTTGTAATTTTTATTGTATCAGTTGATTAATGCTCGCGATGAGTAAAACCCGACCTTATATGAGTTACACGTGTTTTTATTATTTAAATATAATGCCTTTCCTAGCATGAAGTGATAATAATGATGAAGTGAATAGTTAACACCTCAAACGTTATACTCAGTTCAGTTTTGGTTTTCTTGGCTTTCAAGTCTTTCTCACTTCAAAACTTCATGCTTCAGTTGTAGTGATTTGAAAACAAACAGGGTATGTATATATATGCATTCTTGGATGTGATTTTTTCTTGATTCATTATAATGTTGAAGGTGTCTTTGTTGATTTAAATATTAATTTTATTATTTGTTTTTATCTTTTGCTGTTGTGCAAGGCTTAATGCTTGGAAGTAAATATTCGTTTGGATATTTTTTATATCGGATTTGTTTTTTAAATATCTGATGGTAGTTTTTTTTGTGGTGTTTTGTAATATATCTATATTGCATATAATACAAAATGTTTCTTAGAGTATATGTACATATATACAAATATATATATATATATCAGTGAAAAATGTTTTCTACTCCTGGTACCAGTAATCAGACAGGGTGAAATATCAAGGGTTGTATATTTATTTCAAGCAGGGCTTGCTAACGTTTTGTTAATTATTTTTGCTTTCGTTGATCAGAAAATATATGAATGAATAGATTTTTTAATCCCGACTGTCAAAAATATTGGCAGATAGTTCGATGTTATAAAAATAGCTAATACATACAAATAAAAAGCTTTACACGTATTCACATTACAAATGCTTTAACGTTGGCATAAAAAATTCTCTCCAACATTGTATTTGTTTGTAAAAAGAATTGGTACTGGTTTTAGTATTTTTTTTTTATTTAAAGGATGTACAATTATTTGTAGGGTTGACCGATACACTTGGCTTTGGTTTATCAACTCATTCACCAAACAAAATTACGTAGTATATCTGTTTCACATCAAGTACAAAACCAATTGAGGGCCACAGTTTTCATCGTATACTAAATAATGTGTTTGAGATTAATTAATGTAACAAAGTGATAAAAAATATCATTGAATATTTATTCAATGCCTTTAAACTATATTTATGTATGTAATTACTCAAGCTATAATATGTCTAAGTCGTAGTACTTTAAGCAGTCAATATTTTAATATTTTTTTGTTGTTGTAATAATCGTATCGAACCAGTATACGGCTGCAATGATTTTTTTATTCTTCTGTAGTGGTTTATTTTATAGTTACGATTAACTATGATTTTATAAAGTATAGGTCAGATGGAATTATGGAGTTTAAATTTTATATATAAGGATAAAAAAACTTGTTTTTAATTGCTTGTTTGACAAGAATATCTGACGATTAATTTTAATAACCCTTATTACCTGTTTTAGATTGCATGGATTTTTTAATTCGTGTATAATTAAGTAAAGTAGCTTTCATTTTGTTAACTATCAGTTCTCTTAATATATTAAATGTTTGTACAATAGATAATTCGTTGGTATGTATTTTATATTGAAGATTTATCAGAAATATCTATAAAAACTATTTAACTGGTGGTTTTGTATATTTTGTTATACTCACACTCTTGAGTGATTATTAATTGATACATTGATTTATCAGCTGGAGAAAATCAATAGATTTCGTAATTATTATCTAATGAAATATACTCATAATCCGGCAAGGTTCCATCCTAAGCAGATAATTATTTTTCGTAAAAATATTCATTCGTGATAATTCTTATACACTGTAAGTATGTCGTTGCAAGCCTAATTTTTTTACAGAATTATTTGATCATAAAAAAACGCTAGAAAAGCGATTAACCAAATCATTTAATCAAAACTATCTTAAAAATTTTGTTGTTGAGTTGGAGCAACATGCTTACAGTGTATGAATAATTATCACGAATGAATAATTTTTTGAAAAAACAATCGTGTGCTAAGAATGAAACCTTGCCGGGTTATAATATGTTAGAGTTAGTGAGGGTGAAGGAAGTGGCAACTGGCCTGGCGGACAACAGTCCCCTGTCCCAATTATTGTTAGGCGGGTGATTTGTCAATTGTAGGGGCGATCAAGCGCTAAAAAAACAAACACCGGGCTTGAATCACACTTGAACTTTGCTTTCTTTGAATAGAATCATGTAACACGTTGGAAATGTTATCCTCTACTTTCATAAAAGGATTTGTTTATACGTTAAATAAATTAAACATCAAAATGTTAACATAAGGATGGCACTGATGTGTTTCTTTTTTATTTGTACCATAGAAAAAACAAAATTCAGATTAAAAAGAATTGTTTTTACACAAATTGATGTATGTGTACAGTTCATTGTGAAAATTTTCTGGGTAAATGAAATAAAATAATTATTGCAATATCGAAAGATACCAAATCTATAATAAAGATTCTTTATATTTCAAAATCGTTAATTTTAATTCATTTAATATTCTATTTGAAAATTATTTAAATTATAAATAATCTTTACTTCAAAATAGATGTGTGATTTTTCTAAATAGCATGGGAAACATAAAAGAATAATGATATATAGCGCTTACCATTTCTGGAAAGAGAAGGTGAGTCAGTGATTACAAAAAGCCCTCTTAAGATGTTCACTGTTGAATTATGCAGGATAGAGAGACGGTACCGTGAAAATATTTGTAATTAGTTCTACAGTTTGTTTATATGAGCTGACTGGAGTTGGGAAGGAATTCAGATTTAATAAAAAATTCAATTCACTAATTAAAATTTTAGCGTTCAGAAGCGCAGAAAAAATCCCGAAAATATCGAACATTCGGCTACAACTAGATGGTATTTTGTTAAAATTTTTAACAATAATTAAGGGGTGCTTTTCTACTAGAATAAGAATTTGCTTGAATGTTAATGATTATAAAACAGCGTAATAGGAATGTGCTATATTATAGATCGTCTTAGATTCATACGACCCAGCAATGTACCATTTTGATTAACTACAAGGAAATAAATCATAAGTTGAAGTGTGTTGAACGCAAACAGGATGAAACTTGACTAATTAAACCCTCATCACTCGTCATCCATCTTATTACATCAATGACAACTAAACGACTGATTTACAGCTGTTAAATTATCAAATTGTTTCTCAAATTCTTGTCAATAGATATTTTCAACAGAAAAATGATTTAAAAACAATGTAGTGTTCGTTAAAATCAGTCAAAAATAGCCCACTAGTCTGTTCTCAATGAAACAGTGTTTCCCAAACTAGGAGAAGTAAAATTTTGATTTTTTAACATTTTATTAATTCTAGGGACCTTGGATTTTTGTTTTAATTTAGAAAGCTGTGCATGAAAATTTTTTGAGAGCTCTGAATATTACGTTCTAACTAGGTTGTAGTTTCCTGAAAATATTTTACCCTACTTCTCGAGCGAATTTGTGAAAAATTTGTTCATAATTCCCAAATTTCTTTTCATATTAAAAAAATATAAGATTTGAGCCATAATTAAGTAATGTAACAGGATTATTTTTTAAAAGAGCTGATTGTACGTCCTTCACTAAATCTTTCTCTTCATACAGGTTTTTAAATAATATAAAAAATAGCTTTTAGTCAAAACTCCACCCAAACATTTTAAACTGTCAGGTGAACAGCATTTGGCTAACATCTCATCTTTTTTAAAGGAAATAGAAAGGGTGGGCTTGCACATAACTATTTGTTTTATAAGTATATTTATTTTATTGTTATACTTTATAGACATCAGAAAGTAAATCCACAATCTTAAGAAGACACTACAAATGAACTGGTTGCCCGTTACTGTTTTCTAAAGTATAATAAGACGACATCTCATATAGTTATTCGTATTGTTTAACTAATAATAATCAATTATTTGGAGCTAGAAATAGAGTTGGTTGATTGATAAAAGGAAAACTACCAGAAACATCATTTTCATTGCTCGTAGCTGTACTCCAAATGAAGTTTCCTTATGTTATTAAGTTTGATATTTATAATGCCGTTAATTAACTCAAAATATGTACAAGTAGTTTTGAATACAAAATGGATAATATTTTTGTATGAAAAATAGAATAATTTTATAATGATTTTTTTGCATAGAAGCATCTATTTTCTATGTATTTAAGTCAAAATATAGAGCGGAATATTATACACCATTTAAAATTTCGATAACCTAAAATAATATAGTCAAAACCTCAAACAATTTCAATGTATGTAATTACCAACAGTAAGCCTAATCCATATGTAATAAAACAATATTTCTATTATCCTTTTCGTATTCTAAATGGTTATGAATTTAAGTTTATTTATTACTCATCAACCCAACTAAATTAAATTCGATCAAATAACAACTCGATAGTGCAATTAACTTTGTTTCAATTAAAATTAACAATCGTATAAGTTGATAGGTTATCATTTGTTGACACGGTAATAATTAGCATGAGTGGATAATTAGCTTTAGGTTGGACACCTGTTAATTTATACGGTGCAGTGGCGTGCTTGAATCTGTCAATTTTATTTTTATTCTTATAGAATGCTCATATAACAATTTTTTTCATATAACAGTTTGAAGACTTATTACCTATTCTTTATTGGATGTATACATTCGTTGATAGTCTACAATCGACGCTGTATAACAAATGTGTTTTTTTCGAGGAATTATTCGTTGAATTTAACACACACTTAAGGCAGGATGGAATTAATGCAAATGAATGTAGATTTTTATTAAAATATTTTATTTTGAATGAAAAAAACAACCAACTTCGTATGAATCTCCATTAGTACTCAGTAATTAATTGAGTTAGCATTTAGTTGTTAGAATTTCATTATAACACGGTGAAGAAATAATAATTTATTTTAGGTCTACGAAATATATAAGGCATATCGTTCATTGTTATTCTTTCAACGCTAATTAGTACTCAGTTAGATTTCGTGGTCAATATGTAGGTTTTCAAAACAACACTCTCATATGTTTTTTTTTTTCAAAAATTACTGAATTTTGTTTTCATTTATATATCATGTATGCTCATATCTTATAACTTACAACCCAAAAACTATTCGATACTAAAAACGCAGCGTAAATAGATTGATCATTATCTAACCAATAATCCCTGCATTCTATTGAATCTTTATCTTAACAATAAAGTTGACTTAGTTGTTTTTATTTAACGTCCTTTATTCTTCAGAATGATAATGTTTAAAAACGCACTGTTTATTTTTTTATAATTATTGATAATTTAATAAAAAGATAAAATTGATATTATAGCTTAGTAGGTACGTCACTGAATAATAAAAGTATAATTCCATAATTTGACACTTAAATTAATACTGACATACAGCATAGTTGTTCATTAATACCTTCAGTTCAAAATTGAACGCTGAATTATGTTTGCAAAATAGCGACGTAGTCAACTTTGCAATTTAGATTTAATTTGATAATATAATGTGACGCGTATTTTATTTTTTAGTGAGAAACAATTTTGTATATGATATTGAATATCAAGTAGTATAATTGAGGTATCAATTGTTTCTCACCACAAATTAAAATTGGAGTTTACACATATGTAAAGTAATGTCAAAAGTCAAAAATGTATCCGGTGATATTTTCTTTTATAGGTGTAGTCTATAATATGATACAATAGTAAACAGACAATATGAGTTGATTTGGAGTATGGTTTAAGATGAATTAAACATATTTTATTATTTTCGATTAGTGTGGATATTATACAGGTTATCCTCGACTTACGACCGAGATACTTTCCTGGACTTTAGTCGTAAGCCGGATTGATTGTAAGTCGAATTTGATACAAAATATGTATGTACTTACTTAAGTTTTTTTCCCAAATCTATTGCATTTCTCTTTTTTTGTCACATCTACTCGATCACATATGGGCACGATTAAGTAATTAATGCCAGTCATTATGTATTTTATTTATATCTTATTATATTAATATCTATCTATGTCTAAGTTTAAAAAAACTGTGTTAACTGGATTATGTATACATAATTTAAAAACAGCGAAGGGAGGAAGTGAGAAACAAACGACATTCTTTGCACAAATTCGCGATCTACTGATCGGCAGGTATTTATGGCATCATCTTTGTTTACGCATGAATCAGGGTTGACAAAGGAGCACCGTAATGCATTTAGCAAAAATTCTATTTTTTGGTCGTAAGTGCGAATTGTCGTAAGTCAACCGTCGTAATTCAAGGACTACATGTATATGTCAATGAATGGAATAATATGCTCCTTATTTGTAACTTTAAAGTCGGTCAAATTACATGATGATAGATCATGTGAACACAATATTGGTAGAAATTTAATTTACACGTTCTAACTTTCCTCACATATTGAAGTCTTACACTTTTTATTTATTATAGATTTATCACTCTACAAATGAAAAATAAATAAAAATAAGTTGCCTTATAGATTGCCCACTTACTGATACACTGATACATATTTTGATTGGTGAATATTCTCTGTCTCTCTCAGGTATCTTTTCTTTCAATGATACATAAAACTATTCCACATCTGTGATGAATATTGCACACGTATTTAAAAACGAAGAAAAATATCTATTCTAATGAAAATAAATTCAAGTCTCATGTGAATGAAGCCACAGTTTGACCTAACTATCGTTGGTTTTGAGACTTTCCCGCGTTCATTGTTTTCTGACGAGTCTTAAAAAACGATGGATCAGGTTTCATAGTACATACAAAATGGTGCTGCCTGTGAATTTTTATTCCAGATTAATTAATTTAATACGATTTGAAATACGCGCGCTACAAAAATACGTTATGAGATTTTTGGCGTGCGCGCGCGGAATAGGGATAAACGGATAATCGAATTAAAATGTCATTTGCGCTGAAGAGATGCTCCCCACAGGATAATTGTTTGAAGGGAGATTCCCCCTGAGATTGGCGAGCCCCCTTTCATGTATTTAATAGCTTATCATAAAATCGAGGCGAAGTTTTTGCCAATCATATTATTGTTATCGCAAAGAGCGAGTGTTCAATTGATTGAAAAACGGAATTAATATTCGCAGTTGCTGTAGATATGTTTGAAAAGTATTGGCCTTAATTATAAAGAAATGATTTTTTTCACGGAAAATACTTTGAGAGGTTGTTTGGTGAGTTTCTTTTGTTGTTATTCAGTCATCTAATTGTGCAATGATTGCCGCACATCAATCCGTAAATAGGTTATAAAATTAATGCAAAAATTTATCGCACGGGAAATGTAGTCGCACTCCAACAAGATAAACACTTAATAGTGTCAACCCTTCAGATACAAGTCTGGTGATATATTAAAAAATTAAGACTATATGAATGGCAAAATCGTGTAAAAAAATTGATTTTCGAAAACACAGTTAAGCTCAATTTATATAAAAAAAAATGTGATACAACATATCATCATAAAAAATATAACAATAGAGGCAATCTTTTGAAACATCATTGGATATTCATCCTGATTTTTCAAATAAATGTATGTGTTATTCAACTTGTAAAATCGTAGGTAAATTTTTTGTCTATAATTGTTTATCTATTTATCGGTGAACAATGAAAACATTTAAATTTATTTGATACGTATGGATATCAATTTGATAATCTGAAAGGCAGTGCATTAAATTGGAGGGGTGTTATTGTTAATTTATATTAAGCTGCAAGGGAGAATGGCGTTATAAATTTTTAAACAATTATATTAGCTCTACCCCTTATTGTTCCAATTATCAACAGTGACGTGGAACATGTTTGTTTATATATGAAGATAATGTTTTATGCGATTGATTATTTTTATTGTATTTTTTTTTTGAAGTAGTATACAAGGCATATGAAGACTTTTCTTATTGTTACTTAAAAGTTTTCTCTGCAAATAATGTTCATAGTCATGCAATAAATTATAAATTAATATAATATATACAAAAAAAAAAATTAAATATAATATACACATTGAAAACGTTTAGTGACTGTTGATATATACATACTGAGCATATTTTTTTTTTTAAATAATCGGTGTGGTTCAAAGAGTAAAAATGTTTGTGATATGATTTTTCAATATTTACCAGTTGGTATGCAACACTGGAAATCGATCAGTTATAGTGATTTGATTATCATATGATTAGAAACGTGTTTTTTTTAATATCTCAACTACTTTTTTTAGTTTTCTTTTCCTAACTCCTCATCTGCACGCTACTGTTGAATGGTACCATAACAATTGGAAATAGGCCCTCCCCTCCGTATACAATATAAAGAGATAACCAATAAAAATGCAATTTTATTGCGTACGCCATTATTTATCATCGGTATATATATTGCGATATAATTAAGTTAGCCGTTCGGTCTGGCCAATTTAATATTCTGCATCGTTTTATCATCATTTATTATTTCCGAACTGTAAATAAGTAAGTACACACACACATCTTGCTTTTAATATACTCCATTATACATTCCAGTGTTGTCTAGCTACTTCAAGTAGTATAAAAAGTAGTTTAGTATACACAAGTTCATTTTACGCATTTTTTTTAACTAACTCGGTATGTGATATTATGATACAAAACGTTTTAAGGGAAATATAGACGATTCTCAATAAAATTATTTCGTAACTATGTCCATTTATAATCAGAATAATATGGACCCTAATGACCTGCTATCAACGGAAAATGTTATACGAGAACGTCTCGTGACTTAATCGTTATATTTCCCTTTTTGTGAGAAAGTGTAGAAGAAATAAACTGGTTAAAGATTAGTGTTCTGTGCTTAATGCTTGCCCTGTTTTTAGGATCAAATTGGCGGGAGAATTTATAGATTTATATTTGAATAAAAATCTATGAATCGATGAAAAAACTTAATTGATAGATCTGTATACGATAAAATTCAAGTCTGTCATAACTTTAACCGAAAAAAATATATTATAGCTACGTCAACGACCGGGTGTTTGTTTTAGCAAAATTTTTAGTTTTAGTGATATTTAAAAAGCGTAAATTGGTTGAAAAATAATTATAGTTTCTTTTTATGCGCATTGTCGTTTGGCAATATTTACCAATAACTTACTATATAAAAAAAAAACTAATTATAATCGAAATGTTTTAGATTCTTTCACAAAAAGTTTCCTATTTAAAATGTCTATCGCTAAACAATATTGGAGAAAAATTATATATTTTTTTTAAATTTTATTTGACCTGATTTTTTTCTAGGATTCACATAAATTAATTGATTTACAGTTTTAAAATTTACATTTATAGAAGACAATGTATATTTTCTTTATATAATATAAGTATTTACAAAATCAAGTTACAATCAATTAAGTAAAGGTGCGTAAAGTGTATTTTTTTTTAATTTGATGTTTCGGAACCCGTCATCTTTCGTTTAAATGACAGAATGTGATTTTTTGCAGTTGTTGTTGAAAAGTGACATGTCACTTTTGACGGATGAGAGCTTTCACAAAAGCTTCATCGACTCGTCCTAACTTTACAGTCAGGACTGTATTGGAATGCTATGTTTTAATATGAAAATAAACTTTTTTTTTAATATTTATACCACCGGAATTTTTATTTATAAAAATACACACACATATATAAAAAAATAATAAATAAATTTAGTTGTATGCATTCATATTTTGAACCTTAGAAGTAAAATTTTTGGTGTCCATATTTTTAGGAGCAACGTTAAGCGCTACATTTATTAATATAACAATAAAACGTAATTGATCTATTAAGATGATTGCAAAATATATATATATATATATAATTGATAGTAAAATTTGAATTAAAAAAAGAATATAGTATTTTGGGATTTCCAAATAATTTTAAAATTACATAAGTATAAAAAATATTATGACACAAGAAAAAATTACAAATTAGTATGACCCTATACAGTCGCATTGTTTTAATTATTTCTCTCTAAACATGAGAAATTAATAAACTTAATAAATTAAAATGCATAGACCGTAATAATGGTTATGAGATAAAGACAACGATAAATAATTTATTATATATAAAAAACAATTAAATCTAGCTAGAAAACTCATTTACCCGAACCCAATACAAGATAACCGCTTCTATAAATCTATTAACTACCTAGGTAGCATTAGCGAAAAAATTCATCGGGAGATTAAAAACTCAATAAACGTAGCTTTCAAGGTCAAAAATAACTTAGGTAGACATCTTAAATAGTAAAGATAAAATAAATAAACTGGACAGAAGCGGTATTTATAAAATGTCCTGTGGCTCATGTTTATCCGTCTATATCGGACAGACAGGTAGAAGTATATCTACTCGAGCTAAGGAACATGTAAGATCATTCAACAGTAAAATAAACAGGTTCACAATTCGCTAATCACGTTATTAATGAATCACATAATATAAATTCAAACTCAGCCCCAAAATGTTTGCATCTTTGTAGCAAGGGTCGGAGAATGACGGCTTTGGAACAGCTGGAAATAAATAGAAACCAATTATCACAAAGGATTCTTAACGATCAAACTAACATAATAGGATCGCCACTTGTCCAGCCGTTGTACAAAGGGGTGGTCTGGTTTGCTTCCAGAAGGACGACTTCCGTCCCACATATAATCTTATTGTCATAGACACCTATTGTTTTATTTAGAATTTTGAAAATTTAGTGTCATTGTGTTAAAGTAACAAGATAGGCCGTTGGAACAGGAGAGAGGAGATGTTGTGTGCCTTTTCTGCACAGCAATATATAGATACGCGAAGGCGTTTGTTTAAGCATAGTTCTGACGATGACGTGAGCCGATATAGCTATCAACTAGATTTGTAAAAATAATTTTGTAGAACGAAAATACATTGCTATTTTTTCACCGTGTTATAATGGAGTTCTACCAAGTGAATGCCAATTCAATCAATTAATAAATTGTAATCTTAATGTCCACTAAAGTCATGGATTTCCTAGTTATTAAGAAAACATAATGACATTATTGTAGATGTGACATAAAAAGGTATTATTCCCGAGAATATTAAGAAACTCGAAATTTCTTAATATGGACAAGATGGTGTGAAAGTACAATATTTTTTGAGCCGTTGGTGATTGACTAGAATAATAGGAACTCGGAAATATGGTAAATTTAAAACTATGTCTATATGACGGTTTTATAAGGATTGACTTAGATTTTTTTGCTATGGTTTAATTCATAATATTTTATTACAATATATCAACGCCTAAGATTATCATTTTTGGCTAAAGAAGCAAAAGTTCATGCAAAAAGGATCACGTTCGTTGCAAAGTTGATTTGGTTAAAGATTGCTGTAGATACATATATATTGGGTCCGCCAAATAACTTTTTTTTTTGAAAATGCTACAAAAAAAAACTACTAATATTTTCTCAAATTTCGTTTTTTATTTGAAAGTACAATTCTTCCGGTTAATAATGGAAAATAACTTCATTCAAATGGCTGCCTCGGCTGGCCATGCAGTAGCCTACACGATCGGTCCAATTTTTAAGCACATTATCGATTGTGTACAGCTGTATTTCACCAATGGCTTCACGAATATTGTCCTTTTAAGCGTCAATTGTCTCTGGCTTGTCGGCGTAACACTTATCTTTGAGGGCACCCCACAAATAATAGTCCAACGGTGTCAAATCGCAGCTCCGAGGTGGCCAAACGACATCAGCTCTGCGGCTGATAATGCGATCTTCAAAAACAGGGCGCAAAACATCGAGTGTAGCTTCGGCTGTGTGGCACGTAGCGCCGTCCTGTTGAAACCAAATGTTGCCAATATCCTCCTCTTCAATTTTTGTGAACGAAAATTCGTTCAGAATGGTCCGATAACGATCGCCATTGACTGTAACGGCCACTCCTTGCTCATTTTTGAAGAAAAATGGCCCAATTATGCCTCTGGACCAAAATCCGCACCAAACAGTGACTCGTTTTGGGTGTACCGGCTTTTCAATGTATGCGTGCGGTTTTCTGTGCCCCAAATGCGACAATTTTGCTTGTTTACATACCCGCCAAGATCAAAATGAGCTTCATCCGAAAAGATGATTTTTTGGCAAAATCGGCATCTTCTGTAAGTCGATCGCAGGCCCACTCAGCGAAGCGAAAACGCATTGGATGGTCAGTTGGCTTCAGCTCCTGAACCAATTGGACTTTGTATGGCGTCATACCAAGGTCTTTATGCAAAATTCGTCTCAATGATGTCTCCGAAATGTTCAATTGTTGAGAACGACGGTGAATTGATGTTTATGGCGCTTCACGCACACCTTCTGCCACAGCATCAATATTCTCGGGTGTACGCACTGTTTTTGGCTTTTCACGCTTTGGTTTATCGATGAGGATGCCAGTTTCTTTCACTTTTTTCACAAGATAACGAACATACGGAGCTGACGGTGCTTCTCTTCTTCCAAAATCCGTACGCAATTTTCGCACACATTCTGCAACATTACCATGATTTTCAAAGTAATGTCGCAATATTTCCCAGCGTTGTTCAAGCGTATAAACAACCATATTCGTTCAGCGGAAGGATAAAACTAATTATCTGTTAAATCAGACATGAGCTAAGTGTTACCATTCACGAAATAAGCACTAGTTGAAAAAAAAAACTTTAGATGGCGGACCCTATATATATGTTATCAGGCTGGATGATGTCCATCATATAATTGCAAGCATATGATATGTTCAGTAGCAGATACTCCAATACTATTTATTGAACACTTCTAAAATCATCGATGATTAATAATTATTCTTATAATAAAAAATGTATTCTTGATCTACAATTTTAGTATATGATAAGGACTAATTTTTTTTTTGTCAAATTTTGAATAAAGTTATTGAAACGATAGATGTTTTTTCAGTCGTATGATCACATAATAATTTATTAGTGATAGTCCCAATGAGGTTCTGTCCATACCCCTTGACGAATGTTTATCGAATTGAGCAGGGGTGAGACAGGGACACGAGTATTGTATTACACTTCGTCAATAATTAATGCTTTTTGCTTCCCTATCAAAAGCTCTAGCAGAGCTTGTGACTGGCATTTCGCTAGCTTATCGGAACCACCATCACTTCTGCCTTCTGGGTGTATGATTATATTTGAACGCACGTATCAAGTGGTTGGTCTGCTTAAAGCTTACCTACTGAATGACGTATCAGAAATAATATTAGGAGAACATAACTTCTCACGGTATCATACAAAAGTGTTTACATATAGATGCGCCAAAACGAAATAATATAGTCAAGACAATGTGCTCAAAAACTTTAAACATTTTTTTTAATCTAGCAAGTAATTTTGATAGAGCTAATGTAATATAAGGAAAGAAATGCAAACATCTTAAAGATCCATAAATTCGAACATCGATTGAAAAATATGTTACAACGACAACGCTAGTCCTAACGTTTACCAACCGAGATGTTTTATTGAATATTAACTGTTTATCTTTGAAGTAAATTATCATTAATTTAAGATATTAATGTGGTTTTTTAAGTGTACAAATTGTAAGTAAAAGTATACTCTTTTTAACAATTTTATATATAAAATCTTTTTCTTATTTTCCAATTTGTAAATGCCGCACAATTTTTTTTGTAGCAATAAAGTTTTATAAGTATTGTAAAAGAATTAACATGATGGTCTTTCGTCGATACATTTTCTTTTTCATACATCGTATATAATTATAAATCTTTGATTTATAAAAGCATTTTTTAAATCATATTTTTACTGGTATAAGATATAAAATTCATGTCATCACTACGACACTCAGATATATTTAAAGCAACTTATTCGTATCATAGAATATTGTAATACACATACAAAAACGAATTTCGTAGTAGTAGGCGTGGGCAGATAGCTTATTAGTATTTATGCTAAGTGACTGGTAATACTTTAATGATTCAATTAGCAAATACGTTGTTTTACGAATATGGCTACCATTAAATGTTTATTCATTCGATTTTAATGGCGATTAAGGCTCGACGTCGGACACTGTCCATTTGGCAGTAATCACAGGCTGCTTGCTACTTGCCACTTAGCGACGACGTGTCATCAATCATGTCACGACCGAAACAGTGTAAGAAGTGCTATGATTCATTTAGGGATGGCAATACCGGGATCCCGTTCATTTTCTTGCAACTTTATTCTTGAATGTATGAATTAGAACCACGCATCGTTTCCGGGAAAACCTTAATTTTACCAATTCAACTCAACTTATCGACTGATAAAAATTCCAAAATAGTTATTTACATATTTTTATTATATTTGCCTAACGTTTTGAATATTGGATAAATTTCTTGTTGAGCATCGATTTAACGTAGTTTTATTATTTTTTGGAATAAATTGAAATGTTAGAGGTTCATTTTCTTATATTGAATAGATTTCCACGAATCAATTAAATTTAAATTTATGATCAATGCATTCTCTTCGATACCTCATATTTACAACTCATAATTATTTTTTTAGTCTACAAGTTGACTTATATGATTATAAACAATGTATAATGCTTTAAAATAATGTATTGAAAAGACAGACTATTCTTTTAGTTGAAATTCATACGTAATAATCTCAGCATATCGGAATCGAATTAGAAAATCTCTGAACTAATAAAGCGGTACGAGATTTGAATCCCTGGTTACTACTTAATACCACATTGAATGTCGAGCAGAAAAACCAGTTTGTAGCTTGTGAATACAAATAATGGGTAAAAAGGATTTTGGTCGCTAATGATTTATTTAATTTAATTGTTAAGTAATCCTGCTAATAAGGGTCTGATCTTGGCTCATTTATTACTTTTCTTTCAGACGTAGTACAAAAGCTTAAAAATAAGAATTTTTATTCAGCAAACATCACATTTATCAAAGTGAAGAGATCGCTGTAATTGAAACAAATATAAAAAAATATTTAATACAATTATTGGTTTTGATAATGATGAATCAACGCGTATATGATGGTAGGTTTAAAAGTGAAAGTTAATCTTACTTATTTTTTTTAACATTTAATAAATACAATAATTATAACAATGGTATGAAGAGAAACAGATATATGTTTGTCAGTTATACTTATTTTTTAATGAACAACCATATTCAAATTCAAATAGTTTATTCATTCAACGAACAACCGTTTATATAATAGTTTCTAATTTCATGTGTTTTTCGTGACAACTGTCACTCTTGGTATTTTATGTTTTGTTATTTGTGTTACACGCATTATAGTAATCATATCAAAATGTATGAAATTCATTTTTAAAAGAGTTAGCGTCATTAAAATATTCTATGTAGGTGGATTTGCAAGTAAAATTTTTGGAAACATTTACGTCGGTCGAAACAAAATAAAATCCCCCCCAATTTAGTCTTGTTCTTGGAATCCCTCCGAGGAAAAGAACAGTAGTAAACTTATTTAATAAAGTAATTAAAATAACATTAGTTCAGAAAATTATGAAAGACTTCACATACATTTATATCAACATTCCAAAAAATTTAAGCATTTGATAATAATAAAAATTCACCGTTCAATTTACAGTTTTTATTCATACATACATATCATATATGCCTGTAATGTGAGAAAGTTAAAATATTAAGGGAAATATTATTAAAGAAAAAAGTTTACGACGCAGTCACTTTTAAAAAAAGTCTTAGTATCGAACGATGGTGTCAATAAAATATTAGTAATTAATTAATTTCTTAATCTAGGGGACTCGAAAATGCTCCAAAACCGATACGAACGCGAACCAAAAATTAACTACTCGGCTACTAGCCTGGCAACTGAGAGTCTACAGTAGTGAAATGTGAATTAAAAAATTTGACCAACTATTTAAATAAAAACATACATTAATTGTATTCATGATATGTTGATATTCGAAGCTTTCGCAGGTATTTTAATTTATTTTTCCTCAATAATATTAGATTATATTGTATTTTAGAAAAATTAATCTCGAAATAAAAATAGCACCAGAAAATAATACGTGATAAAAAATGGACGAATGAAATAATTATGTACTATTGCTATTCACATGGTGTGATCTATTCTGTCACTGTAGAAGGATAGGGCAATTTAAAATAATTGAGAGCGGATACACAGAAATAATAATATTAGGGTATCGGTGCCAACCTGTGGTCAAATGATATTTTTTGCTTATTATAATACGATATTATATTCAAGAAGTTTGCAGAATAAAATGGTCTGATGCCATTATCTTGATTTCAATAAAGGGAAACAATTTTTTCTCACATGATCTGTAGAACTTTAGTTACTTTGTTTCTGGGTAGAAGGTTTATTTTTCATTTTATTGTGAGTCCTATTTTTATAGATAAATAATGGATCTTCATAAGATCTGAAATAATTTATGTACACAGTTTTTTTGACTGATTCTGTTTGATATTTCTTTCATATTTTATCTGTTGAATTTCATAACCTAATCGTTGCCAATAGACAATGCACCAATATGAATTACATCAGACCAAAACGAAGAATTTTACACTGACACTTGAATTGGAATCTTCCGATCGTCAAGTAATGTTCATGTCGCTAAGTAAATTTGATTGATTTTTAATATTGAAACGGTTGTGTTAGTTTTCTTCTGCACCACTCACTTAGCTACCTACCTCATTAAGAAGCAAAAGATAAGGCGATTGATTTTTAATGTAACACTCAGTTCAACTATATTAATTTAAGTTTTTTATTCCGGTAGCAAACGAGACCCATCGAACTGTCATTTGATTCAAATTTGCCACTCCATTATTTGTAGGTAGAGTCTGGATGAAAGTTTTAATTAGCTGTTATGGCCGATTCAGTGACGCATACTCTAAGATAATATTGATAATGCGCCTAATGTGCCTAATAGATACTATTGGTAATTAATTTTGTCTACAAATTAATTTCTATTTTAAAATAACGGCCGATACTGTGGATTATTCCAGTTGGATATAATTCATAGCTTTAGATAAAAATAAATTGAATGCCGCGGGTAAAATACACGCTATTTATATTCAAATTATAAAGGGGATTTCACATTTTTTAACATTCATATGTAACAGTTTAGCCGAACCCATTTTTATAGATATTTCTTAATGAAGTTGAAACGAAAGTAACCGTCGTCATCTTTGGTTGAAGTCAGACGTATCGATGTAATATGTAAGTATAAAAATACAAAATGCTTAAAAACAAAACTTGAATATTGATAATATTATTAAAATTATTTAGGGTCATTTTGATCGATGAGCTTATTTGATCATAAAAATGGGTTAATGTTTGACTGTCATACAATGTCACAATTATGACATGTCTTTGCAGATAGTTTTGTGTATTTATTTGATATTACAGTTGTATATGAAATTCAACTATTTTACACAAGAAATAATTGCATGAATCCATATATGTACTTTAAACGAATTCCACAATAATAGCACTTTTTGGTGACATAACAGTTTTCCAAATAAGACTTTTTAAAATTTGAATTCATTGATTATGCGACGACGCTATACTTTACATTCAATATTTACAATATATATAAGATTCCAATGTGAATAAAATTTTCACTAGAACTGTTTACTTACGTAAATGTTAGCATAATACAGGAATAGTGGTTAGCTAATCACTCGCATTGCGTTTCAAAAATTGAATGAGCGAGAGAGACTTTTAAACATTCGTATACCAAATTAGAATCTTATGCCAATATCAATAGTTGATGAAACTATCCGTACTGTGAGCATATGGACACTAACTGAAATTATCGATGTAGACCATTCAAATTAAAACCGAACTTACTAATAACACTATTTTAATTAACAAATTAATTAAAAAATTTATAGCAACAATTTAATTTTCATCTATTGCTGATACAATAGTAGTGGAATGTAATGAGCTAATTTGTTATACTTTATCATTATATAATAATAGTTAATTATTTACTTACATGATATTTTGTTAAAATAAGGTAATGAAAAATGCGTAGATTAATTAAAAACATCATGAAAAGATTTCGTCCCGGAACCATTTTTTTGTGTTCATTAATAATATTATTTAAGTGTACACTTATATGCAATATAACAAAACCGAGATCCGTGATTGCCAAATTAATAATTCGGTGTATCGGTTTTTTATTATTACTGTTACATTATGATTCAAAACTATCAGTGAGGTGGAAATCATATTTCAACGAAGTGGTTGTTATTTGCCAGAACAGAGTTAATAATCGCCTAATAACGTGCTTTTTTGCTTTCTAACTGTGGGTGGGGTTTTTTTATTCACCTGTGATGAGACGAGTTTTGTCTTTGTGTGTCATAAAACCTCCAAGTAAAAAATAACACTGCAGGTAAAAATTTAATAAGTGACAGGTGTGCACAACCTTTTGGATTGGAGTCGGTGGCTACAATAGAGTATTAATTTAATTAACTAAATTTGTGCGAGGGTGATCATTTATCCACAAAAACATTATAAAATCGTTTTTTTTATGCAAGTAAATTAATGAGATAGTTTCATTCATTTATAATATAAACATGGCTCGAAGGTTTCGATTGCAAAAAAATTATATATTTTTTATTTAGTATGTTAAAGAATCTCTTAATTTATTAGCGTCATAAAAATGTTCTTAAGAATATATTCAAAAAATGATTTAAAGGGCTTTATAAATTGTTAAACATTTAAAAAAATAAAATTAAATTGATGAACTACTAATAAAAAAATTATGTTAGATTATTTAAAATAATCAGCTTATAATGAAATTTCAAATTATTTATACTCATAAAATGATATGCTCGATTTTAAATTATAATTCATGCTATATCAAAAACATATTGAAAAAAACATGTTATTTACCTCTGCTTTGGGTTGTATCTCGATGATGAACAAATTCGATTGTCGTGTTCGGTATTATATTTTAATGTTTGAATTGAAGTTTTTTGCGGTTTTTCGGTATCTGTCTTCTCCAGTTGTAGCATGTCTACGAGGAAACGAAGATATAAAACTTTTTCAATGATTGTTTCTATGAATGAATCTTGAAAATCACCAGGTGGTCGGGGAGAAGCATCATAGTATCATCATCACTATTGAATAAAATCTTACCCTATTTCGCGTATTTAATTTAGTTTCCCTTATAACAAGATTATTAAAAATTTTAAATTTACTAAATTCTTTAATTTATTCTCATAGTTTCTATATGCCATTTGAAGCATTTTGTTGCAATAATTGATAAAAATAAAAAAATAGAAAATCAATTTGTCGTCATTTTAGTTATGACTTCCCACGTGAACTCCCAAGATAAGGTTTGGTAAAAATAGAAAACGGTAATTAACCAGTGGTAGCGTGACTTCCCACGTGCAAGATAAGGTTTGGTATTGAGTGGACGGTAATTAACCAGTGGTGTGCGTTTACACTGTAACAGCGTTGCCACAAATGTTTATATTATACTTGAGTGATATTGCAATATTGTGTTCAATACAAATTTCCAATTTCTGATTTACAGCATGGTAATCTGTAGCATTGCTTCCCCACTCATTTTCAAAATTTGATAGATCAGGTCGATGAGAAGGTTTTTATAACGAGTAATAATATTTGAAATAGTCTACGCTAAGAGACAGGAAAAAATAAGAATGAGACAATTAAGAGTTGATTATCGTTTAATTAATCTATAAATACAATGAGTGTAGGTTACCGATCGTCATTTTTATAACTAGACATTTGCAATCTTTATGGATTCATGCAATCGATTTGATATTTGAGATGATTATTATTAAAAATAACACGAAATTTAATGAAAATCAGCTAAATAATCAGTAAAAGATACAAAGTATTTTTTAATAAATTCATTTGATGAATTGTTCATTTAATCGCGGTAGAATGGCATATTTTTTGTAAACACCCTGTAATTTGGAATACACAACATAAATATCAACACCGTTCGTAAACGCGCTTAACAAGCGGTGCTAATTTGAGGAAGTGGTGATATTTTTTAGAGCTTTTTTGAACGTCGGGGTCTTCGCGAATTGCCGCCCTATCCGGTAGGCCCAGGCCCTTTCATTAAGGCGGCATGCTATAATGATGACACTCGTTCGTTTCTTTTTTTTTATGTAAAAATAAAAATGATTTTTTAAAGGTCATGAAAAAAAAAACGAGTAAATGCACACAGAAGAGGACAGTTTGTAAATATAAACGTTTGTATGATTTGATATGGATAACTGAAATACTGTATTAAAAGTTTGTTGTAAAATATAAGTCAATTTCAAAAGAGGACATATAGGACGTTATTCTCATTTGATTTTTGTACGAAAAGTTGTCGGGATTAGATAATAGCGTCAAAATATTTAAACTATTAATATTTGTATAAGAAAGGCGTTTCATGGACAGAACATTTTTTTACTTAATATAAAATCAAACGCATTAGCATTTTGAGTATTGAGACAATCATTTATTTAAAATGCATCGCGCATTGTCAAAAGTATTGGCAAATGTAATTTCTATTTTGCATACCATACTATGATGATATTTTCCATTCACAAATGAAGCATTATTGGATAAAATTGGACCAAATATGTTTACATTTATAAATACATGCATGATAAATTGAATCTGTAAAATTGCTTATTACATTCAATCGGCAAAAAAATTCGGAGTTCGTCATGAATGTAGAGCCGCTACTTTATTCATGAATTAGGTAAATTATCTGCTGAGTGTGTGAATTCGGCAAAACAATTTTTGATTATTTCATGCATTTACAAAATAACTGGTAACGCTCTGGCGTTGTTTTTTGCAACTTATGCAACTGTTACTCGAGAAATGCCATAAAAATATATTAATGATGGACATGGTATGAAAACTATTATCATTTTTCATTTTATTATAATTAATCAGCTTAGTATTTTTGAATGTGAGCTTTAACCTTTCTATTTGTGAAAAGAAATGATAAGTGTCATTTTTTTGGTTTGGTTTATTAGAAGATATTGAAAAAAAACCGTGACAAATATTGATAAACGCATTCAAAAGTACATCCCATTTCTACCTGTCATTACTTTCTACTTTTAACTTGAAAATTCATTATGATCGATTTTTAATAAAATGTCTCAGTTTTAAAATTAAAAAAAAATGTTAAATATTTTCAACATGATATAATTATTAGATAGTTGTATTTTTTTCTATGCCCAGTCGAAATAAAATGGTTAACGGACTCTTCGGCACAATACACCCAGTCCTTTTTTTACGCGATACAAAGGTTCCAGAAAAAGGCGCGTAAAAAAAATCGCGTAAAAAAATGATTTCACGCAATTGCATTATATTTCTTTTCATACCCTAAAATATAAATTCGCATAATATCCGATACACTCGTCAACATTTGGCAATTGTATGTGTATTTGAAAAAATGGAATGTTATACAAAATTAAGTTTTAAAACACAATTTTTTTTTATTTAAAAAAAAATGAATCGTACATGCCTAGCTTCATATAAAAATGTCTTCTTTAAAATAAATTTGGGGAAAAAATCACGTAAAAACGAGTGGAGCGCGAAAAAAAATGTAGCGGTGCCGTCCAAAAAAATCGCGTATAATCGAATTCGCGTAAAAAAAGTACTGGGTGTATTCACCCTCGCACGCTTACATTAGACGAGATGATTACTCACAAGAAATCTTCTTGTCTGGAGTGTACATAATATTTGAGCGGAAGAATAACAGAGTCTTGTTCAAAAATGTCCAAATTCGCATAATTTTACTTATGTCACATCTGTAATGTAAGAAAAATTTTATTTGCATATATTCAATTCTTGCAATGAAAGAAAACTCTTGATATAACTGTGGTTTTACTCTATTCAATAGAAGTGTCTAAAAATATAATGACTTTTCGACAACAATTATCACATAAACATATTCATCGGTTAATAATTGTATGTCACATTCGTTTCTTAAATCAAATTGATTAATATTTTGATGGTAGATGCGGCAGTAGAACATATTTTTAAGACAGTAATTAAAATTAAATATGTATGACAAAATTTTATGAGTGTTATATATATTTAGTAAAGCAGGGCATTCAACTTTTATAAATAAGAAGCTAAAACACATAATAATTGTAGAAGATATTTTATATACTATAGAAAATGTAGGTATCTAAAGAGCAACGTCGGGTGAGGGAGTTGCTCATTTTTACGATATGATAAATAAGTGATAGGGTAATTTCTTCCTGGGGGACGGGTGAACAATATTTCAAGCAAAATTTGGGACTAATTATGTTTTATTTATGGAAAAAAAATATTTATCGAAGATCATATTTTTGAGCACATACATGTACATTTTTCTTGAAGTAGAAGAAGACTTCAAAAGTAAGATATATTTTTTTAAAGTTTTTCGTACATTTACTGTACAAAATTTCGCGAAAACCATAAAATTATTGCATTTTGTGTTACAATGCCTAAGCTGCGGAGCTATTGATTTCTTATTTCAAAAAAAGTCATGATCATTGAAGTAGTATTTTCTTTGTTGAAGTGACAACACTGCGTTTAATTTTAAGATACAACCAGTGCTTTCATTTAAATATTTTAAAGTTAAAAAATAGTTAAATGGCCTTTTTAAACATATTTAAGCAAATAACATGTCTATGAATTTGAGAACTAGATGTAATATCATATTCATTATTTACAGTACGGCAAAAATGTAACTATTTTTTTATGAAATTGTGGGTACATATTTCGGCTTCACTCTACCTTCAAAAGCTACCAACAATTTGGCATAATTATTTTCTAATAAAATAATTTGATTTGTGACCATATCGGAGTTCTATTGGGTTTATGATAATTTCTAATTTCCAACTATATTTAAACTCCTATCTCTAAAATGAAATAAAGTTAGGTCACCCTACGAGCGGCACTAGAAGCGCCATCCCGCACAGAACAATAAGTTGCACATTACGCTATTGTCATGGGGTCCCCCCACGTTATATAAACCAGAATGGGACCATTCGGAGTCGAGTCACGCGTCAGCCGCTTCTCAAGCCGTACTAACTTATTGTTTTGCTACATACATTACTTTGAGATCGGACAGGAAAACCAAACAATTTTGGGAGAAAAGAGAATATGGCGGAGAATTAAAAAATCCTGGTTACTTGTATTGTTCACCAGATGTTTTCTATATGAAAAATTTTTGCTCATTCTTTGATGATTAAATATCTAGGCTGGATGAATTGTTATTTTAAATAATAAAAAAGCGTAAAATAAATATTGTTCCATAAAAATTGCTGAGCATTGATTGAAATATTACAAAACCATGAGAGACGTTATATTATTATAAATAATATATTCGAATTAATTGCCCGTGTTTCTAAGTATATATAATATGTAACGTATAGTGAAGCCATTGTATTAATTTTTCTATGAATATTTTATAAAGTAAATAACAGAAAATACCTCAGAATGTAGTAAATGTAAATGGGTATTATATCTCGCAGGAAATTCTTGCAAGCATTTGAAACGCATCGCTTTATGAACGATTTGAAACCGTAGCGTGTTGTGGTGGGTGTTATACAATTTGAATTGAAGTGTTGGATTTTCGTAGAACGGTAGAGGACCGAATGGAGTGGAAGAAACTGATCGAAGCGTCCAATATTTACTCTGTACTGTATAATAAGTCAAGAAAAATATGAGAAGAATCGGTTGGAAATTAATTAGCTTGCCTAGGAATTCTTTTCTTGACCAGCAATTTATCTCACCTGTAGAAATGTTAGCAGAAATAAGTCTTGGCTGTATAGTTTTATTACCTACGTGCTCCATATATTGACCTGCGTCTCACATTTACAAAGTGCCTCACTCGGTTTAGTGGAATACCAAATAATATCTCAAACCTCCTTTCTTTCTGTTCAACATTTTATGTTTCCACAGAATCCAAACGTGATCTCCATTATTGACTAAACAATTCCAATGAATTTAACAACAGTTGATACCGACCTGGGAAAGCATTCTCGCAATACAATATATATCAATTATTGGCAATTTATTAAGTTTAGAAGGATTGAATATTCGGTATTACTGACGTTTCATTGAAACAAGTTTTGCAGTGTAGATTACATATTTAAGCTATAAAACTTTTTTTTTTGATTTCACTTCAAATATTATGTGACGGAAAACTAAAGTAGTGTATACGTTGCAATAATAACGTAATTTATGATATAGACTGAATGTCTTTGATAAAGTATTAGGATAAATAAGAATATCTCATAACAATTGATTATTCAGTAACAAGCCAGTATAAAAACTATGTTTAAGGCGATATTTTTTTTAAATTTTATAAACGTAATCATGCAAAATATACACATCATTTCCTTACAGGCATAATATTTTGAGTTATGTTTATTTAAAATTTATAGCAAATAATTAAATGTAACCAAGTGAAATTATCGAAATCTTTGACGTTTTAACCCCAATAGTAGTCATTAGTTGACTAGATATAACTTTTTTGTTTACCTCTTTTGATACGTTGGTGAAGTTAATACGTGTTTTTATTTCGATGAATTTATAAACGATTTACTCATTTGAAATAAAAACTGTTGGATTTTAAGACTTGAAGGTCTACATTTATACCTGACATACTCAGATGTTAAGCGAATGAATTACAACTAGTTAGTTGTAGTACAAATAGCGTCAATCGAAATACTCCAGTTAAAGTCCGTTTTAATTATATTGGAAGCAGATTTTTTGTAATCGTAATTATTGTTATATTTATAGATATATAAAAATATTAACATAATAAATATTTTTTTATGATGTTTTTAGTTATGATAATGACTATTTAATGATTGTAATCAGCTTTATGGGCTACTATTGTTACCAATTACGTACTTACGCCAAACTTTGTACAGTGTTTAGGTAGGAAGTTACAAAATATTGCGCGATACAATAGGTGGGCAAATAGGAAAGAATGCTAGGTAAAATTGTAGCGATAAAAATCGCGAATATGCGAAGCAATAACAAGGCGCTCGATTGTAACATAATTATAAACCAATCAGACTAAAAGTGAAGCAGTGGTGGCGGGTTCGAATGCCAAGCGCGTATTAATACGCCTCCCTACATCGCATCCCAAGCCCCACCACTGTTCAAATGAAGGGGGCTATAAAGATTTGTAAGGGAATATTTTTACACCCACAACAACGATACTGTGTACCAATTTAATAAAGCTTCGCAAACTTTTCAATTTTGTAATAATAGTTGTAATTTGTTTCATGTGGGAACGTATGTATATATTAATATATGTAGTACTTAATGATGTAGGTATTTTATTACATATAAGTAGGGTGGGGGACCTTTCTGGATTGCAAAAAGAGCATCATTTATTTCTACTTATATGTACTTTGTTATTAACTATTGAGAATATTTAAATAAACTATCAAATGGTCACTGTGAGGACCAAGACAGTCACAGGCTTAAAGTATAGAAATGTTTGAGTTATTCACCAGAAACATTAAAAAAATTATAATTATTTAAAAATATGCTTATATGCGTTTTTGGAGTTTGAAATACAGTAGTATATAGTTAATAAAATAATCCACAAACTGATCCAAAAGTTACAACAAAAAAAAACATCAACAAAGCGACTATTTAAGTAACAATTTGCCATTTCATAATCTTTCCGATCAGTGAGGTGTAACGAGTGGCTTATCACAAGTTTTCTTAAGCTCTGCCTGCTCAGATACTTTAATTTATAAAACAAAAATTAATTTTTAAAATTTCATACAAACAAAAAGAATTATAATGGAAAATGTTCTTTGCCAACTTTTTAGTTATGGCACAATGAATTTCGATATAGCCAAGACAAAGAAAATTTCTAAAGACAGATGAATATCGATAAAATTCTATTTTCCGGATATGGGTTTATTTCAGGATTAACAGTTTATATGGATTAAAATGATAAATTGTAAAATATTGTCAATCTATTATGTGACTAGTATAATATATGGAGATGAGATGGGCTCAAAATGATATTTATTATTTTTGAATTTCTGACATCATCGCTGGTTTATAAAATAACAATTTACAATTTGCTATCTAGAAAAGTAGTAGTTAGTCTTTAGTTTGTTAAAGTAAAATCATATATTTAACAAACACAACGATTCAGTTCATATATTTTTCAAACACTATTGTGTCAAATAGGCACTATTGTCGATATTCAATCCTCGCATTTGTTGAAGTCTAAAAGAACGGAATATATCCCAGATTCAATATCATGTACCGTCATGTATAATATTGTATCAATATTTAATTGTAATAATCATGATTGAGATGAATTCATCATCGAAGGAACAAAGAACGGTGTTTTTTTATTATATTATTTGTGCTTAAAACCAAATGCCCTTCGGTGACCGAATCCGTTCCTATCAATTGTAAAACAGTCAAGCAATCATTATTATTTTAGTTTGGGAAGGCATTGGCACAGGGTGAACACGTATATCAACCGAGTAATGCGTTTATAGTAATTGACATAAAATAATATTATCATCTCGACTCTATCTGTCAAATTGTTGCATGATCTATATTTTTGCAGTGTTATTAAAACATGAAGATAGTAAAATAAATTATACTTCATATTCAACACTCAAAACATGTAAAAGGATGAATATTAATTATCATTATTTAGTATAATAGTTTGAGGGCATTGTGAGATTTCCATATAAAACCAAGATATTCCAATTTGCACTATACAATGCTGGATTGTTCTAGAGTTTCTCAAGACTCTAGAATGGAGAAAAGGCAAAATGTTTTCTAAAAAGCTCACAAAAGTCCTACTTTTGACCTATGATAGAAAAACAAAACGGTTTCGCTTGAATAGTAAACATTCTTAATTCATTAAATTTATATCTTATTATTCCTACTATTCCTAGATATAATCAAGCTGTTTTATAAACCAATAGTGGTTTATATAAATATATTTGAATCTTTCTAAAGGCAAAAATTAAGGATGAATGTCACCAATAGAGTGATTTCAGATTTTTTTTATAAATTCAAAATGATTATTACAACACGTTGAATTTGACACGTGTTTCGCCTAAATGCTTCTCAGAATCTAATTAATTGTCACATTTAGTAATATACTTAGTTGTGTTATATATTATTAATTTTAATTTTATTTCCTTCATAATCAATATTTTGCAAAAAATAGATTTATATATTACAAATTAGCTACGAGTTTGTAATTAAGTGTTCAACGTCATAGGTTTCGGCTGTGAAGATTATGGGTTCAAATTTTATTGAGAAAATGTCCATAAATTCATTTCTTGATCAGTTTTTGAATTGAATTTGAAGGTATAAATTCCACAGTTCTAGAAATGGATTACACCAAGACCTATTGCCTAATCACCTACCTTTCTCTTGTAGAATCGTCTATTGATATTATCTCCACAAGGAATCCACATGCTCCACATTAGGAGTGGACAAAGCTAAAAGTTAATATATTAAACATGTTTTTCATCATTGAGCAAGGTCGTAGGAAGTAAATATACAGGCCAGTTTGAGAATTTTAAATTCCAACAGCAAATTTCCACCCGATTTTTTTTCCATTTTACTACTTGCTACCTTTGAGTATAATCGTGTAAAAAAGGAAGAATTGATATTTTTATGACCACGGTGTATTTTTAAGAGTGACATCGCGTCGCCGACTGTCATAAAAGCTTTTAAAAAACCAAAATGTATTTTGACTGTCCCTCTTGCCAGAGAAGATCAATTATTAATACCTTTCCGGAATCAGATTTATGCAAGTTTTCCTTGTGTCATTTATTATCTACAGATATACCTGACTGTTATGCGCACACCTTGGAATTCTTCCATTTCAACAGAGGTAATAATTGTATGTATCTTTAAAAATATCACAAAACCATAAAGGAAAAAGTAAGACTTTGGTTATGAAAAACGTGTTAATGAAATTCAGTTTTACATAATATATCCCCAGTCCCCTTATTACGACTTTTTTTGGACGGCACCGTTGCTTTTTTACATGATTTTCTCGTTGTTACGCGATTTTTTTATACAGAAAAAAACGGTGAATTCAAGAAGATCAAGTATTTAAGAAAAAAAGCATTTAATCATATGAGCTCGAACAAAATTCAATACATTCGTTCAAAAAATCATGAAGGATTATATTTGCAAACCGACAGTGATAGCAAGGAATAACATCTAACTGAATATATTTATACATGTATGCATATGTATTTGATTCTCATTGTATTTTTATAATCAACCGGAAATAAAATTTTAAGTAGAAATCAAAAATACACGAATTTGAAGATTAAATAATGTATTTTCATATATTGTTGATAATTTTTTTGTTTTTGTTGATTTTTTTAGTTTTGGAAATTAAATTGTATCAAATATAATCAATGTATTATGCGAAAAAAGGATTAGATGTACATAAACCGACTATCGTAGCACAGCGATAGATTAATAATCTGGGCTCGAATTGAAAATAGAAAATGTTGTAAACATTGAGTATGATATAGTACATTCAATGGTGTAAACTGTCACTTATTGGTTGAAGTGCTTTATATTTGAAATTAAAACAAAAATATTAGTCGATAATGCTCGCGATAAGCGAAACCGGTTCTGAAAATAAAATATATTGCGGAAAAAATGTGTTATTATTATTATTAAAAAAACCCGTTGTGGCTGTATATCTGAATACATACACTTCTAGTTGCAGTAACTGAGTGGTAGCTTTTAGGGTTTTATTCTTAATTGATCTTCATTTGGTTAATTATTGGAATCCAAAAGTTGGAAATATGTAGACATTTATTTTTAAATTATTTTATAGAATTATATATGCATTGATATCTGTTGGTTTTCAATGTATCCAGGCAACAAAAGCGTATGGAGGCATTACTTAACCATAGCAAAAAAAAGGTCAAACAAGTCACTTTTTGATCCGCAGATGTTGAAGATATTAAAAATTTGGCTTAAATATTGTACTGTCCGTGGTATTTTGTTGTGACGGCTTCAGGCTGGAACCCCAAAATTGACAATTTCAAAAATGAATTTTTCAATCGATTGAAAGGTTTCTGTTCGAATGCATATACCCCCTCTCTCTCACCCAGACGATAATAAAAAACGAGGTATAACGAGTGATAAGCTACCCACTAGTCAGATCTTAGTCCAATTTTTCTATTCTTATTCTCTTCGAAAAAGCAAAAGAAAAGCTTTTACCTCACTAGTAAACAGCTATTGTTAGTTCTATACAAATTAAATATGTTCTAAATACATTGTTAAAAAAACATTATAATTGATTATTAAGCTTAGTGTAAGCGACTAAAAAGCTTGTTTTAGAGAAAACGTGTCGCTCTATACGGATAGATAAAATCAATCTAGTATTTTCCAAATATTAGTTTTGATACAGTATATTAAGCAAACCACCTGGCATGTCCATGTCCACAGAGGTCAGTTCACAATCCCTGTCGCGTGATATGAAACATAAATTTTAAGCCACTGGTATTACGTGGAAGAGCCACTGGTTTTCGGCTCGCCATAAATATTTATTATAAAATAAGGCTACATTTTAATAAATATGACCGGCGTTTAAGATATATCTAACTTCCCATAAATGTATCGCTAAATAACACTACGTTTGCCTATGAATAGATGCTATTTGAAACATTTTTTTACATTTATTTTTGCTCACTTTGATGCTATTTAAAGTTCAAAGTCTACTCACCACAAAATATTTTTGATTGGCAGGATTGATCCAGATTCAATATTGTTAACACATCTTCTCGTTAAAATATATTTTTGATTCATTCTAAGCAATCGATATTGCTCCTTTTAGGCAGTTTTATAAGACGAAACACTTTTATTTTCGCATAAAATCTTCTCAAAAATTTGTCAGAAGCCATTCGACATATAGTTCAATAAAAACATACATATGTATGTACATGACATTTTTTATGTTGACAATAATTAAAGTTGTATGTTGATTTAATAAGGGCTATTTATACAATATATGTGACTTTACGTTTAAATGTTGTATGTTGAAATAATAAATACAAGAGGGATCCAAGAATAGCTTGCCATAATTGTTAATTGTTACGTAATTTAACTATATTTGAAATCATTTGATATATAATATTTACTTATAACATGATGGCTTTTGTGCTTTTTTGTTATTGTAAGCGTTTTATTTACATACTACTCAATTATTTCGTTTGCTGTCATTCGATTACTTGAATACGAGCTATATACAATTATCGATATAATGAATTTAGTGAACACTGTAATATTTAAGAAAAAAGTATTTATTCGCGTTAGATTTATTATTTTCAAGTGAATTATTAAATATCTAATAGCATTAATTTATTTTAAAACCGCACGCTGTGTTCTTTTGAGTGACCGTTAAAAAACTCGCTAAACCTTTTTTGTGGAAAAAAACCTTCAAAAAAATGGTCAGAAAATCGGTAGCGTTTGCGCCTGAGGACAAATGAGATGAGATACACATTTTATTATTGTAAAAACATTTTAAGTTTAAATCTGATTTTGGTTGATCATTAATTTCTAATATTTGCTTTAATATATTCAAAATGACTGTCTATTATATGGTAATCGTATAATAACAATGTATTCTATTTGTTCATTAAGTACAAGTAAATGACGTGCTAGAATCAAATATATAATTCCTATGTTATAACCAACGATTACTTTTTAGTAAATTATCAATAAATAACTGATATATAATCAATAGTACAGAAATAAGAGTCAATAATAACAATAGTCATAGAATGCTTTAAATTGCTAAAATTTAAATGATACTTGAAAATCAGTGATTTATGAATGTTTCAAATAAGCAAACATCTATTTTTTAACCGATGTAAAAAGCTTTAACTGCCCGTCAACAGTTAGGTTAGGTGGCTAAACAGAACATGACTGATGAGCCCAAATTTTTTTTTTTTTGCAATATGTCCTCCAATGCATATTTTTTTCATAATGAATATAAATACAATATTTATTTTGAAAACGAAGTCCTTCTTGATGTGTTTCAATGATGATATATTATATATTTTATATCTATATAAAATTCTTTGAAGATGTTTTATATCTATATTTAATTCATAAATAGATATAAATATAGTATGTCTTATAATATTTTTCCCATGAGCTGAATTTTGGATGGGTTAGTTTATGACTGTGTTAATGTAACTATCCAGATTGGTAAATTTCTTATTATTCATGTCTTGATGTGTCCCATATTTCAGGCATGTCATTTGAAGATTTACTTATGTAATAACCGGAAGAGAAATAAAGTCCTTTTTTAAAAACCGAGGAAAGAGATACTTAAATCAAATATATATATTTATATATATTAATGAGTACTTCGTTAAAATAATCTTTAAAAGGGTATTAAAACCAATTTCTGTAATAAACAATCGCGGTCATTTACTGTTATGGCTAACAATTTTGTTTTATCAAATTCTTTAAACCTCAAAAAAGTAAACCTAGATTAGTGTGTTCGAATCCGATTAAACTAATTAACAAGTCACATTCAAATACATTTTCGATTTAGAGGAATAACAAAATTCAGTCGATGAAACAGTGATCTTCAAACGATGTTTCAACGATGATGTTTTTATTTTAAAACTAAAACATATTTTTTGTACTAATTTAAAAATTTGATAATGTAAACATGGCTAGTTTCATTGACCATCGAGTAAATCGGCTTGAGTCCCGATTTGTTTTTACCTTATTATTACACCTTTATACTCACTCTCTGAATAGAATGAGTTCAACAACTGAAGAGTGTAAAATATATTTTTAATGTTTCTATGCATTAATACTACCAATGTGTCAACACACAGTGGTAGTATTGATGCAATGTTTAATGTCTTCTTTTGTTATTTTTTTTCATTGTTAAATGATCTCACACAGAAATGAATTCCATTTTCGAAATTAGACGTGAATTTTTTTATCCCTTTTAATTAGTGACGAGATAAATTTCGGTAATAAAAACTAGCCGCATAGTTGGGAAAGCTTTGTTCCATCGGGATATTGGGGAGCAATTTTATTATTGAAGTTGTGAGTTGTTAGATAGTGAATGGAAGTGGCGTCACTGAAGACAATAATGAAGAAAGGTCAACTATTAAAGGTTTAACTACCTTTGCTTATCTTAATGCTGTGGTTATCAATATTAACCCTTTTAATACCCCCAATGATATTTTCTTATTTCCAATAATGCTGTAGATATGTTAATATCGATTAAATGAGAAAAGGTTTTATATGATTCTCGTGTAATTCTTTCAACCGAATCGACTGATTTTGCAATTATTCCCTACCTCGTTTTCTCGGTGTCAGTAGGGTAAAATTATTCATCAATTGTATATAGAAGTCCAAATATACATGTATTGTTTTTTTTCAAGCATAAAATAATAAGGGTGTTAGTGCATCACATTAAAATTAGTTTAAATTAGTCAAGAATACAAGATATCATTTTTTAGATATTAGAAATATATCGGCGAAAAATTCAAAATAATCTTTCCTATATTCAGCACTCTTTTTTTCAGATTTCTTACAATCATTAAAAAAATATTGATATACCTATTTGATTTGAAGTTTTTGAAATAATATAACAATGATGAAAAAAAAATCGCATTTATTATTAGAGTTATTGATTTGAACGTTAACTATTTTCATATCTTTTTTTGTACAGAAGGCAAAATATTTGTCTCATTAAAATAATAAGTAACCGACATGAATGTGTTAAAATAATGTCTTAGCTCATTGGGCGCCACTTGCTCCAGACTTAACAAAAAACAAAAATCAAATCAGTAACACTTGCAGGGACACGCTCACTTAAAACATCAAACAAACAATCTTTTAAAGCAGGGTTGTCACAAATTAAAACGCTGACATCTTTTATATTTATTTAATCATAATAAGTGTATAAATGAATCAAAGTTATTATAGATTTATTGATATGTATCAAATGTACTCTGTGCTGCCAAGACCATTACAGCATTTCTTGAAAGGATTTTCTACAGCATCTGATACCCATTATGTAATTTATGTTTCATTCATAACGACTGCGAAATTCTACAGTAATTCTATAGCATCATGTTATCCTCGGTCTCATTTAAATTATAAGGGGAATATTAGTTTTTTATAATCTAGGAAATACGGAATAAGAATAAAATAAAATGAAATATAAAAAGTAGTGACTCGTAAAACATCTCAATGGTAAATCGTAAAGAGGTCACTGCTCTATCAAAAGCTATATTATAAAGATCAAATCTGTTCCTGCGACAAGAATATTAAAATTAGTATTTCCTAATTTTTGTACATGAGCGTTGGTGATGTTATTCTTCCTTAAAGTAATCTTGAGTGTTATTTCATGCGAATTAAAATTTTATAATGTTTGGCGCACATGCAAATTTTATTAGATGTTAGATCACGCAATAATAAAGACGAACAGCATCGTGCAGCAAAATAGATTTGAAAAATAAATTGTGGAATATGTTCGATATATTTTCGATAAGACCACACAGAGACTGCATCCAAAATCTACAGCCCTGTTTCAAAAAAACAAAGCCACTTTAAATAAAAGACATTGCGATAACAATACTGTGTTCATGATTTTTAAATGCACCTCCTTTAGGGGCCAGTTTTTCTGATGCCTTTTCGAAAATGACATTAAGTTGTAACTATTTATTTATGGCTCCTACGTATAGAAATAGTCCCAGATAACAGTGGCATTGATTAATAACGTATGGTCATCGCTATTAATTATTAATGTGTACCGTATTTCTGATATTGAACGGTGAATACATTATTTTGAGCAGGTGATTGGTTACAGAGGTCATTTGTTATGCCTTGTTATCAAAAAATATGACTATTACTGTACGCTTCTCAGACTTGACCATATTTTTCAAAATTAAATAAATTGTATTGGAAGATGAATAATTACGGATTAAGGTAAGATATGTCGCACTTTATTATGTTGTTCGAATCACTTTCAACCATTATTTCATTTTGATATATTAAAAAAATAACTTCCTTTATACCTACCAAGATATATACAGTTTCCTTACACAAATGTGATTGTCTGCGTTGGTCCGTTAATCGCAGCCATACACCTTGCATTTTAGAATTATTAATATTGTTTTAATACAGCGTAGCTAAGTCTAATCATCGAAGATTCCAGAGTTGTGTTTTGTTGTTATATTTTTAAGTCGCACAACACGAATTTGTTATTAACTTATCAACAGTAAATCACCAAACTATGTTTGAGCATATCCTCGAAAATTCTCAATTTTTGGATCCATAAAAGTCTTTAATGACTGTTAAAATACATGAATAAATGAAAATGTTTTAAGCACAACCTTATCAGCTATCGTCATTTATATTGTTATTTTTAGGTAATTAGTCTTAACTGCAGAATATTGAAATGGGTATTGCTAAAAATTTCTAACATGATATTTTTGGTTTGAAACTTTGAACGATTCCATATATTTTGTCACTGACAACCCGGGTTATGCTGTTAGTTCTGTTGCATCCGTGTCGGCAAATGCTCGTTGATTCCAAAAGGCGTAACCCATCTCGATAGTGACAAAACATGTGGAATCATACAAAGTTTCAACAATTCAAATTTTATATTGAATTTCCATCAATTTCCTTAAGTCGGTATCATAATTATAATTTGTTATAAACTCGTATACATTTTTCAAATATTGTATTTTTTTTTTGTACTTATGTCACATTAACCGGGAATGACATATCGTGCCAGATTAATTGAAATGGGTACAGTCCCATATTACGAAATCCTTTTTTAACTTTTAACATTTTTTGTACGCCACTGGCTGCTGCTTCTCATTGTCGGCCATGACAATTATGCGGTAAACCTATAAAATAATATTATATTTTAGTTAGTACACATTATTTGGTAGTAACCTGTTTGACGTAATTTAAAGCCATTTTCGTTTACAGCACAATAATTGGATCATGAAATTATTTATACTATAATCGACAATAAAATAAAATATGAAGTATTTCAATGCCTAGGGCTTGTGGAATGTTCAAGACAACATAATATTTCTTTTAATAATACGATGTACTACTTTACAGTGTAAATTCCCATTACATCCCGTTTTTCCAACAGATTTTTTCAATTTTATTAATCCAGGTAACGGTAAAATATAGTGACGATCTTTGAAAAAGTATTAACTGTGGAGAAAGAAAAAATATATATTACGACTGAATATTTTAAAAGGATTTTTTTTCATAAATTTAATTTTGATATCTGTCAAGTATCGTTTTTGTGGATTGAGTCTACTCTACCAATATCAAGAATATCGATTGTTATATGAGGTTTATAGTACGCCTGGTAAAAATGTGTATATTTATAATGGCATTTTAAAAAACTTTCATGAATAATTTGAAATTCAAAATGCTATAAATTAACACTAAGACAAGCTTTCAGAAAGGAATTGAGGAAGCTACTCTTCTTGGGAATTGATGAAATAATTATTATCTTGATATCCAAATGTGAAAAATGATTACTGACAAGGTTTGGGTGGTCATTTAATTATACAAAAATACGGTAACTCTGAATTTAAAACAACGCATATAATTCTAGTTAACCGCAATGCGAGTCAACATTCTTTTCTGTCATCATGTCATAAATGGATAAAGCTTTTTATGAGCAAGTTGTCTAATATTTTTAAACAGTATAAGCCTTTTGGCTGAATCCAACCCGTTTAATAGTGGTCCGATGTTACCCCATTGTTAAATAATGATTCTGTAGAAACGTGTCACTGTGATTTTATATTTAGAAATAAGACTGTGATACTTACATCGATATTGAATATGATTAATATAAAATTAATTATTTACAATTATTGATTATAAAGTGTATAGGTGCGTACTGGGTAATAAATATGATAGTGTTGTTCGGTTATACTACTGTATGGAACTGAGTTTTGTTTGACCAAGAATTAAGCCAAATACAAAGAAATACAGTCAAATGCGTAATCCTACCCTATGTGTAATTTGTGCGGCGCACACGGGTACCCAATTTTAAAGATTGATTAAGCCCAATAAGTTGTCATAGGCCACATGGCATCACATAAAGTATTAAAAAATATTTAGTTTTTAATTTGCTTAATGTAAGACTTTCGAATCTCCTTCTTCAGTCAATATGTGTTTAAATAAATCAAACTGATATGCGTGGCACTCACGAAAGTCAAAAACGTTTTTTTTTTGTTTATGAGCAGAATATAATATTTAGTATCGGTAGTAATCAAAAGAGCTAAAACTTAGATTTTAAATAATTAACGATATTGTTTAAACGTTTGATAATGAAAATAAAACTCAATTATATTATTTATCACGAAACGAATAATTCATGTGAATTACTGATTTTTTAATAATAAAAGTAAAAAAAGCAACACAGTACTATTTTTAAAAAATCACTATCTGAAAATAAATTAGTATGAATTCTTTAGTGACTCCAAATAACTTAATAAGTGGTATGTAACTTTATACAATTGTACAATCATTATCGGAAAGAAAATAATTTTATTATTGATATATTAAGAAGAGATTAGGCTAAACTTATTGAATACAAACTATTTAGTGACAACATATATACTGAACAAATATATATTAAGCATATAATTATAATATGTTACTTACTGATTTTTTGATATAAGAATGTAATGGATCAAGCAAAAAAATAATAATTAAATGCCGCTAAAAATATTGGTCATTAATATGATATGATAAAGAATAAAAATGAAATTCTATATAATTATGATTCATGAATTCATGAATCCTCAAATATGAATTACACGTTGAGTGGGTTAATAGAAGTGGCTTGCAAGTGTTCGAAACCTGTACCTCCTATTACACGGCTTCTGAACTTAAACGACTCGACGACTACTGAGAGTTCACATTCATTCGACTACCAATCATTTTAGTTTTTAATAATACTTAGTAATGTGGTTTTATTGTTATATTGAACCCAAAGATAGACTATACAACCGACTTAACTGCTTGCGTGCCATGAGGTATCGACAATTTAATTTTTTCTCCGATTTTAACAAAGGAAACCCAGTCAGTTTGTGATACAAATAATTCAAAATAAAAATAAATAGGTATTGAATGAAACCTGTATTTGGTTATGATGTCAACGAAGTACTGTGTTTAATATACAATGACCAGAACTGGTGTCATTGGGTTATGAGCGGCATGATTTGTAATTTTCGTATAAAAATACATTAAAATACGTTAGAATTGGTGGTTATTGATATTCTTGTGATTTTTGAAATTACCAACAGTAACTGCAGGCGAAAATTTTTTTCGTCAAATCGAATTCATTTACGATCATTGTTATTCAAGACAGATGTGTGCAAATCGATTACGTCTACAATGTTAATGCAATAGGCATTCGAACTTTCATTACAGGCTAATTTATCATATTTTCAAATATAAATTGAGTGATTATCAATAAAAAACTAATTATCTAAGGTATGTAGAAGGCAGTGATATCATATCTATACCAAGAATGAAATTTGATGTTGGATAAATTTATAAAATTTCTTAGCGCGTCGGCACTTTTGCCGTTGCAGTGACGTGAAACAGCCTTTGTTTCACAAGGAGACAAAATGAATACTATTCTTTTTTAAGTGGTTTATGGAACTGGTCTATAAAATATAGCAGTCCCAATTATCATTGTATTGCTTCCATGCAAGTTGTACTTGTAAACAAGTTTCAATTCAAATCGGAATAGTAATTGGAATATTTTTATTTTTATTTCGGTAGTAGTTACAGGTACAATATTTAAATGTAAGTTAAAATAAGATAGTTGCATCAAAAATCAACAATGATTTTTTCTAATTTAAAAGTTCTTATAACAGCCCATAGTTAAACATCACTGATTAGGATATCATGAACAATTGAGAGGCTTTTTTTATTTTTCATTTAATTGTTTGATTAATTTTAAACATTTGTATATGAGGTACTATTTTATACTGAAGTGACCTTTTAAATACGTAACAGAAATCATAGCGATGAGCGTAAAAAATAATTAAAGTTCTTAAGTTAAATTTAATGTTTTAAAAGTGTTTTGTTGATGGATGATTTATTTCTTTATTTTTCAGTTTGCGATTTTAATTTTTTTTTAGAATAAGTCGACTTGTTAAGACGGTTTCTATAAACTTACATACGATTAAAGCTCATGGTAGACCTGGTAACATTCAGAACTTATGACGGAGAAATATATTGATTTACATTTTCATTTAAGTAACTCACGCGCATATAACTGATTTATCATATTGTGGACATCGCAGAATGCTATGAATAAATGCGTATAGTCATCATAAAACAAACAACCCTTGACAGTAGGTTTTGAAAGAGTTAAGGAGATAATGAATTAAGTGAATACGTGGGTTGTGTTTCGCTTTGGCGCTATCTGAGTTATGTGGCCTTTTCTTTAACGAACCGGCCTTATATCAACACAATTAATTAGCAATTAAAATACTCCCAGTTTATACGTAACTATATTCCCGATAGATAATGTTAATGTCGCATTGATTTTAAAATGCCGCGGCGATTCTAGATTCCAGCACAACCTTGTACTTACCATAAGAAATTTTCACTGCCGAATGAACTAACTACGCTGACAAAAAAGCAAATTGAATATCTCTTTGGTAAAAAGGTGACATTTTATAGTGGATTAAAGAGAAAATCGGCAAACTAAATGCTTACTTAAAATTATATTCTGAATACACCCAGTCCTTTTTTTACGCGATACATTGGTTCCAGAAAAAAGCGCGTAAAAAAAATCGTGTAAAAAAATCATAACTTTCATATAATTTGATAAATTGGTTCCAAAAATTAAAGTATCGCGTAAAAAAGTACCAGAAACGTATGAAAAACCAAAATTTTCTCTTTGAAATTCGTGCAAAAAAAATTATATGTTTTATGATCTTATATACACTTATATGAATTATTAGAGGCCGAGAAAGGTGCTATTCAACGAATTTAATAAATGAATTGTGTTTAAACAAGTTTACATACATCCCATGATTTTACGAAATTCCATTATATTTCTTTACACACCCTAAAACAAAAATTCGCATAATATCCGATACACTTGTCAACATTTGGCAATTGTATGTGTATTTAAAAAAATGGAATACTTTACAAAATTAAGTTGTAAAAATACATATATTTTTTTTTTATTTAAAAAAATAATGAAATGTACATGCCTAGCATCATATATAAATTTCTTCTGTAAAACAAATTTGGGGAAAAAATCGCGTAAAAACGAGTGAAGCGCGTAAAAAAATGTAACGGTGCCGTCCAAATAATCGCGTATAATCGAATTCGCGTAAAAAAAAATCGCGTAAAAAGAGGACTGGGTGTATTATAAACTGTTGTTTTGAGACCATGACATCTCTGAACATAGGGTTGATTCACATTTTTTAATCAATAACATATATAGTTTCATCTGAAATATTTCCTAAGGATAAATAATAATATAACTTTAGAAATATTGTCATCGAATTGTTTGCAGCGTGTTGATGTTATATTAAATAGATTTGATGTAGAATCAGTGGGATGTTTATATCTTCAAATATATGACTACATACTTATTGATTTAAGTTTTCTGAAATATTTTTATCATTCTTCTTAGTGAATTTATTGGCAACTTCATATTTAATATGTCAATAAAGCATTGCTCGTCTGCATTGCCATTATTTTTATATCAGCATGTTGAAAAAAAGCCGTATAAATTTGCGTGTTTGAGTATTGTGCAAAAGTTTTCACGAAGATATGTAACCCTTTCACACCAACAATTCAAACAAGGAGATAGCTTTCACCATCAAAAGCTTTCTTAATATTAATGCAAATCAGTTTATCATAAATACTTTCAACAAGACGTAAATGTAATTATTTTTTATGAGAACATTATCTTAAATATTTATCTATTTTATCATATTTGAAATCTATTTTCATCACTCAAACAGTTGACAGGATAGAAAGCAATTGCAAGTTTTCCGGAATGCTAGCAAATGTTTCGCTCTAAATTCTTTTCCATTTCTATTCTTAACGTTATTTTCTAAAGCAAACGAATACATAATATTACTGATATTTTTTCAATAATATAAGCATAGAGTTTTATTGTACATATACATAATTATTATTATTAGTTTCGAGACCGTTTTCACTCATCGCGAGCGTTATCAACCGAAAACTCTGGTTTCATTCATTATAATATAAAATTGCTTATTAATAATAATGTGTTTTATTTATTTGAATTAAAAAAGTGACAGTAAACATTTTTAACATAAAAGTGTTATCATGTTATATTTCAGATTTGTCCGACCTGGGATGATGAGGATATCAAACCGCACAGTTGTCTCAAAGATAACAAAACCTATTCAAAAATATGGCGTTAAAAGAATCATTACTGGCTGCTAAAAATTCATTTCCTATCCTATCATTTGTATAAAGAACAACGTAATCTCTTTTAGAAATTAATTTTAATGAACTTTTAAAATACATTTTTTTTTACCTTATTCACTTTGCACCAAGTACATATGATAAAAATATTGACACTAGTACGTGTCGTGTTAAGCACCAAGTGCTGTAAATATCATGTTTTCGTTCAGTATTCATTTATCTTTATGCGCTTTCCGATATATGGATGTAAGAAACATTTGTAATGTCTTAGGTAGGTACTTAACTTTTCGTCAGGTATTCAAAATAACTGATAGCTTTCATGGTACATTTAGTGGTGGTGTGGGTTGATTTGAAAACATTCCCTTATATTAGTTTTATGAAATTATCGTAAAACCCATGATGTATGTAGTGATTTAGGGTTGCACGATCGGTGAGACCAACTAACTCCACGTTAGCAAGCAAAACAGACGTAGAAATTAACAGACATTAAAAAGTGTAAAATTGAGACTGAGGATTTATACGCAGTACTTGACGTACACACGGAATCGTTAAATATCGGATGCGTTCCACAGATTTAGCATTTTTTTTTTTGTATTAATCAATCTACAAATGATGGTAAAAACGATTCTTGGACTTACAGCACATAATACAAGAAAATAAATATTATTTGGTGCAATCATGTGACAAATTTAAAACGGTAATTTCGCTGGGTAAGTCTGAATCAGGATTTTTTTAATGAATGGACAAACTTGACAGCTTTCGGAAAAACGATATATGTTGAATAAATTCTTTAACATAGCAAAGCATCCTTTAATTTATGAATTTAAATAGTTAGAACATTCTCTCGAGTATGTGGGAAGTCCTGTTTGTCTAAAAGAATATGTGATTTCAAAATTAAACTCATTTACACTTGTCACTCAAAAAAGTGAGTAAATTGGTTTATGATTTGTTTCAATGAATAAATTAATAAATTTTCTTTATAAATGAAATAAACCTTAAACAGATTAAAAAAATCATTTAATAAAATTGATTTCGAATGAATTTACTTTTAATGACCTGAAAAAGTATACCTGCAGCCCTGTCAACTTGCATTACCTATCGCAAAGGCAATACTGAGCCCGTCTCGGTTATAAATAAGACGACTTAAAACAAGGCATTATATTAAATAGCTTTTAACATTCCAGACATGCGCTATCTCGCAAGTCGGCCGCAACTCTTGAAAACCTCCTGATAACGACGCAACAACGCAGACATTCTGCTTTTTAATTCGAACTATGTTTGTCTCCGTAATAATTCCTTTTCGTGACTCTTGAAAAGGATTTAATTAACTGGTGTGCTAGTTCATTTAAAACTATGTTACAACGAAAGCCTATCCTATGATTCTGGCTCATAGAGGAGGCTCGGAAAAGCCCTCTGTTAATTAAAAAAAATATATATGTTCAGATTAGATTCAAAAAAACACATTTTTTTAGTACTTATTTTCATAATTTATTTTACAAAAAAAAGTCTTTTTATTATTTAAAATATCACGCTTTTCCATCAAAAAGTGACAGTTAACACCTTAAAGATTTGTTGCAAAAAAAAAAAGTGAGAATTAACGGTGATAAAATATTTGTGTAAGAACTATATTTGTTTTGATAATATTCATAAGTTTGGCTGTTACCTATGTACTGAATTAATTGTCGAAATATTTATAGTTGTATTATGATTTATGTAACGCATCAGGGAATGGGTTAACTTTACCACAAGTGAACATATTACGGTAGTCCATTTTCTGTAGCTCTTCATTGGTTAAAGATTTATCCGTGTGATTTCATGAAATTTGAATCATTTTCATCAAAACCCTTAATGTCTCCGGAAATGGTGTTATTTTGAATATCATTTTCATAAATGATATGAAATTTAAAAAATAAATCTTTGAACAATCTGGTACAATCTCCCCCTGATATTTCCAATTGCTCTGTTCCCCCGAGGAGACGTCAAGGGTTTTGCCTTTAGGCATTCTAGTACATGGATGCACACCCAACTGACAGTAAATATTTCATGTATAAGACAAATCAAGGAGAATTGCAACCTTTATGTATAGGTTTATTGATTGAATTGGCATTCACTTGGTAGAACTCCATTATAACACGGTGAAAAAATAGCAATGTATTTTAGTTCTACAAAATTATTTTTAGCAAATATAGTTGATGGCTATTTCGGCTCACGCCATCGTCAGAACTATGCTTAAACTACAACTCAATCCTACACATAGCTTAGAAAACTCAATAGATTTAATAGACAAAATCAAAAATAGACAATTGCCCCCGAATAGTAAACTCATATCATTAGATGTCACTAGTTTATTCACTAACATTCCTGTTAAGGAATGCTTGGGAACGCTACATGACATATTAGAAAAATCTAAGGTACATCCATTTGAATCTGAAGAGATTTACTCTTTAATTCAAGTGTGTATTGAAACGAATTACTTTAAATTTAACGGAACATTTTACCAACAAAATGACGGGTTGCCAATGGGCAGCCCTCTAAGCCCATTACTTGCAGAAATTTTTATGGACAACTTCGAATCTAAACTTCTTGAATTAGATAAAAATAATATAGTATATTACTACCGCTATGTAGACGATATCTTGATTTGTTGGCAAGGCACAGATATACAACTAGATAAATTTCTACAGAAAGCTAACTCTATACATAGTAATATTAAATTCACACTAGAGATAGAGGTAGACAGCTCCATCAATTTCCTGGACTTAACTATTAGCAGAGTTAAAAACAGACACACTTTTAAAATTTTTAGAAAACCTATCTTTTGTGATACCACAATTCACGCAAAGTCCCTCCACTCATGGAATCATAAGCTTGCGGCTTATAACTCCATGGTCCATAGGCTAGTAACTGTACCTATGAGCCAGGCAGATTACGACAAAGAACTGCAAACTATTAAATGCATAGCCCGTAATAATGGTTATGAGATAACAACGATAAATAATTTATTAGATAAAAAACAATTAAATCTAGCTAGAAAACTCATTTACCGAACCCAATACAAGATAACCGCTTCTATAAATCTATTAACTACCTAGGTAGCATTAGCGAAAAATCGGGAGATTAAAAACTCAATAAACGTAGCTTTCAAGGTCAACAATAACTTAGGCAGACATCTTAAAAATAGCAAAGATAAAATCAATAAACTGGACAGAAGCGGTATTTATAAAATGTCCTGTGGCTCATGTTTATCCGTTTATATCGGACAGACAGGTAGAAGTATATCTACTCGAGCTAAGGAACATATAAGATCATTCAATAATAAAAAAACAGATTCACAATTCGCTAATCACGTTATTAATGAATCACATAATGTAAATTCAAACTCAGCTCCTAAATGTTTGCATCTTTGTGTAAGGGTCGAAGAATGACGGCTTTGGAACAGCTGGAGATCAATAGACACCAATTATCACAAAGGATTCTTAACGATCAAACTAACATAATAATATCGCCACTTGTCAAGCCGTTGCACAAAGGGGTGGTCTAATTTGCTGCCTGAAGGACCACTTCCGTCCCACACATAATCTTATTGTCATAGACACCTATTGTTTCATTTAGAATTTTGAAAATTTAGTGTCATTGTGTTTAAATAACAAGCTAGGCCGTTGGAAAAGGAGAGAGGAGATGTTGTGTACCTTTTCTGCACAGCTATATATAGATAAGCAAATGTTAGTTTAAGCATAGTTCTGACGATGGGGTGAGCCGAAATAGCTATCAACTATATTTGTTAAAAATAATTTTGTAGAACTAAAATACATTGCTATTTTTTCACCGTGTTTATGTATAGGGGCTAAATTGCTAACTGAATTCACTTTAATTTGCAATTATTTGAAGATAACGTAACTTTGGTATGAAACGAATCTTAGACATTTGCCAAGTGTAGTACAACTTGAAAATTTAAATCATATGACATGTTATTGTAAGGATAATCAACACTCCAATACTCGATTGAAAAAAACTTGAAGATTCCACAAATTGTTTCTATTCTTTTTTTGGAATATTTTACAACCTTCATCTGTTGAACAAGTGATTATTAGATAGTAAATGGTCAAAAATATTTATGTATCTTTCTAAATTTGTAAGCATTTAAAAAAGTATCCAGCATAGACAAATATAATGTTTCTTTCAAGGTGAAAATACTGCCATCTCTTAATCAATGATAATACTTATATGTGAAAAAAAGATAAGATATTGGAATTGAAATTTATCAAATAAACTGATTTTTAGTCTTTCAACTTGTCTTAAGAGGAAATGAAAGAATGGTTGAGATAAATAAGAATTCGAATTTCGATTAATACATGATAACATTAGCCTTTTGATTATGGACCAATAATTCAATTTAAAAATGAACGCATGGATATATGAAGACCCAGAAGCATTTCAGCAATAGATTGGAATACTGAATGTGATAAATTATATTTTATCAGCTCAAAACGGGTAAGGGAAAGAGAAAGGGAACAAATTAAATGAGTATTGTAACTGAAAAATAACATTACTGTATTTCTTGCATCAATTTACATTAGACATATTATATATAACCCAACAGTACCACTATGGATTATTTCCTATTGTTATTTATTTTATATAATTAATTATTCATTTTATCTTATTGAACAACTATCAATGTACTTTATTTTAAAAATATTATAATTCAAAATAACACCACAATAGGGACAAAAATCATTTATTAAATTAAATCATACATGAAAACAAAATATTATAATTAAAATAACAAAAGGTACATTCATATCTTAAAATAAGTGGAATATTAATTAAATTTTTACATTATTTAAAATTCATAACAGAAACAAAGACAAAAAAAAATTATGATACAAATAAAAATACATTTCTTCAATAGGAAACGGCTTTGTAATTTTTTATTGCTAATGCTTGTTACTAACAAGATTATGATCTTCAACTTAGATATAATGAATTCCTTTGAGGGCATACATTAATGAGTAGCTTTTATTGAATCATGTCAGAGGCTAATTCATTTAAAATGTTCAGATGACTTGTATGTCTGGCTCTCTTTTTAAACAGTAGTTTAAGTTTATTTTGAATAAAAAAACAGTGAGTTGGTAGTTTGTAAGCAAAAATTATTTTGAAGAATATTCTCAGATCAATGAGAAAATACCATTGTTGCTATATTTGTATTTTTAATTCATTTTGATTAATCACATGGTGGTATAATATTTATCATTTCATAGTGCAAAACATACGCTACAAAGAAATGATTTCAATAATAATTATTTCAAAATGATTTTACTCTTTCCATCTTTTATTAAGTATGTAACCCGATTACTTTACCAAAAGGCATTATTTGTCCTTTATATTCAAATTTGACACGTTTATAACAATAAATTGGTGTTTTTCCACATCATGGTGAAGATTAAGAGATATGTGATCGATATAAAAAAACAGTCACAAGTAAAAACGCTACATAATATAATAAAACACATAGATATTAAGTTATATATACATATTTATAAGAATTTGAATTTTAAAAACTTGAAGATCGTACAAAATGTCAAATTTGAAATATATAAAAAAAAAAAAACAAATCCATAGCAGAAAGAAAACAGCTAACCAAAATTTTGCCTGCATAAGGCCGATTATAGATAAACAATTAGGAATATAGGACAGCCTATGATAAGATAATTTACAAAACACAATTTAATGCATTAGCTTGGCAAATAACTCAATATGATAAAGTTGTTCACTCTAAGCCGCAAGATCAAATTACAAAGATTAATTTTGAATTGTTGAAACATTGTACATTTCCACTTGTTTTTTTACTAACCTACGTTTTGCCTTTCAGCATCTTCAGGCATTCTATAATATGAACGCATTAGAACTGCCAAATAGGAAACGGTTAGCATCTGTTATATACAGGCGGAAACACACAGGAAAAAATATAGACAGATGTACAAAGGGTAAGTATGAATAACTGTTATTACTGAAAATAATTAAACAGATTCATTTAAAAATAGTACACTGTGCAGAAAGTGTTATTATGAATCAAGGTTAGAAAGATTCTTTGCCAGAAATAGTGTCATTAATGGATAAATTAGTTTTGTAGAAAAGAGTAATATTAAGAATATTTCTCTATCGTTGATCATTAATCACAAATGTTTTCATGTACAAACAGTGATTTCAGTACAATCAAGATTAATTCCAAATACATGCATAATCTCAATAAATTTCAATAGTTATAAGAGTAATTAATGTTAAAAAAAAACTCTATAATTAATAAAATAATGTACTCGATTTGTCTTCATTTTGGTTTCGAGTATTCGGTACTTGATAGAACAAAGATTTAAGTATACTGGTTACGTCTATAAACATAATTATAATAGTAGAAGATAAAAATATGCGATATAAATGTATATAGGTATGCCTTAAACTGAAACAGAATATGGAAGAGTGTAGCAAAAGTAAGTTATTTATCTTGTAATGGTGCATCCTGCAAAACAATCAGTCATTATTTCAAATAACGAATGAATGGCATAAAAATGATAATAACACACACTAAAAGCACATTCATCATTGTATCACTAGACTTGTTCGTAAAGGATATAAATACAAATGTTAGTATTAATTCGATTTTAGTCGAATGTCAGCCTTTTTTTCTATCAGTTTTTTTTTTTGCATTTTAAATTAATCCCAACACCTAAAAAGAATATTAATCGACTTTCATAAGTGAATACAATTGTAAACAATTATTGGAATCATTTTCACGCAGATTCTATTTAAGAAGTGAGAACGTTATTAATATTGTAGCTACATAGAAAAAAAATAATTAGAATAGATTCAACATATTCAACTGTTGCCTTTTAACAGACAAAACCAAAGATAACACCAATATTTTGTGTGCTTTTTTGGACACTAATAGATGATGAGTAAATATTTTATTATCATATTGTAAGTGTTCATATTCCATAGGTTAATTTTTGTCAAAAATATTACAAAACAAATAAAAAAAGTTACCGCTAAAATGTGGCGAAATTGAAATCGATACGTATCAATGTCCTTCCGATCAATTATTACTATGAACATCATTGCTTTAAGAGTTACTATAAATGCCACATTTATATAGACTACTATATAAATTATTGTTCAAAAAGGTATGTTTCATTATTAGCACATATCATCATATGGCAAGAAACAATTTAATAACAATATCATTAGCTATAACGACAAGAGAATATACTTATAAAAAGGCAGTGTGAATAATAAACATTTATTAAGGATTGTCCATAAAAATCATAAGTATAAAAGCTGGACCAATAAATAAAATTTTGAATGGTATTCAACGATTGAATACCATTTTCATTAAAAATTGAAACAAAACTCAGGTCTTCTTATATTCTTAATGAATAGCATTGAATTGATTGAGGTTATTGATTTAAAATGTTTTAGAAGTTTTGATTTACACGACTATTCTAGAATAATTAAGATTATCAACTGTAGATCATATTACAATATGTTAAATGATGTTGACCAGTATACAGTCCTTTTCGTAAATAGCATTGTGAAATATGATAATGATGAGGTATGGGTAAAAGATTTTTAAAATATCGAAGCAGTTTAAAAGAAAGGAATGTTCAAAACCAGAAAATAAAGAAAAGGTAAAGAAGTGATCATAACAATATTGCAAATTGGCCAGTAATTTATGAGGCCTTGGATAAATTAAGCTGGCGATGGACAAATACAAATGATAAAAACATCTTAAATAATTAAATGATTCATAATAAGTTAAAGTGTTGACTTAGTATATGATGTTGAATAATAAAGATAAGTCTAAAACGTACAACATTTAGATGAAATAACTATTTTTTAAACATTAGCATCAAGAATGTCTAACTATAGTGGATATAAAAATAACATTCATAATCTTGAGGTTGCCATCTCATCTATGCGTGTAGTTGGCATGTCGGCCAGATTGGGTGCCGGGAATGATCTGCCTGGCTGCGCATGACCTCTTAGCCAGCGTTTGGAAACATTCTTCGCACACCCGGACGGGTTTCATTTGACCAAAACGAGGTAGCGGAACTGAATTGGCACTGCAGGATGCGCAGAACACTTTACCTAGAAATAAGAAAAAATCTATTAGTCAAGCCAAATATTTTTTTGCAGACCTGACTTAATATAAATTAAATAAAAGAGAAATATATATAGATAAAGAATGCAAAGTATCAGAAAGAATGTGAAAAGAAATAAAAGGGCCTTTACCGCAATTTCGACAGTGATGTCGCCTCCTAAATGCAGTGAAGTGGGATCCGCATCGCATGCAATCTGGAGCAGCAATGTCAGGAACCCATTCGGGGGCCCTTTCAACAATGTTGCCACAAACACTCTGAGATCGAGCACTACGATCTCTTGCATTTGTGTCACTTGAACTTCGTGCATCTCTACTGTTTACATTATTACGTCCCGATCTTGGGGAGTGTTGTATTGGAACGGGGTCATTCCCCAAATGTGGATCCAGTCTGTAGATTGTCACCGTCTCCTCAGTAGTCAAATTACGACTGTCAGGGTCTTTTTCGATATCCCTGCTGTGATCTTGTTGAGGATTTCCAGTAGCATGAGATGAATCGCTTAAAGAACTACGGGTCGATTCTCCATTTTCAACGAAACATGTTCTGCTGTTATCATCATTGGCAGTAATCCTATCTGTTGTATCTGAATCTCCGTCTGACAGTCTTGAATCGGGGTTTAACTCTTCTGTGCTACTTTGGATTTGTCTTCGTGTTTCATCCAGTACAGTGTTGATGGTATTTCTTTTGCTGGGTGCTCTCGAATCGGAAGAGTTACGTGGATTTCGTCTGCCAGGTTGCGAATTTCTCCTTTGGTTTATATCATTCTCAGCTTCTTCGGTTGCTCCAGTTTGGGACAGTCTCGAGCTTTGTAAAGATCGCTGAGAGGTAGGACTGTTATTATCAGAGTTGGTAGGATTGTCAATGTTATCCGCGTAAACTTCTTCTGCCAAATAAACACTATCAAAAGAGTCTCCATTGGTGAGTACCTCTGACTCGGAAACTTCGTATTCAATGGTATCGCTGGATTTATTCTTTCGTGAAGTTGATGATTCACCATCAACAGGTTCTTTTGTTTCAGGTTCTTCTTGTACTGGCTCTGGTTCTTCGATCTCCTGTGTCTGATTCATGAGAAAAACTGACTTAAGAATGTTACGCAAATCAGATGCAAAGTTGGTTTGCAACTGGTCAGCTACACCTGCTATACAGACAAACAAGCGGTGGATTAAGTCTTCGCTTGACCTAAAAAAAAACAAATAATATAAAATTGGGTGAGGGCTCCAAATTAACCTATATATAAAGAAACAATATTTAATTTATGAAAATATATTTCATTGCTGCTAACCTGAATTTTGCTCTTGTGCAATGTCTGGAAGCAAATTCCTGAGCCTGCAAGGCTAGGGCAATTTCTTCATCATCAGCACATTCCGAGTGGAAGGAGGAAGTCACGCTCGACTGCGATGAACATGATCCACCACTGGAAACAGAATATAAAATTTTAATGGACAAGCTATATAGAGAAGATATTGACATATGAGAATCTACTGTGAAATTTCTTGATCAGTACTTACATAGCAGTGGTTGGTAAGGTGATATGCTAAAATATGTCAAAACTACAAAAGATGTGGGTTTAGTCATTCCATTTGTGCCATGAATAATAAAATGACTTATTTTTCATCAAGAAAATTGTTATTGAAATAAATTAGATATTTTCATACAATTCATGCTTGAACATCTTTGGAAATTTGCAGTGGATATTTTTAATTTGATCAGACACAAACTATTTTCTCGTGAAAAATGCAAATTTATTCCGTTTGTTTATTTTAAATTTCCAACCAATTAATGAAAATATGTTTAGTAAATTGATGAAAACATAATTGAAAATAAATTAAATTAAAAATTTGGTCTATTTGTAAATTTGGTTTTGTGTGATATTGAATATTGTCAAATGATGGCTACAAACCATCTTATGTACTTTTTCAAAATATTCTTTACATGCTAAGTGTTTCTCCCGCAGTCAAATTGTTGACTAAAAATCTTTGGAAGGCAAAAGAGAAATGTAATTTTTTTTTTACTTAAATTTACAAAGACAAAAAATCTGAAAGTTCCAAAGTGAAAAATTTTTATAGAAAAACATATTTCAATCATAGAGAATACATTTAAATTTCAAAACACCAACAAGTAACTTCTACAAGATATCGTTTTAAGAGTGAATTTTTAAAATACTCACCCTTGGTCCACTAGCTGTTCCAGATTAAGTCTCATAGGACTGGGTTGTTCAGATCCCCTACTGTCGCCGGTCCCTTGACCTCCCGGCCACAATTTTGATTTTCTACTTCCCTTTTTCTTGTTTTTTGGACTAGTACTCTTTTTCAATTTTCGTTGGTTCAAAACCCCCACCGATACATTGTTATTTTCAGCAGATTCTGAAGAACTAGCTTCATTCAACATTGTTGTATTTGAATTTATACTTGATTCAGCTTCTGTACTAATTGTTCCAATGTTTGCTGAAATTTCTATTGTGGCATTTTCAGTTCTACATGGGTCAATGCCATTTGCACTATCTAACACACTAACATTACTATCACAGTTGTCATTCTTAATACTACAATTGTCATTAACATCACTATCTAATATTGAGGAATCTGCAGCTCTTGCCAGATTTGTGTCTTCATTGGACGCCACTTTGCCCTCGTCAAAATTGTCTGAACACAAATTAATATCACAATAATTATTTATAGCTTCGGGCAAATTGGCCGTAGTTTTTTCACTATTCAACGGTTCAATGTCGTTACAACTAATATCACTATTTTCAATGTCTCTCGATAGGCTAGAAACGAATTCAGGACTCTGCATGATGCAATGTGAAGGTCCTGCTTCATTCTTTTGCATGCTTCCGGAGTTTTCTGAATAATTCAATCTCAGAGAATTAATAATGCGCGGCGTGCCATCAGGCGGACAGTCTGTTATATTTATTGTAACGCCGCCTTTACCATTTGAAGAAAACGAACTGCGCAAACGATTAGTGGGAGTCGTATCGATGTGAGATTTATTTGAATTGTTTTCATTGGAAAGACTACAGTTTAAGTCCATATAATGATTATAGCATGTCTCTATTCTTAGATTACACCTATCATCCGGGTCATGATCATTAGCGTTTTGCACGGCTACGCATTCTCTAGAATGTGTCGTATTGTTCAAGTCTTTGACTTCAGAATCAGGTGAACGGTCTAGGCTTGTATTTTCAGTACATATACCAGAGTCTCCAGGGGTCGGTTCATTAGAATCGCTTTCATATCCAATCAAAAATCTCGCCCTGGCACCTGTAGAGTTCCGAGCTGAATAGTCAATAGTTTTTTCTGATGTGGTTACATCGGCAGTTGAATAAAAGCTGGCATCATTATAATTAGAAGTTGCGCTAGCGAAAGTCTCATCCTGCAGTTTGTCAGTGAGCACATCGACCTCTGAAATACCTTGGGTCAAGAATCTGTTTTGAAATTCGTCATTGGTCAATAAGAGTGAGCTTAAATTTGCATTCGCTACAGAAATAGAATCTCCAAACATTTCGCCCTCCATATTGGTGAGATTTACCGACTGCTGACTCATCATCATCGGATTATTTATGGGGTTCAACAACGGATCATCGTCAAATATCACAGAATTATTATTAGAAAGTGAAGTTAAAATCCCCGGTTCCTGTCCGATTGCATTTGGAATAAGATAGCCGTGGCTGGTGGAAGGCATATTTGCCAGCTGAGCCATGACCTTTTCAGTTCTACTAGGAGAAAAGTTTACGTTATCTCTTGTAATGGGAAAATTGATACTCGATTCTCTATCGGAAACATCATTAGTGGAAAATGAATACACTTGGTCCTGGAGAAGATTACTGATCGAAGAGTCCATGAGACACACAGAGTTATCTGCATTTTCATAGGTAATAGAAGATAGTTTATCAGCTATTTCTGACACTTGTTCTGATAAATTGGAAACCATATTTTGATCAGGCAATAATACGTTATTATCAGATGCCACAGGATTAATATTAACTGTACCAGTACTGCTACCGGCTAAGGGATCAAACATTGATAGGCCATTACTGGATAGATTTCTGGTCATAAAGTCATTAGTATGTGATCCACTACTGGCCGAGCTTTCGTTTCTGCTTGACTTTCTGCTGCCGAGGGACCTGCTAGAACTTCTACTTTCCATTCGCGTCAATGTCAACGTGAGGCTCTCTTCCAGAGCATCCGGTATTTCTACATCTTTGGTTTCACCATTTGCATCATTACAATCCACATACTCAACATTCAGTCTGATATGATGATCGCTGTCTTCGCTGGAATGAAATACTGCAGGTTGGTTTTCTACGGTGACTCTTGTTTCATCCACGGAAGACTCTAGAAGTTTGCTGTCGTTGTCGATAATGGGACTATTGGCGACTTTCACTGGCTCTTTTGTTATTTTAGTTTCACTTGAATAATTGTGAACACCGTTGTCCATTAGGGAGACTTCATTAAGTCGTCGCATCCCGTCCAATATTGGAGTGAAGATTTCCATGTTGTCAGGTAAGTAGTCACCTTCATTTATTGAACCCGCACTGAAAAAAGATAAACAATATGTATTTGAAAAATATATGAAATATTAGAAACTTTTTAATAAAGATTTTTTTTTTAAAGAAAAGGATTTATTTTCAATGTTAACACTATGTGGTCGGGCCCCTCGAGCAATATACTCAAGCCTGTAGCGGGCGTTTTTTGCGATTGGCGCAAAACAATATTACTTTCTTAAAATCGACACAACTTCTAAACCAAACAATATTTTTGATTGAAATTTTCAAAGAAATGATATGCGACATTCGATCTTTAAAAATAAATTATAAACACTCTGATTACGTCTTAATTTCATTATATTTCTAAGCTGAATATAAAAACCTGTTCTTAATTATGTAAATGGCACTCCACATCTTATTAATATTAAATTTTCAAAACATTCTATGTAAAAGATAATACATTTATTCTTACTATATAATTATATAATAAATAATAATATATACATGCAATCCTTGCAAGTTTAGAGCCACTGGAAATTTGAAATCTGAATGACGTAAATCGAGAAACATGCGTCTCCGAATAGGAACACTCAGGTTTATAATAACTCATGAGTTATATTGCCACTTGTCAAAAAAGGTCTTTGTCGTATTGCCGTGTGTTTCGTTTCACGCCAAAATATAAGCCCTAGAGAAGACGGATCCCGCAAACGACCGACAGGATATAAAAACGAATTTTATCGAGTTCCGCAAACAAACGACAGTCCGCAAAAAACGAAATATTTCGTCTCCCGACCATAAAGTGTTAATGTTCATTTTCATGATATTTAAATACATTGGAAATACTAATGACAAAAATAATTCTACAAAAGTATTAATATGTGGACATTCATACCTCTCATCAATCTTTTTATCTAGTTGGGAAGAAAGAGCACTAGAATTTGAAGTAGCTCCCCACTCTCCAGTCATTTGGTTTAACATCATCATGTCTTTGCAGTGGGAAAAGTCGGCATAGAACCTGGTCACAAATTCTGATATGTCAGGATAGCATGAACCGTCCATGTTCATTGGGAGAGTTCCTAAAAATGAAACACTGATAAATAATAGAAACAACTTTGCTACGAAAGATCGAAAAAAAAACAAATTCTACAGACAGCATGTTATTTGAAACGTGCAAGGGAATAATTTCAACAACAACGGTGACTGAAATTGTGTGTAATGGTTTGATTCTAAAGTACTACAAGTAATTAAGAAAATTTTGACATAAATTATACATTTATTATTATATACCATCATTATGTGACATATCAACGCTGGATCTGATGTTGGCAATGTCTTCATTGGTGCAGAGCAATTTTTCCAATAGGTAAAGTTCCCGCCTATCAAGTGTCCAAAGTAGTTCTCTGATCTTGTATAATAATGTTCTAAAAGGTCTGAACATGTCCGACATCTGTTCTGCTGAAAATGATGAATACACAAATTAAAAATGATAAAAGTGGAGATGCATGGTATTATTTTCACTCCTTTTTCTCAAAAAAGAAATTTTTCATGTTCACTCTCAATTATTAAGTTATTGAAGTACTCGATTCATCTTGAACAGAAAATATTTGATTAGAATTAGTTGAATAAATTTGCTCCTTCATCTCCAGACGGAGTAACAGAAGGACGGATATAGAAAACCACTAGACTTTTACCTTTCATGCCACACATGCTTTCTTTAACATCTCGCTAAAAGATAAGTTAACCAACTAAATAATAATCAATTCTTTCATGAGAAAAAGTCTGTTTATATATGGATTGTATAAACTCTGTTGTAAGTGAACATGGTTGAAAAAAGTCTTACCTGGAGATTTGTCGATGCTTAGAGGGCCATTGGAAAATATTAATAGGCCACTGACGATCGCTAACCGAGGAATGGCAAACATCAATGCTGGATCATAGTCATCAACCTAGAAAATTTATAAATTTGATTTGGTCACGAAAATGTAAAATCTTGCATATTCAGAAAATATATGAAACTTAATTTTTTTGTTATATTATTTGATAGAATTGACACCTAACAGGTGGAAGTCCATTGTATCATAATGAGATAGAAATGTAAAGGAACAGTAAAATTATGGATACAATGGACAAATTCAAAAAATTGTTGGATTATCATTTGATTGGTTTTCATGTTTCTAACAAAAGCCCGCAAACAATATTCTGCATAAGGTAACATTGGTCACACAGCCCAAACGGTTTCAATGCATGTTGACAAGATGCGAGTATAACTTATCACAAAAGTATTTTACCTGATCCTGAGTGAGAAGGCCAATTCTTCTAGCTCTTTGCAATGTTTCTGAGAAAAGAACGCAGATATGTTGTTGGACTTCAAATTCTCGAGGAGATTTGACAGGAACCATTGCGCTCACATAGCAGAGTTCAAATTCAGCAAATAACCTGAAACAATTAAACAATAGATGCTATTTAAAAAAATTCAAAATCCCTTTTTTTGCTAATTTTCACGTACAGTTAGTGACTAGTTTTTGACTGCTTCCCTGTATAACACACTAATTGAAATTAAAAATATGTCCCAAGAAGACGTTCTTGTCCAGTTTTAAACACACATGGGTGAGAACACTACAAGAACATTATTTTTAATGTTTAACACCCAAATGACATATTTAAATTACAACATTTTTGTCTAAGTTGAATTTGAATATTTTCTACTATGCATGGATGTGTTTTGAGAATAATTCTATTTTATTTGAAAAATGGATTAATTTCGCAATTTCCTACTAACATCAAGAAATTAAAATAAGCTGGGAAGTGGTTATTATAGGTTATCATTGATTTACAACAGAGATTTGTTTCTGAACTCTGATTGTAGTAACTTGCTGCAAGTAAATTTTTATTTTATATTTTCAAATGTTTAGAAAGTTTTTCCATATTCCAGACATGTACCGTGTTGTGACTTTTTTCCTACACCTATCCTGTATTTTTGATTCCATTAGGAATAGAAAAATTTCACGAAAACTCTTTGAAAGTTTTTTGCAAGTCTAGCGCGATTATTGTTTAGATAAATGTAATTTTTAAATAATCATCTAAAAATGTGGCAATATCTCCCTGGTCCATGGGTCGTGAACTACTGGTGGTATTAACTCTTTCTACGCTAACGTCGCAGGGTTTGATATGGCAAGATGCGGGGCCAGTGTGTGAGCATCGTAGACCCTGCAATGCAATCTTTCAATCGTCGGTAATGCAGGCAATTTTTGGCATATAGGATTGATTTTGGTTTCAAAATACTGCCTAACTTTTCCTGAGATAAACAAACAATATTTTTTAAGCATCATTATTGTGTCATATATTTTTACATATTAATCATCCATTAGCCAATGACCGATGGTGACCTGAGATGTTGGAACGCTGTGATGTGAAAAAAAAGTGTGTTTTTTTTTATTGAAATGAGAATTGTTGTAATTAAGTTCAACATAAAATAGCACGCAAGTAAAAAATCTCTATCTGAAATCGTACCTGTCAAATATTTTTAGACTCTCATGCAATATTTCACTACAGGCATGCAAAGTAGCTCCATGTTGATTGCACCGAAGGCAGTGATCTCTGAGTAAAGCTCGAACTGTCTCCAAACTTCTTGTCAGGGCTTTGGCCAGAGGACGCATCGCTGCCGACTCTTCTTCACGGTTCATTATTGAAGAACCGGCAGCCAGACACTAAAATTTGTAATAATGGTGTTATTATTTATTACATGTTAGCCAATATTGTTGGATAAAGTTTCTTATCAGATTATGACATGAAGTTGTTCATTTCAATATTATGTTGGCAGATTATGAAAAAATCTTGAGGTCGAATAATAATAAAATTAAACAGTTTTTCAAAGTGTAAACAATCAAATTGTGATTAATAGTTAGCATATATATGATTTGACATTTTTTGGTTTTTTTTACTAACCATTAGCTCAAATAAAATTTTCTTGGAATATAAATGATGTGGAGTTCAATGAAATAAATAATATTATTAAGATGATAATTACCTCAGCACCAAACCAAAGCTGTCCTGCAAGATTATCCTGAAGAACATCTTCAGGAAATTTAACTCTAAATCCTCGGGCTACTCTTTCGCTGCCCAACAACTGATCCATGATTTGTCCTGTGATATTTAGGACATGCTCCTGTAATAAAAAATAAACAAAAATTTTATTAGAAAATTGATGTGGCATAACTGTAATGCGGTGATATTCTACCTGCACTCAGTAAAATAAAAAATATGAAATTGTGTAAATTGTTTGTTATTTCCAAGATCTGGAGCGACTGATGTCATTTGAAATATTTTTATTTGTGCATTTATTTTATAAATATATGTTATCATATTGAAGTTGTGTGCTATGTTTAAATTATGCCTTAAGGGGAGGTTTGTGAGTGTTATATATTTTTGAAATCCAAGGTTCATTTATTTTTTTAAATGTATAATATATATTTTATTTTGTACCTGTGCATGCCTAAGCTGATTAACTAAAGTGGAACATCTCTCAGGGTCCTCTCGTCCATCAAAGGAATCCAGTTCAGCTGCTACCATATTGAGGGTTTCATCAGCAAAGAAAAACTGGGCCAATAGTGAACGATCATCACGCTGAAAATTAATGGTAAGTAAAGATAAGACTGAGTAAAACCACTTTTGCCAACTGCAAATGAACAACATATTACAAGTTACATACATCAAAACTTATTATTAATACATATTTAATTTAATCGAAGTGTTAATTTTTTAAAGCATTATTTGGTAGACTGCAATAAAAAAATATAACGACACTCCACCAAACTAGCTTTCAATTATATAAAATATTTTTTACCATAGTATTTTTCTCTTGAAAATAGTCTAGTAAATAACTGCTTTCGTTAAATAAAATTTTTCGCGATTCTCATACAACAAAGAAAGAATATTTTGAAGAATTTTCCACTTACGTTAATTCCGAAACAATGATACCCCTTCTCTAACTTTTTTCGCTGACAACATTAGTGCTGTCTACATGCAAAAACAAAAATACGAGTTTAGCGCGTCAGCTGTTCGTGAAGTAAAATAAAAGCATGGTTAAATAATATTATTTCGTCATCGTAGTTTTTTGTTTCTTGCAAAACGGGCTTTCGTTTTCGGCGCACGAATCTATCTTGCATACAAAATAAAGACAATTTCTCTTTCTCGACGTAATTATGGAGAGAAAAAACACAATGCACAGGAAATTAAATATTACGATAGTTTCCTTTCAACAAAAGAGGCGCCATTGATCTTTTCTTGAGGTGGAGGGAGGGGGTACATTTTCTAATTATGATTATGTGTACAGCAATAATTTTTTATACCCCGATTATTTCATTACAATATCGGTATATATGGTTATTAAATGACAGGTGATTTATTTTTCCGCTAAAGTTGTCATATTATATTTAAACTATTTATTTCTAAATATGTTAAGTTAATATGTCTAAGAGGTTAAAGTGAGCAGTATTTAGTAACAGAATCTAAATTAAGTTTTACAAGATTTTTTTTTCATATGAAAATAATTTATTGATTGTGATAGTGCGTGTAAAAAAAACATGAATTGATTTTTCAAACGATTTTTTTAATTTGCGTTCGAAGGAATGGATTGTCCGCGATACTTCCTCGTCCTGACCCGTATGACAAGTTATGATAAAATTACGGCAATCTATTGATATTTTCCATAAGGTGTCAATATGATCCACATTGGTAGTGGCAAAAGAGAATATAGTTGAAATAGTAACTCAAAAAAAAAAAAACTAAACGTCAAGGTTTTAATAGTGCCTAGACATTAATAAAAATGGGAACAGGACTGCTGGAACCTAAGAAAATCGAACTAAATATTTATTTGAAAAAAAAAAAAATCACCGAGACATATATTGATTCGACATACGAAACATTTGATAAACGTTCGATTTGATTTAGTGTCAAAGTTCAGACAGTTTTATTTGTATATTTACTTTTAATAATAGAGCAATATAAATCAATTTCGTTACGCGTTCATAGTTCACACGCGTTATCGTTAAATCAATGGACCTGGTCAATAAAACTAAACATTCATTATTTCTGTTTGTCGATTTGCACATTATCATGTAAATAAGAACGATTCACAGAAGACTAGAAGATAATTATTATGATGCCGGAGAAATTTTACGATCAATAAAATTTTGCATTGAGAAAGTATGCAGCAAAAGTACATCGTTTCGAAAAGAAAAAATATTTGACTGCTTTGAATATGATAAATTTTTGTGTGCATATTCGATTACAAAATAAATAAAGTCGGGGTGACATTAAACAAAAATTGATATAATTGAATAACAATTACAATTCAAGGATGCGGGGAGTTCAGGTTCGACCCCGGAACCCACCGCTAATTTATCGCTTCGGGGCATTACCGCTTATCTAAACGATGAACACAGCCTTCACGAAAATTGACGGCCGTTCCTTGGACTATTATTTCTTCACAGGGAAATTGCAAAGCGACTATTATAAAAAATAGCAATTAATTAAGAGTTCAATGATATGTGCACTTGAATGACACTTTTTGTTCCTCGTTGTAAATAAGTAGTATTGCCATAAACTATCATAGATAGGAATGAGGAATCTTGGCTAGCACATTCAATGTCAACAGACAACGATGTGTTGCTCGCTCGCGAACGAGTGAATTCAAAAGATTTGATCAATGTAGTGGACGAACGACTGACTAGTTCGCATCTTAAGAGAAGAATATAATATATTTGAATAATAAAACACAATGTTTAGTATTATTTTTAACTTTTTATGTTTTCACTATCACGACCAACTTCGCACATTTTGAGCATTATCAATATATAAAATACGAACTAAAACAAGGCTATTTATACAAAATTGAGAGTAATGATTAGGTATTTAAATCAAACGGTTTAAGAACTTACAAATAATTTACAGGAAATTATACAAAATATTACTAATTAAGGACTCTTTAAAATTAAATATCTGTACATTTGTACTGTACAAAATTTTCAACAAGAATAAGCTATGGGAAAGTTTTACAATCATATTACGAAAACTCAAATAACGTATGAGACCATAATGCAAATAAAAAAATAATATTGTCAATTAGCATTACGGAGTTAAACGCAGTGAAGAAATTTTATGCTTACATTTAAACATCCCTGACAGGGAAGGAATTTTCGATTTCTTTTGTTTGTATGATGATCAATTCTAATCTACGATGATTATGGTACACAATAGAGATAAATCACGAGTGAAACGTCAATATAAACAATATATAATGAATATTTAGGATGCACTCACTATTAATGATTTATCTGGCGAAAAAAGAAATAAGTATCAATTATTTAATAATAATTTCGACAGTACGATATTTAAGCAGCTACAAATATTGCAAATAAAAACTCTAACATGACAATTATTTGAAAAAATATTGAAATATGGCAGAAAATGAAAATATGTCGATATTTTAGTTAAAATTATTTCTTTACAATTTGCAGTTTTCATTTCTTTCTGTAGTGAGATTTATCATATGGAAAAGGTTTAATTTATGATATCGACCGAAGGTGCTTGATGGAACGCCTGAAGATGTCGAAAGGAGAAACCCGGGTCGTTAGTGACAAAATACGTGGAATCGTACAAAGTTTTACAATTCAAATTAGAAAAAGTTTGATTGATTGAAATAATAAGAGGGGTGCTATTTTTAACTCATCAAATAAACAAAAATTACATTGTTAATTTTGTTTGCAAAATTCACTTATTTTGGGTTGTTGTGTGCCGCGAACTATCAACGACTTCTAAGGGGTGTCGTGGATGAAAAAAAAGGTCGCAGAGCACTGTTCTATAGTATGAAATTAAATGATAAAGCGTCAAGATTGGACATATCATGCAGAGCTGATGTACAATATATGTGAAATAAAAACCCATTATTATCCGTGGAAATCGGCTATTCCACGTAACTTAGGTATTTGTGGGTATTCTCGCAAGACAATTTCATTCAAAGCCCTGTGAGAATTTTGATTAAAAAATTTCGACCTGAAAAGATTTCTTCCAATAAAAAAATCGTTGCTAACCAGTAAAGTCTACAATTTTGCAAATGCCGTATTAAAAAAAAAAGAAAAAAACCAATTACGGGTAAAATGTTAATTTTAATTAAAAAATAAATGGCAAATTTTTAAATTAATGTTTTAAAATATCTTCATCCATTAAGCAACGACAAAAACTTTGAGAATCAAATTAAAACGAGTTTTTGATATTGGCGTGAGTATCTTCTCTTGGGACGGATGAGGAAAAAAATATAATTTTTCAATGGAAATTAGGAAAAAAATACCAATTTTATTTGTATTATCTTAGATATTTGACTTAGGCCCAAGAGCATTACCCATTTTGAAAACATTCCCTTCGATGACAGGGCTACAATATTTTAGTGAATCCATTAGCGAGGGCAATTAGCGTGTTATCGATTCTCTGAAACGTGTTTTTATTTTCAATATTTAACTCCCACGAGAATAAATGAAAGCAAAGGATTCAGGTATACACCACGAAATAATTCATTGCTTACATCTAAAGAATAAAATAAAAATGTATTAGCATCGTAAATACTGCGCATTTATACAAATACGCTGAATTAATGAAGATAATAAATTTTTGTTCCGTAAAAGACTAACTCAGTGTTAGCCTAAGTGAGTGATGAGCGTTCGGGGTTATTTTGTTATACGCATTCATACGATTACCACACGTCCTTTATTTAAGAATAACGTCCTATATTTTATTTATTTCATCAACCATCTAAGGTTTAACTTTTTTTTATTATTATTATTTCAATGTTTCTTTACAATCCTTGAAAATTAGATCTCTTATCATCTATTAAAACACGGCGTCTTCACAAAGCAATATTTCAATATATGTTAAATATCATTCTTATATATAAAAAAAACGAAAATAATGAAATGCTACAGTGGTATAACAACGCCCCCTCCCCGCTGATCAAAGATTTAATCAATAAATTTTCTCGTATTGTGTTAGACTCATTTTGGACCGTTTTCATAAATATTTATTCTGCTTCCAAATTTAAAATAAGATACCAAAGCGAGGAAGTCCAAATGTCACATAATAAAGATTATTCTATGTATTTAATTAATTAATTAACGGAGTATCAACTGAAAAGCACGTACGTTAAGCATTTTTTCTATATATTGTCATTTATCTAACAAAAAAAAACCCGGTCATTGTATGTATAACCCAATTAAATCAGGGAAGTCTTGATTGTTTTGCAAGAGAATGATCGTAGAGGAAATTAAATAAAACTTATCAGCAGAATGAAGATGATTATGCCTTCAAAAATACAATACGTGGAAATATACGTCTTGCTGAATATTAACAGCTTATATTTATTATATGTGCTGAGACATCATTCAAAGAATAGTAGCATACACTCATTGTAGGTTTTCCCTGTCTAGTTATGTCAACCATTATTATGCATGTGCTTCTGAATATTGGTAACATAACCGTATCGTCGGGGAAATCGCAAAACGACGACGAAGTTTTTGTTGTTATTAATAGTTAGCAAGAATATTAATATATGAAGGAAAATGTTTTTTTAGTAAATAGGTAGAGTTGTTTGGAGGGTGTTTTTGTTATAAGGTTTTCATGTAAATTTTGCAGATATGCATTTCATAACATAAAAATGTTAGAAGGGTCGCGTGTCGCGGGTAACAGGTGGTAATGGTAACCTTAAACGCGACTAGAGCTCGCACACAAAGGTTTTTTCGCCACTGTATCAGGGGTATTCAATACGAGATATTACCTCTAACAAACTTCAATAAATATTATTCGAAAACTTTAATTTTCAGGTGACTGAACATTTGCCTTTTCTTCCGTATGTGTTTTGAGCGAAATTACACAGGCGAAAAAAGAAGTATAATTGTGACCATTAAATGAACAATTAAAGAATAGTTTTAGAAATAAATCATTATTTCGTTTCCATATTCGAAATACAAGCTTCGAAGCGCTATGTATACCTTACCTTTCCAGATGTCAAGATTTTATTTAAATTTATATCCAAACATGAAATTACATTTTATATTCGATATGCGCGCTACATGAAATACAGATAGCAAATCCGTTTAAAAAAAATTAGCGCTTAAGAATTTTTAATAGTGTATTATTTTTATCATTTAATTATATTTCCATTCATTGGGTCATAGATGTACCTACGTCACATATTATATAACATAATCTATTTTCATTCTGTTCTAACAGATGGTTCATCAAAAAGTATTTTCTTGTGCCATGCCAGTTTTTCTTCTGCCGCCTTCTCGACATGTCTTTAATTTTGGGGAATTGGTCTAGGAATTCGCGAATTGGAATCTTAACGATACTATTTTAATGATGAAATGACATCTTTTTGTTTTGATTTCATAGGTCTGGCGTAAAGTTGAGCTTGTATTATCTTTGCAACTCTCGAGATTTTTAAGGTTTCATATTGTTTGAATGCTGGTACAACTTCCATTTTCTGGAGCCAATATTGTTTTTACCATTGACGCAGTGGCTCATTACTCCATAGCAAAGGATAGGCCTCGAAAATGATGTTATCAATTTTTACAAATTCATTTTCATTCGTAAAGATTTACAATATTCTCTGCAATAGATGCAATATTTACAAAATCTATTCATAGGTGGCTAGTTTAGTAGTAAGCCTGACTTTGTATTAAATACATATATTATTTGCATAATAAAGCGAGTGAAAATCAAAACTCTGAAAGGAATGACGTAGCGAATTGATAATAACTACATTCGTGCTCACTATGGAAGGTTTTTCGAATACTTTTTAGATAAATTAATTCACGATAAAACGAACAATAGTTATAATGATCATAATTATTATCGATTAAAAATTAATTGTTACCGTAAAAAATTAGCGACATAAAATGATTTGAAAATTAATAAGTTTTCAAATGGTGGTCGCTAAATTCACTGAACAGATGCGCAAGACATCTGCCGTTTGAAAGAGTAAGGAGTGTGTTGTAGTAGGTGATGGAGTCGCAGGTATGAGATTTCAAAAAAAGGACAGGTGCCATAGTATCAAATGAATGGGTACCCACGAATTCTTCGATGGGGTGAAGAACATCTGGATTGAGAAAAAATCGATTCCTTGTATTTTGTTATTTTATACATATCTTTTGATAAGAGTGTCTGCATTTATTTTTGTATAATCTAGAAGCGAACGACTTTTCTGCTATAAACCATTAAAATTAAATTGAAATAATTTGAGCATTACATTTTTTCATTCGAGTTCGGGAGTTGTTTACAATAGCTAAAAATAAAGGCCACTGAGTAAATGGTCGCCCTAAAACACCGATCATAATTATATGATAAGAATCGCAGGGTTGAAATTATTTATGTGTAACTTTATGAGAATCAAAAGCGATATTCTTTTGCAGACCGTATCAAAATGTGGAGGGAAAATAATCAAGTAACATACACGGTAACTTCGTAGCAAAGCTCGAAAATCAATCGCGTGCAATCTATCAATAATCACATAAAAGTATCTTCTCCATTCCCCATATTCAAATTCGTGAAAGTTTTATCGCGAAAAGGTTAAGAAAATCAATAAAAATACTAAGATTGACGAGTTAAATCTTAACTGGACTGTTGTGGAAAGGGTTTACTAACTTATCCTAACGTAGGTTTTTAACATTTTTGAGTCGAATAAATAATTAGGATTTCATAGAAATCGAGCGACGGACGATTCATCGTCACGCTCTTATACCCATCGAGGCGGTAGAGTAAAAATGATGACCATCATTGCGTCACAACAGCTGGATAATATCGCCGTTTCTTTTATGCTCAAATGCAGTAACAGCATGCTATCCATAGTTATGGATATAATGTAGGGATTTAAGAATAATATGGTGAATGAAATCCCGTCTCCGTTACATTTCATTGAAGTTATTTAAAAAAAACAGATCATGTTCAATGTTACCTTTAAAATTTATCAATGTCCCTACATTCGTAAGCGAGGTTGGATTACTGTATACTCATAAAGCAATATTATTTATTAGAATAACGAATAGACATATTATTACACGAAAAAAGGCCATCGAGTAATTTTTTGATAACAATATACATATTTTTAGTATTCCACAGACCGTTATGTAAACAAATGCTATAATAGTGCGTACGTTTCATTATAATTTTTGCTAATTTTATACCATTAGCGGAAGCGAAATGAAGACATGTTCGCGTAAATAAATAACACCACATTAGGTTTGGTAAAGAATGATTATGACACGAATATGACACAAATATAACATCATTAATTCGAAGAGACATCACATTTCATACACTTATATATATTGGGTAAATAAATGTCAGCTAAATATTTAAACAATACCATTTTTAGTGTTATTTCAACTGATAATGAGCGCCACCGGTTTTGATCATAAAAAAATGTAAAATTGTGTAAATAGTACGAAAAATTGGGTTTTTATTATTTAAATATAATACATATCGAGAAGTGATATTGAAATATATAGTAGTTTGTAAGAATCGTCTTTCGCAAACGAAATAATCCGAGTGAACTGATTCTTGTGGTAACTCATCGGTTTCCCTGGCTTTGAGAATCGTTGCGGATCTCTTTTTTTACTCCTATAACAACAATGTAGGTTGAATTAGAAAACAAATGCATCAAAGAAAACGCAACAAGTGAAGAGGGGTAAGGACTCGCTCTATATGTCGACTCTAAACAGTTTGTATTTATAACATTACACATGTCGAGTGTTTTTTTTTTTCATAAAGAGAAACACATTCGCCCAATGCAGGTGATTTAATTATAAAAGCCTTTCGATATAATACTACATTTTAAATTTCTTCATTAACGAAGTCGTTCGGCTACAGATGTCCTTCCTTGCTTTCTTTGGAAATAAGTAACATAGCGAAATTTTTGATATTTATAGTCAAAACAAACGATATAATGAAATACAGTTTGACAAAGATCTGAATAAATTTTACAATACTTATGGAATTATTATAAAATGCACACGTTATAAGGTTAAGAGAAATCATCAAATTCTAAGTAACGAAAATTAAATTTATTTAATTTTACATTAATTAATGTTTAAATTATTACTGCGACAATAGTTAAATAAATAGAATACTCGGGTTCTACGGACGAATTATAATCACGTGGATGATTACTGTAACTAAAAAAACTACAGCACAAGGTGTAAAAGAATTAAATTGTTATTTGGGAAACAACATTGTCTTTCGATCGCCTATTATTCATGTCAAGGAGATAAGTTATCATTTGGAACTACTTCTTGCTAACAATATTCTACGTTATCAACAGAACGCTGTAAAACATTGCAAAAAGCGATAACATGAACAATCGCATTTCTCGAACTAAATCAAACACACAAAACAAATCGCCCAGTGACGTACACAACGAATATTAAAGAACGAATCCGGGAAAGAAGCAAAAAAGTTTATTAATAAAGAACATCAAGATAAAATAATAATAGCATGATGTACCCAAGTTTACTCTTTTTTTATCAAATAGCAACGAATTAATAGGTTACCACATCCATTGCGCCAATTATTGATATATTATAGATATGATATTCATGTACTTATTTTGGAACATTGTAAAAATACAGCCTTCTAAGTTGTTTTGTTACATCCATACGATTCGTGTTTTAAGCATTACATGTTACTTAAAGTATCTACAGTACATACAAAATGTACGAAAAAAAATAAACAGGGAATGCAAAATAACAGTGTGTACGACCGATAAGCAAAAAATACGTTTATGAAATATATTATCTTGGTGACTAAAAGAATTCTAGTCTGAATAAAAAATTAAATTATAGATATAATTCTTGCCATACATATAATTTTTAAACGCGATTTGACGTCTTTCATAATAAGAAACAGCTGTTTGTGACATGAAACAATATCAAATTGCCGCATGCACCAGAAAAAAACTATTTAAAGCATTTGACCTTTATGAGCTAAATGCATATTGACCTTCGGCGTGCGATTAAAATGCATATGACAAGCGAGCATACGTTATGTACCTGCATGCTGGAAGCACTACTTGGTCGAGTACGAACGCCTTGTTATGAATGCTTATGAAGAGGAAATAGACAATGCACTGCGAAATTAATTGATTGGTAGCGGCGGAAGGGTTTGTCGGATTTTTACTGTTGTTATCTAGGCAGAGCAAAGTCACAAGCGATATCCGATGATTTACGTGAAAATTCATACTGATATTGCATAATTAGGGTGGTCAGATCTGAAAATACCTCGAGTTTCGTCTTACATCCGAAAGCATGAATGTCTTTAATTAATACTATCAGTCCCGGCCAAAATTTTGCAAACCTAGCCCCTACGCCCGGCCCATTTTTGAACAAATGGCGTATTTCATTTATAAGTGTTTATTAAAAGGGTTATAACTATGTTAATATTGGATATAATCAAATGAAATTTTCCGAGATGCTTAACGACATTATGATAATTACCCCAAGATTGGTTAAATTGTCAACACTTCCCCATATGTAGAGCCACTTTTTGTTGTTTACACATGTACCGAGCCCCACTTATTTTGTTGGTTTGCACACACTTCGCAAGCCCTATAGGGGCTATTTTTTTGTGTTGCCAGTATAGGAATAAAAACCTGTATTTTTTATATCCCCAAACAATCTGTTTTATGAATATTGCAAACATTTTCCTCGGAATGGACTCGGTGCCACTTATATATATATCGTCTACAGGGGAGGGAATGTTCGTGTTGTGTATTGCACGTGAAACGATTGTTTTTAGATAGTGTAAACCAATAATTTCATGAGCGATAAAACTAATTGAATGACCGATTTGAAATGGTTCGAGTATTGGCAATAAGAAAACATTAAAATTCTTTGTCAAATACTTTGTTTAATGTCCCTAATTTGTCTTTTTTCGACGGGCCGGTCTATCACGTCAAAACACGGTTCCGGGACTCGAGCGTTGGATCTTATATCACGTTAAAACACGGTTCCGGGATTCGATGAGTTAATGATACTGACCGCTCCTGAAAACGAAGATACAACGATAGCTAATATACGGTATTCTACGTTACCGAATTCAGTTTTTTTTTTTTATTCAATAACAAAATAATGTATAAATGAGTTTCTAATTGAACATTTTTAGTATGAAATCCCGATAATAAAAGGTCAAATATCAGAATATTAGTCTGATCCTTCTACAATATGTAAACTTTTTCGTAATAGTTGAGTAGCCGCATGAAAAGTAGTTTTATAAAAACCATTTCTGTCCACATTTGAAATGTATGGCATAAAACGTTATTGAAATTTACACGAAGGGCCACCGTTAGCTTGCCTATTTTCTACGCTGGGCTCGTACGCACGGGATATTGTCTTGAAAATAATGTATGTACGTAAATATGCGACATTAAGAGATTTCATTATTCACAAGAAAGAGTTTTTTATGTTATCGAATTTCAATGCGATATTTATTTTATAAGTGTCAAAAAATATTTAAGCAAAATATATTTGCGGTTGAAAACCCTTAAAATATTACGCGTTGGCACAATGACTAAAACGAGTCTAGAGTTTTCTAGGTTATTTCATGTTATGTGATTCACTGTTATCAATCACATGACAAAAATTAGAGCAATCATGCCTAACGTTATAACGAAATAAATAGGTATATTGAATATACCAGCGTATATAAGCAGGAAAACGTCGTTGAAATGAAAGTTATGTGGCAATTTTTTTAATAGTGTAGGAAATAAATACGTGTTAACTAATCGACTTATTTACGAATAGTTTTCAGGATCGGAAATGTAGAAATTGTCAACCACTTACAGCATTACTAGTAACAAAAATCTATTGATAGACTGAAAATTGTGATTCGATCTCATGAATATAGTAACTAAAAACGACGTCGTCCACTCATGTAAGGGGAACTTTTGTAAATTATATTTTAGTTAATTTACGTAAATAGACTTGAATTTCCGTGATATCTATTTGTAAATTATATTTTAGTTAATTTACGTAAATAGACTTGAATTTCCGTGATATCTATAACTTTCCCCCATGCGACATTAGAATCGTGGCGTAGATTAAAAACTAATTATATTCTATAATAACTCTTTTCAAATAAAATAATGAATAAATCAATAGAAATTTGTTTTTGTAAAATGACCTTTTTTTGATATGTTCAATCGAGAGACTATACATAAGGAGCGAAATTGTTAAAAAAATCGACCGTACTGTCAATATGTGTATCTACATGGATGATTCTCAACCTATTTTCCAGTAATGCTTAAGTCACTTTTAAGGTGTTAACTGTCACTTCTTGATGGAAAGGCATTATATTTTAAATAATAAAAACACATTTTTTTAGTACTTATTTCCACAATATATTTTTTGATCAGGACCGGTTTCGCTCATCGCGAGCATTATCAACTGATAGAATACAATTTACAAACAAGTCTATTTATACAAAACAAAAAATTAAGTTGAGTTAAAGGTAGCAGGTGTACAAACCATGGGTTCAAGAACTAGGAAACAATTTACATAAAATCATACAATATTGATACAAATAAAGTAAATTTGTATAAAAATTAAATGTTCACAATCACTTATTAAGAATTACAATCACAATTATGGTAAATCAATAACCATTAGGAGCTCTAAACAATCAATAAGGAAGTAAGGAGTGGGAAATTTTTAATGACGAAAATAACCCACAATCACTACTTAATGGAACAATTACTCATTAAATTAGATTATACTCATTAAATTAGATTAATAAATATATATTTCAAATAATTTTTTTTTTTTTTTTTGAAAAATGATACTGCCTCCTTTTACTTAATTTTTTTACAGAAAATATTGGAACGCCCCTGACTGACCATATCTTCCCATCTCATCGATTCATCTTTAATCGACTTCTCATGTATTAATTTATTTTGTTCCATTAAGTAGTGATTGTGGGTTATTTTCGTCATTAAAAATTTCCCTCCTTACTTCCTTATTGATTGTTTAAGAGCTCCTAATGGATTATTGATTTACCATAATTGTAATTTTAATTCTTCTAAGTGATTGTGAACATTTAATTTTTATACTAATTTACTTTATTTGTATCAATATTGTATGATTTTATGTAAATTGTTTCCTAGTTCGTACCCATGGTTTTGTACACCTGCTACCTTTAACTCAAATTAATTTTTTGTTTTGTATAAATAGACTTGTTTGTAAATTGTTTTCAGTTGATAATGCTCGCGATGATCGAAACCGGTCCTGATCAAAAAATATATTGTGGAAATAAGTACTAAAAAAATGTGTTTTTATTATTTAAAATATAATGCTTAAGTATTCATTTCCAGGTTAAAGCATTATATATAAGACATAATCACTTCTGAGTCTGGACTATAAATATAATATCTAATCAAAAATTAAATTATATCTATAGAAAAAAAACAACATTAGGAGTACACCTGCATTACAATTTAATTATTTAATTTTTGGGACTTGAGCCAGAGTTGAAATTGAATTAAATAATAATCAACCCCACTGGAAAATACTGAACGTTAATCTTAGGAAACTAATCACCCAAGAAGTAAGTCTTTAAGCCGTAACAAATTACATGACCGAACACGTCCCTCGGGCTGTGCAGCAGTTGTCCTGCGTAGTAAAGTTTTGTTTCACATCTACTTATAATTATTACAAATTGGGTATTTCAATTAGCAATGATTTTGTATTCGTCAGATTACGGACAAGTCTCTTTTATGACACTGGCAAGAAAATAAAAAAAAAAGTGTTTCGGGTATCAAGCCAAAGGTCGAATTCCGAAACGCATTAACGTTCGATTAGCATAGTCGCGGGAAAAAATGTGTATTTTGTCACATTGTTATTGGTATATCACAAACAATGTTATTAGGAGGTAACGACGAGCTTAACACTCACGTCGTCAACTTAGTTTGAAATGTTAACAACGTAAAAATGTAATCGTCGCCAGTTTTGCACCCTTCGTAAGTATATTTTCTATCGCCAAATTCTGTAATATTCGTACAGAAATTAGTTTGTAGAGCAGTGGTTTTCATGTGCGGCCACCAATAGTTTTATAGTAAATGTTGATATTTAAAAAAATGTGTTTTTACAAATGAATATGTAAAATAATTATTATTTTAAAATTGATTGAATAAGCCTGACTTATTCAGCATTTAGTTGAGTTTAAGTAAAAGACCGTTTTAATAATAAAACTATGATTTTGGTCGAAGTTATACGTTGACCATGAATCAAGTCAATATAAAGAATTAACAACAATTTCTGTATTAATTTTGTCGATTTTACCTACAATCGTATATTGCGAAAAATCATTCAGTGTAGTGCACTATACAAAAAAAAAATATTGAAACTATTTTTATCACATTTGGTGTGGCCACGAGACATTTCCATAGGACAGATGATGTTTATAATGCGGCCACAGTGAAATTTCACGTGAGAATCACTGTTGTAGAGGCATTACGGTCTTATTATTAAACGTATTTGAGCCCGGTTATCAATGCTCAACACCTCCATACGAAATGTCACGTGTATTTAAGATTGGTACTAAACACAGCCAATATAGGTCAGTGGTAAAACTAAAAGAAGTCTACGGTTTCGGTTTTTTTCAATTTATATTTATTATTTTATTTTCATGTCAATTTTGTGAAATAGATCATCTGGTTATTACGAACATGTTACGCATTTCTTTACATCATAGGTTCCTAACCTTTTTTGGGTGGTGACCAGTTTTTTATAAACCATGTGACCCGCGACCTCTATGCAATTGAAAAAGCTATTTATAATAAATTGACTGTATAATTTGGCGACCCGCATGTTGGAAACCCGGGGTCTATGTAGTATATCTGTTCTTGGGTATTTTATTAAATTGTCTCAGAGCATGATAAAAAGAAAACAAAAATACATCTCTCAATAAGTATGGATATTTATATTGATTATTCTGAATCCGTAAGTTTCTCACGGGCCCACCTGCGAATCTTATCTCAATCCTAAATAATTTATTATTTAAGTATTCCCTTTCTATTAAATCGAAATATTTGTATTATATAGTGGAAAGGAATAATTGTATCTTTTATCTGAAATTTACTGTAATCTGCCATAGCAATCATTCAGATTTAAAGTAAATGGTATAGGTATCGTCTTGAAGGCCTTCAATTAATTTTAACTGTGTAAATATTCAGTTTAAATTCCCGTCTATCAACGATTTAAATAAAAATATTATGTAAATATAAAATATTACAACGAAACAGGAGGTGTTCAAACACGATTCGGAAGTGTGCCTGTTGAGTAGTTGAGCGAGAAGTAAAACTTTCATTTTTATAACACGCTAAGTCCCGTCCACGATAAACATGACTTACATTAATCACCTTTATTTAGCAAATTTACAAAATAAAAAATATGCGAGAATGATTGGTTGCATTGATGTCTGCAAGGTGACATTTTATGAAAACGCTCATTTAGTCCGGACTCACAATTTTGTTTCAGACCTAACGAAACCAAAAATGTATTGCATTATTTGATAAAATTTACTAAATTAAATAAAACAAAATAAATAGCTAATATTAACCGTATCGTATTCGTTGCCCGACAATTGTCATCAATTCCATAAATTAAAGCGCTTTCTGAAAGAAACGTGTGAATCTTTTGGAAGAATAGCCGTTTCGCGATAAGACGATATTTGAAAAAAAAAATACGTAATTCTCATCACTCAAATTATTCTAATTGTAATACAAAATTATTTCTCGAGAAATATCCATCCTTCGGCATCATTGCTAGTTGTATTTACGAAACAGTTCTCGTTGACATTTAAAGTGAAACAGCTGATCAAAGAAGACAAATAAGTTCATTATTATTAACAATATTCAGTAACACTGCCAACTTGTGAACAAATACTTTCTCCTAACGGCAACACCGTCTACCTTGCTTGGCTGATTACAGTAATCATGGCGGTGCCAGTGTTGATTAAATAAGAAAAAACACATGCATCTTGAAATCAATATACCGATAGTGAAGTTTTATCGCGTCAGTAAAAAGAATCACAAAATATATATATTTATTACAGTTCATTGAAGTGAGAACCGTTGAACAATTTTCATTTAAATAAATAAATAACAATATATTAAAATAATGTCGTTTGAATATGAAATAAATACACTTTTCAAATAGATGCAACTGATATTTTATTACATCTCAAACATTTGGTGCGGTCACGAGACATTTCTATAGGCTGAATGATGTTTATAATGCCATCACAGATTTTTTACACGAGAACTACCGTTCCACACCCACAGGTGAAAATTAATTAATTGAAATTATGGGAAATCAATTCAATTTAGTAACATTTATGTGTAGAATCTATGTATGTTATCTTTAACTCTTTCAAAAACAGATATAGCAGCCAGGGTGCACTAATTTTTTATTAATAATAAACACGAATAAGTACATACTTAGTTATCTTTACAATTGATAACGATAGTATCGTGAAAATAGTGCAAATAAACCAGATTTTTTTCAGCGACAGCGGGTGAGATCAATACTTGTCGAGTGTAATAAAAACTCTTGTTTTGATACAGTTTATTTTAGATATAACAGCACTAAGTGACCAGGTATCAAACCAAATTTGTAATATTATTGAATAGACGGCGAAAATGTTGTATCGAGGTTATTTGCGATAAAATTCACTCTCGGCAGTCTTAAAGCCGGTAGGTTATTGGTGAGATTTTATTAAAGGTTTTGCTGTTTTTGTTATGTAGAATGAATGACAGACGTTTTGGTTAAGAGTAATCAAGTATAGCATTTTTTTAATACGCTAAAACAAATGAAGCGTTCAGAACCCGTCAGTCGTGACAAGAAGCCGCTCGTTGTCCTACTAAAGACCAATATTTTACTTTTATATGTGAGCCAACTGTATTTATTGAAAAATAGTGCTAACGACAGATCAGCGGTTGCGGTATAAAATCAGTGATTAGAAAAGAAAACGGCACAATTGCATCTAAATTGAGTAACGAACACGAAACCCGATGACATAAATTAAGTTCTTAATCTAAACACAAAAAAGAGCTGAATTTAATAGAAAATATTGATGACACAATTAGGATTAATTATGCTGTCTATATATAAAAAAAACAATTGTTTTGTACGTTGAGATGAGCATAAAATTGCGTTGTCAATTTTTTTATAAATGTTCTTTCCTTTTATCCAAGTATAAATAATTATTGGAAAAAGTTTTTTTTTTAATTAATCAATGACATATCATTATAAGAAACATTATAAGTTAATGAAAATATATTTTTACTTACACCACGTCAATCAACTACATTGGCTTGTTTTTATGATGCAAACAAAATCTCGCCCCGAATTGCCCCAGGAAAACAATGTATATTTAACAGGTGAGTGGAAATTAGTACATAACTGAAACTATTTTCGTTTTGATTTATAGTTACATGTTCATCTTAAAGAAAAAAACTCGCTGTCATGAGAATGATATGTTGCACGTTGCTTTATTATTTCGTGTCAGTAGAGAGTATCCCATATCGAGACGGATAAAGTAATTCAATACCGAACTGAGTATATCATTTTATTATAGATAGATAAAAACAATATTTTTTGCATTTATTATCTGTCACTGGGCAAAAATACGCACCCTAAATATGTATTAGCGTGTCATAAATTTTTGCTACCGCAAAAAATTGTTGGTAGAATAATGTAGTGCAATATCTAACAAAAATGTAGAACTTCATTAAACTCCAATAGATTTTGGGGTCAAGGCAACTTCAATGGCCTCGATAGCACTTGTATACCTGAAACTAGGTATATTAAAACTTACAGAGAAGTAACTATCGATTCTATGTTATTTAAATTGCCATCACAAGATATAATACTTAAAAACACATTAAGGATTTTCCATACTTATGGTCAGGTACATGCATTTCACAAAGAATTTCAATTAGAAATCTGCAAGAAAGATCCATGAAACGCCACAGTAAAATGGAAATTAGTGATATTTAATTATGCAGTGACTTTTAGACACAGTAAATTAAAAGCAATATCAATCGATGAATAAATTATACACGATACCGTTATTAACTTTCTGGTGACTGAAATCAATGAAATAAAATGCTCAAAAAGATAACATTATGACGAGTTATTTCACGCTGTCTTCAAAAGGGTCTCTGCGTTTACATTGATATAAGGCATTGCGGTATGCTAACGATTACCATTTTGATGAAAGAAGGACATTCAAGTAGGATATGATAAAAACGAGATACGATGTTTGCGAAAAAACAATAAATTTAAAATACGTATTACGTATATAAAAACTACTATAGCTACTGCAACAAATAGATTTATGAAAATAAATCAGATTCCGGAAACAAAATAATTGATTAGACATACAATAATATTCCGCTGTAAAAATAAATGAATATATTATACGTAGATATGCAGTGACAATTTAACGTGGGCATGCACGGCTGTAATTATTGTATCAAGTATTTTTTAATACATGTTTATCCACTGCTTATTGAATGAATATCATTAATTTTGGCATAAAAATTATCCAAATAATAAAGTGGGATACTGAATAACAAATAGAGATTTTCAAATTCCTTAAAAAAATCTCATTACCGTTTATATTAAATAGTGATAAAATAATGTACTTCGCAGTAGGTAATTCATTAGCATTACAAAGAAAATTAAAAATAAGAAAACGAAAAGACGAGAGACAATCAACAGGTCACCTGCCGAAATAAGTATGGCGTGTCAAGACGAAATTAGAAATTCGCCAAAACGGTTCTTCGCATTTAGAAACGAGCAAAGTGCAAAAAATGACAGATGCATTTTTGTAGTCTTCTGTATCACTTTCGCATATTTCTCAGACTCTTCTCGTTTGTAATCAATACTATCCACTAGCTGTCCTATATCGTTTCCCTGTGGACTCCCATAAATGATATTTGGTATTAATAAATATATCATTTTCCGCGATGTAACCCGTCACCGATTGTTTTTATTTCATAATTGATAACGAATCGATCGAATAAAACACTTAAATTAAATTTGAATCAAGTATTCTATATTCATTTGGATTTCGTATTTTTTCTTCCAGAACTGTATCGCACGAATGTGTGATGTAGCGGCTTAAAAATGACGATTATACTATTTCATAAGATAAGATACGAGCGCCATCCAATGTCCAGTTTTAATGGAATTTATTAGGATTTTTTTACGAGAACTGCTCATTATTTAGTCGTTTAGCCCAATGTCCAGATCAGGGAAAGAAGGATTTATTGTTGAATAAACAGTAATATGACATTTTGTTATTCATGAAACTTTTGTATACATTATAAATTCGATTTAATTCGAGTACCAGAAGGGATAGATATTCCGATTAGTGAAAGGTGAAACCCAAACTAACACGAAAGCTTAGGAAATTTTAACGGGTGAAATTTTTGATGAAATTACGTTAAACGATTCAATGAAAGCAGAGGTCTAATGTTACTAATTCCAAAATCCAATTTATAAATATCAGAGTTAATTCTAAATTAAGGCATTTTTTAGAAGAATCTTAACATTACCAGTTGTCTTTCTAATATAAAAAGCATTGTTTAAATTTTGTAAGATTTAATGAGCAAAAAGTATAAAATTACAACTGACAAATTTCAATTATAATTTATGAAGAAAAAATAGGGATGGATTAGATATGGCAATACTCAAACAAATTACTTTAAGGGAGTAGAGCAAGTTTCCTATAGAATATATACGTGCTAATATGCACTTTTTCTAACTATAGTATTATGGTGGGCAGGACTATTGAGAATTAATTTTAAAACTAATAATGGATTCATAGATATCGATGGTTTACCTGTTACATTTAAGAAACCAGAGACTCAATGGAGGCAAAAAAACAAAAAGTAAGAAAGCATTTGTATTTAGAACGAAGTAAATCAAAACCTAGCAAAGTTCTTGAATAATATAAATAAATGCTGTTAATGATAATAATGACTCTGATACTCCGGTATCAACTGGTCAATATTTGGCTTCAATCTCGTAGACTCTCTTTTTCTTTTCTTCCTGACTTGGATCTCCTTCAACTCTAAATAGACCTCTGGAATTATATGGACCACTTTGGGGAATTATGTAGTAGACGATAGTTAATGAAGCCGATTGTGGGTGGAACGAAGTTTAACCCCTATCGCTTGCATTTTCAGGAATATCGAAGCTAATCGACTGCATCATTCATTGGAGAAAGTGCACGTTGCTTTTCTCACGTAGATGTTGTCAGTGAGTTAAGGAATTACTTACCCAAAGCCAACATCAGGTTAATCAGTACACTTTGAACACATTTTTGCAATTATATTCTTTCATAAGTTGTGCATTCAGCCAGTATTCTTAAAGTGGGTTTCAAAAATTGTTTTACTGCAAGTTATAATATGTCTAAATCATTGTTTTGGAAATTTGTATGAACATTAAATCTTTTACTCAATGAAAGAACCGAATCCATTTTGTAAACATATCCTGTTCAGTAGGAAAGTTGACAGAAAAAATCGAGCTATATTTCGACATTTAGCTTAAGTATTTGAAATTGACTTGTTGAGAAGATTAAATATATATTTGCTGTATTTTGATTCGTAATAGGATAGCAATAATTCACGAGAAAACAATAAAGGATAATTTACAATAAAGCATAATTTACAATAAAGCATAATTTACAATAAAAACATATTTTCACTTATATTTTATCGCCAGTACCATTAGTTCTTTAAAGTCAGATAAAAGGCAATAAAACAATTAGGAAATAATCAAGTACTGAATCATAGAACTGATGAAAACTGCAAATTATAAGTTAGTGTTTATGTCCATAATAAATCATGACAGCCAACAGAATGGTGATAATATAAGCATAGATTAATAATATATAGAAAAAAATGAACGTCTTTTATTTTAATATTACGCTGTAAAATATAAAAGGCGTAGGCACGAAGAAACATGTTGACTTCTTTATAGGTATTGCTACGATAAACGCTTACTCGGCGCAAATATTGTCGTATTCAATGTTTCAACAAGGTCTTATCGATTTTATGGTATTAACAATTAACAAATACGTACATTATTATGTATGTATAATGAAGAAATACGTATAAATTTCTCTGAGCAAAGTAGATATATGTTTTCTCCTTGTGACATACGGCTTACGAGAAAACTCTCACTCGATCGGTAAATACACAGAAAGGAGAAATTCGGTCTGTCAGAAAGGATAATCTTTAAGATGTAGGAAATGTGTGGCAATATTATCGAAAAAGACAAACGTTATGATACAAGTCGCAATAATCTGGCTGTCATTATCATGCAGATTTGACTTTGGCGTGAAAGTAGACCTCTTTTTTAATAGATAAATAGGTTGGCGACAGAGAAGGTTAGGTTACGTACGTCATGTAGAAAACTATACTTTCAACACCTACAGAAATTATAATAATACTAAAACGTTGCTTACGTTGGAAATTGAATCAATATAATAGTATTGCATGGAATATAAGCAAACAATATGAAGGAACATGACAAAAAAAACAATGCAAAATGTTGAGACAGACCTTCGGTTTATAAAACCACTTCCTCAGCGACTCCATAGCGCCAGTTTTATATAACAGCCTCATATGAATATTTCACGACACTAGCACACACATTTCAACAATGTCGAAGCACAAAAATGTATTTTTCAAAATCAAAAACATTCACAACTTCTGTCAAATTGAACACATAACGGCAGACATGTCGGATATATTTTTCACAGTTCGTGACTCATTTATTGTAGACATGAAGTGCGTCAGCGAAAACATGCGCGCGCATCTACTGATTCCAAATGGCGGCCAAAGTGATTATATCAAAGTAACTAACTTCAGGTCACGAAAGTAAAAATATTGAAATGACACTTAATTTAATACTAAGTCACGTGACTTTATAAGCGACCCTCACAGCCCAAGACACGATTAATACTGCCGACTTTTATGGCTGTCTAGAATCAAAGATACAATTGATACTATCATTAAAAGAAACATGTCTTAATTAATGTAAATATAAAGCCATCTATAAACGACGGATAAAAGCTTTTATATGTCAAAAAGCGCGCGCGCGGCAAGGCAGTCTTCAAAATAGTATTTAAATTTATTGATTTATAATAATTATAAACATGGGATTCGAAATGTGCCTATATGAACTGATAAATTGTTGCTGGAGATTTTTTGATTATGTTTTTTAAGTCGCAGACATTTTATCAGCTTTAATTTGATGCAAACATTCGCAAAACTATATTTATATATTGACTATTATAAAAATTTTACTCAAATCACTTTTCATATTTTATAATACAGTTAATGCAAATAACTGGTGAAATATTTTTTTTTTTTATAAAAAGATTGTATTCTTAATCCGTATGTGGATTGAAACAGTAGTGATTAATGATAAATTTAATATTAAAAGTACCCTTTTTACAAATAATAAAAAGAGGCTTGAAGTGAAAATATAAGGGTTTTGGTGCTTTGCCACTTTAAATATTTTATAATTCTCCAAGGACCAACGGGATGGAATAAACAACTGTATAGTATAATTTTTTTTTGAAAAATTGTGTGGAATCATAGAAAGTTTTAATAATTCAAATTTGATATAGAAATGTCATCAAACACTTTCAGTCGATATCATAATAAAATATAGTAAGGAATGGAATTCTGGTGCATATTTAAATATAAATGTATAATTGAAGTTAGTTATCGAACGTTAGCTCAAGCAAAAATAAATTAAGAAGTCTTTTTATCGATACGCGGACGTTGTACTGTCAAGCCGATATAACAAATTCAATGTCATTAGCTCATCGACACGGAGCTATACAAAATTATCAAACAAACTGTTCCCAAATATAAATTATACAGCAACAATAAATTAGACGTCTTAGTCTGTCCAATTCTTGCAATCGTATGTGCAAGTCTTGTAATAGAATATCACTATTTTCTGAAGATATTTTAAAGCCATGTCGTTCAAGTTTTTTTTGTTTAATATAATTCGTGTTTACAAGAAATAAGTTCTGATTTTTTTAAATGTCAGTCAAATTTTATTAACATGAGGAAACGCCACAAACACATATGGTTGATATCTCATTTTTAATTGTAAAAAAACAATTTGTCGTTGCGTTACCGACCTTACACCCGAAACCGCACGAGCTCTAAGTTATTTTTTTACAATTCGATAGATGACGCTAACGATATATCCTATATTAATAGGATATATAGTTAACATTTAGATTTCAAATTCATACAGAATATATCATAAATATTGGGCCTATTATGTCATGCGAGGTTATAATGCTTGAAATTAAGATTGAGTATGACAAAAACCTCTTAGCTTGAAGATTTTTCTGAGTTATTTTGTTTTATATATAACTTCTATTTTTTAAATCTTTGTTTTAATTTTGCAGCTACTTCGGCTCGTATAGGCCAGAATAAAATAAATAATCAACAATTTCTTGCAAAAATAAATTGGCATTTTTTTAAAATATCAGTCCGATCAATCAACAACGCCGTGTATCCAAAAACATTCATTATGTTCAATTCTCTATGACAAATTCAGGCAGGAACAAAAAGTAAAACTGCTGTAATATTTTTTCTTTTAACGGTCAAAAAAATATAACGACTATATTTTACATCTATACGTAATCTACATATGTGGCTTCAGATAATAATTAGTCTGGGAAACTATGTGAACAAATATGTATCATATTAAGTCAGAGCCTTTGTGAGTTGCTAGTCAATTAACTTAGCCGCGGTCCGTGTTTGCGATGCCCCTTTTCATTGAAATCCATTGTTTTGAATGGGATGTTCTGTACTTTGGAATTGGCTACCACAATAAGTGTTGATTAGATATTGTTCCCTCAAGAAAAGCAAATTGTTAAGTAAACGCCGAAAGCTACTCCACAATCAACGCGAAAGGCGTTGTAAATTGACAGAGGTGTACAAGAAAATATGAAATAATAAATTTTAAATAAAGTTCAACTTTTATACAACAGTGGCTTATACTGGCTAAGAAAAGATGGTATTTTTTTTAATGGTTTAAAAATGAGGCTTTGTACACTAGGTCGTTTTATGTATCTATTAAAATTCTCCTCTCGGTCAATATCATATGTGTACTTGCGCAAGGATAATCCACTGGTATATTTAATAATCAAGTAATAAATAATTCCTACAAAACGGTGCAGAAAGGATTTTCAATGTCTTCCGAACTCCTAAAAACGAAGATACATCGAGGAACCACATTTTCTTTGCACCAGATTACGCCTGAAACTTTTGCGAGACACGGCTTGGAATTTATTGAATCGACGGCATGTTTTTCACAAGTTTGAAATTCAGTCGTTAATCTTGTCCCTTAAATTGACGTTCAATAGATTTAATTTTGATGAAAAACATTAACTGTAAAACGGGATTCGTCTTTTGGCATCTTCAGGCATTCTATCACAGAGATGCAACAGAACTGTCAGTTCTGGCAAAACCCTGGTCGTTAGTAACAAAACATGTGGAATCGTACAAAGTTGTAAGAATTAAAATTTTATATTAAATTTCCATCAAGCACTTTCAGTCGATATCATAAAATTTATCTATAAGGTTTATTGTGTTGTCTTAAAAGGCTAAAACTTTCGATCCGTATATGTATATACCAATTAATAAGATTGCAGTATATTGCAACACTATATTATTTGAATTCCATGATGAATAAATAATTTTAGCAATGCATGATAATATTACACTTAATATACAATAATTTAGAAAATCACGTAGACGTCATGTGGTGGCATAGCTTAACACAGGGAGCAAATATGGTCAAATAAGACGAAGAAATTATTATATTCTTAACGACCTTTTAATGAGTGAAAGTAAATTTACTCAGTACCGATTCCTAAAATACCAAATTTGATTATAAACTACGTATTTTGTAAAGAAATTATTTTCGTAAATATATTTTTGAATTATTGCTCGAAGAAAGGTGTTGACAAAATTATGAACTTTTAAAGTGACAATCAGTGTCAGACTACTCCGCTATTTAATCGAATTCGGGCTCCGGATATGAAAATTGAATTAAAATTGCTTGAGACAAAGAAATATTTATTTAATAGTGGACGACATTAAATATTGTGGTTTTCCCGAGAATTACTTAAAGAACAATTAGGAACTAAATATTATATAAAATATACGTTCTATTAAAACCTCGGTACTGCAAATAATAAAAAATAATTTTTAGGTCAACATCTAATCAAAAATACTCAATCAGTGAAGTTTTATGATTTATAAAAAATAGCAATGGTTTTGATTATAGCTATCTCGCTTCTAAATTGTTAACACTAGTTACAAACTTATTGATTGTATAAATGTAAAAATAAAGTTGAAAACCAATAATTAAAAAACGTCAGGAAGTTTACCGAGTGAGGTTGAATATTGTGCATTAGTTTTACATATTTATGGGTAACTACGAGAAGATTTCTTTTTAACCCAATGCTGCGGAACACGTAAAACGAAGTTTCTGCAATCAATTAGCAAATACAAACATTATAAGTAATACTCTCCCAACCATAATTTTTTTTAACATATATAATTTAAGAATATCTATAGTATTATTTTCAACGTTATAAATTAAAAAAGCTTACATTAAGCAAGATACAGTTAACCAGAATAGGATTCATATACGTGTGAAAAGCATGTCATTGCAGTTATACAGCCAGCGATAAACACAAAAAACATGTTTTTCTGAACTTGCATTATATGTACAAAGAGTGGTGACAGATATAAATTTAGACAATAAATGCTTTTCTGTTGCATCAATATTTTCAGATTGGTTGTGTATTGGGGTAAAGGAAGCAATTCACATCCACAAGACAATTTATACAATATCATAATCAAAAAATCAAATTAGGTGTGTAGAAATAGAAAAGAGAGATTACTTAATTGATAGAGAAATAAGAAATTTAATTACAAATACAGCAAGATTAAAGTGTAACGTAATAACTGCTGGCGCGTATTAAGTTATTCCATAATTTCTCTTCTTTGTTTTTTCTTATCAGCATTATTGTATTAATAAAATTAATTAAGTCAATTTTAGAGTGTGGTTTAATATTTACTACTAGAACCGTCCCTGCATTGCATTATTTGGCACGCCTACTTGTATGTGTATGCCACATCATGTTGAATTGACCACTCCACTTATTTGATTAAATAATATTATAGGTACATAATAATGGTCGATAGAAGTAAAAGGTTTTCCGACATTGATAATATATTTGCATATTTGCCAACGTACTGAAAGTTTTATTATATGAATTGAGAAAGAATCCATTGTGAAATTGAACTGGAAATCGTTTCCGGAATAACAATAAAACACGAAAAACCATCGTTTGCTTTTACAAATTAACGCTTCAATGTAATTTTCCCTAGTCTATATAATTTACGCTGATAAATGAAATAAATCAAAGCTGTTTGTAGATATTCAGTGAACTACCTTATAAAAAATATCGAGGAAAAAAGTTTTGGGACATATTTATTTTTCTCATTTCCATGAATTTGAATAACTAGATCAGATATTCTGCGGTCAACTGTGTTGTCAAGTGTTGACCTTTGACGCAAAATTTTACATTTGATTGTTTTCATAAAAAAAAATAATTTACATACATTTTGACGTACTTAGTATGTGTAACTTGAAAAAATATTGACTCTGTCCGCTCTTATTTAGTGGAATTAATGTAAACTTTTGATAATAAAAAGTTGTCCATCCTAATACTAGAACTGATAAAAAAAAATCTTCAAAACATTTACAAGTAGATAAAATGCCAAATAAATTTTATGCCCAAAGTTTAAATAAAATTTACCACGATAAGTAAATATGACGCAGTTATTAATTTAATATTTTTTAAGAATTCTATTTTGACTTTACGCCAAAATAGTATTATTTTTCGTGAAATACAAATCTTTCAAGGTGCCGTGTCTTTGCTTTTGTTATGAAATAATAAAACTGAAGAATTATCGAGCTTAACAATATGTTTGTTATTTAGTAACCTACTATTCATTTTTTGGCGCGAAACGATGGCACGGTTAGCCTAGAGCAGTCATACTAAAACTTTTTCCTACTTGCACGCATGTGTGTACTACGTTGATTTACACGCATGTGAGTCACGATGATTTAAACTCTAAACAATAGCATGACACTTATAGAGAAAGATTAATATAAATATATATGAATACACATGTTTACCGATAAATAAATGCATTTTTTTATGTTGGGACAAATCAGTATAATTACTAGATACATGTTTGGTGGGCCGCAGGATCAGTATGATGGACTTGGAGGTTATCAGTTCGAGCGGAGCAAATAAACGAAAGTGTCAAGAGAGCGACAAAATTATTAATGATATCCCCTTCTTTGATGTTATATACTGAATTAATTAATTATAATGTTAAGATTAACAAAACATTCTTGGCAATAGGGTAGCATTATTTTTACAAAGAGAAAATAGGAATTACAGTAGAATAAAATATATATTTACCGAATAAGAAATCTACATCAATAATCTGCTCTTGTGAAAAGAAATATATCAAAAGAATAGAGTAATTTAGGATGTGTTATATTTATTCATATAATTTATTTATTAGTGAAATGACAATGAAAATATTATACACGGCATAACAATAAACGCTCATGTACTATGAATTTAACAATTATATCGTAAAACAGTTTGTAAATAAGATACAACAAATAATAAGTGTAAAAAAATGTCCTACAATATGTTATAAGAAGATATCCAAGAATTTAAATCAATTTGTTGATTCATGTTAAGTTTATTTGTTCGAACTAAGCTTCAATTAAACTTAAAAGTTACCCACCGTAATTAATGTGTAAAACTAAATTTATCAAAAAGTATTTTAAGTTTTAGATTTTGATTTGTATGTTCGAAAAAGGTATACTTATAAATGAATATTTTGAATCATTAAAACGTATTGTTATTAAGTAATAGATATATATTATAATATTATTCTTACTAAAATAAGTTATAAATATTAGTTGATTTATACTGAAATCGTACTTCTTAGAATTTTCCCTTTGGAAAACCGGAATTAATCCAGGTATCTTGGTAATTTAGTAAGCTCCAACTTCGTGAAACGTTAATGAGAATAGAATGATCCTGTTTCTATTCTGTCAATATATTTAACGTGATTAAAGCTGAGTATATATCGGTTGGGAAAAGGCTTAAATCCTATAATATATATTAAATAAACACCATATGTAACATATATAACGATAACCTTAAGTCATTTAGTGGATGTAATATGAAATAATAAGTTTTTAAATTGCACTAATTCTTATTGTTTACTTTCATAATATTAGTCAACAGGTGGAACTTGCCTAATATCATATTAAGGGTATGTAACAACGAATAAAATATGGAATTACATTATCAAATATTTTTGCCATTTTGCCTATATGTTAAATAAACATTTGTCTTCATAAGCTTTGGTGTCATTTTTACATTTTTTTTTTACAAATTATTTATCTTTTATCACAGTACTCAAAGCTATATTGCTAATAGATGTTCATTTAAAAATAAATGTATGATCTAAGATAAGTTCGAAATTCGTCAATAATTATTGTTAAATATATTCCTTAAACGAGCTGACTATGTATGAGTTTTATGACTCATCCAGGGGTGATTTCATTCCAGATTCCATGTTAGGTTTTTGGTTATGGCATCACACTATATTCTTAGAAAATTAGGGTTGTTTACGGGATCTTTGGTGTCATATACATTTCGGATAAAGAACAGGATTAAATCTTGACTTTTGATGAAAATTTATTAACACTTGTTTATTTAAAAAAATAATGAGAATATAAATATACAAAACTTATAAATAAATGTATATAAGCTTTAATTTGTATGGCTATGGAACGGAACATTTATTTCTACATGTATATGTAAATCTAAGCATATATTTTGATGAAAGAATAAACAAATCTAAATTTATTAATAGTCAGGCCGAGTTCTACACATGGCCTTATTTAGTTGATAAATACTCCGATAAAACCCAGGATAATGATTTAGTCGGAAAAAATGTAGCTTACAATATTCTATCTTTGATTTAATTTGCAATTCAGTGTAAACCGAATAATCTTTTTGCTTGTAGGAAACATTCCAGGTACCCACGTGAAAAAAAAGTTATCATAACGAAAAGATCTAGTTAATATCATGAATAATAATACTATGCACTATTTCTTAACAATGTGTATTTATAATAATTGATTTAAGCATTGTAATTTTTTTGATTAAGATCGATCAGCGTATTCGATGATTGGATTGCCTATCTCAATAATGTTGTCCATTAATTCGTAACTATATGGATTATTGGGCTTAATAAATACGAAGGAGAAAATCGTTAATATTTACATGATGTTTTATCACGCGATGCATTCTTGATAAAAGTGAGAGAAGACAGAGCAGATGTGAAGACAACAGAGAGCTTGTCTTTAATTTGTCAAATGCTTGAGTAATTTTCATCTCAACAATGGGTGGCCTCAGACAGTTTATTATCTTGTGAAAGGTCGTGAAAGAATTTTGCGACGGCGTGATGTTGTCACAAACAAAAAAGACTCACTCAGTTGCTTACCGAAAACTACACCAAACGTTGATATATGGAGATTTAAGATTTTATGTTATACAATTCAGTAGTCCATAATGTGCTACATATTAAGAGAGAGCATGTTATGAAAAGTGAGGATTGGTAATAACTTTGAATGGTCAGAAAACTGTATTCTATATTGGACGATCTATTATCAGGTTAATTATATAAAATCAAATATTTTTTTCTCTGAAGAACTATTTTTTATCGAAACAATGGACTATTTCTTTTTTCAGAGAAGAATTCAAATACACTCAACAAATCAAAGTATATTGCTTAATGGGACTGATTATTAGCTTTTATTCCAATAAGCTTAATTGTATAATATATATATATACATATTATAGTTCAAATCATACAAGGTTGTAAATGTTTTTACTCTAACGACCCGTATCAATCATTTGGCGTCATCATAGCTGATTGCTATGATTGATTTTTATATTTGAGAAAGATTTATGTATGAAAATTAAAAAAATAATGTTTCTTCTTAATCTAGGAATTAGACAACTACCTGATTTTTTAGTAAATTAAATTATTTAAAAAACAATTTGATAACTGTAGTATCTCCAGAGGAAATGCTTACTGCGAAGATGTGTTCTTGAATATATTTAATTTGACATTCATTTCATAGTCGTAACTCTTAAGAATTTTTATCTACCTATTTTGTAAGTAATGAAAGAATTTTTAATTTTCATTATAAAGATGATAGAATTTTTCTAGAACACATTGTTGGCAACTGCTACAACTTATTTATGGGTATTAGTTATTTTAGTGACCTACTCGATATTAATTTTATTAGGAATATGCATAATAGAGAATTAAAATGAATATAATACTATGCAAAACAGACTATTTTAATAAGAATAAATTTCGGGCCTCCAGTTGGTGGTAAATGTTTACATTATTCTTTCTTTTTGGTTTTTTATTTATTTTTTACTTTGTTGTGTATAATATGTATATACCGTAAATTTCAAGTATGTCGCCAGCAGAGTTGAGCATATATACCCATATTTTAGATTATTTCGATAGACATGTTTCTACGACTGTGTTACTTTTTTTTTACACCTTTTTTCATGACATTTATGGATATATGAATTGAGCTATGACAGATCTGATGGAAATTCAATTGATTTCGTCACTCCCGTTTTTAGAATAAGAAGGGTGAGATTGAATTTAGAAATCGCAAAAGTCTACACGATCCATTGAAAAAATAATTTAGGAAACTTTCCACAATGGGGACTCGAGTGCGTTGGTATCGTAATCTTAGCCAACGACTTTCTACACATGACCGAATTGAGACTTTTAGAGGCCCTAAGCATTCAAGAGATTTTGATATCGTTAAAATAAATTTTGTTTTAAAACATCTAGATATATTCATCTTATGTAAATATAAAAAAATACACACTAAATAGTTCATCATCAACAGCATCAGTTAGCACCATATATTGTTATTTTTGTGAGATTTATGATGGTACCATGTGGATACATAGAACTTTTTAGCTTCATTTGCATATGTAAGAAGTATTTTTTCATACTGATATAATTTTAATTCATATAAAGTATATGAATTAAAATTCTCTACTTTAAAGTATATCCCGTGTCCCATTTTCTCGATACCACAAACATGTACTTAGTGCGCTTAAGTTCTAATCGATTACAGTATATTTATATAATTAATTAAGCAAATCCTGGAACAAAGGGGTAATTGCCATTAAACCTTTATACCACTCAGTACTACCATCCGTAAATCATACACTCACGTGAGTCAACTATTTCAGATAATTATTTTTCAAAATATTGCCATGTTTTCAAGCCATCAATAGTAGCCTTCCACGAAAACATGAAAACGAGACATAGAGGAATAGACTAGCGAAACAATAGTGGTCTCTTAACTATGTTACATCCTCCTCCTCTTAACTTTTGGAAGATAAATGTTGAGACTAATATTTAACTTGTTCTCGGTACATAAGTTTTGATGAGATGATTCATTAGAATTTTATAGGTACTTTTGAATATTACCTCGCCCAATTCTTGTGTGCATGTTGTGCGTCGTACACGGACGGCTAATTTTAGAGGCCACTCACAAGTCCACAGTTTAGTTAAATCATAAAATAAATAAGTAGGCAATATGAAAAGAAAAACATTTATATTTAGTGATAATTTATTTGGAGTATAATAATAAATGTTTCAAAACTACTTTTACTAATATGACAAGGCAAGCCTAATGACGTAGAGTTAGCTTATTGGAAATTCAAAAACATATTGTAAGATTCGTTACGTATTGGTTTTATTTTATTAAATTAGGAACATTATTTCAACCAAAAAAGTGAAATGGACTTACAATTCATAAGAGAGAAACATATTTAACATCTCGAGAATAACGTATTAATAAGATATTTCAACCTTATTAATTTCATTATTAGATCTTTACTTATATAAAAAATTCAGTCTAATTCACTCAATGAAATGAACTAAATTAAAATATTTTTATGAATTTATTATAATATTAAAATTCCTGATAATAACTTCATTTATTGTTCAATGTTATTGAATAGACAATCGGCAAAATACGACTTATTCTGATATCTATTTTTAGATAGTTTCATTTTTGGAAAATTTTTATATTACATACATCGGATGATTCAGAAACTCATCATCACTCAATCATTATGCCGTCGCCACCGAAAACACATGGCCAATATTGGCATACATTGTCATGTACTATCTTGCTCTTATCGGCATATTGTTCTCCAAAACAAGAGCCTATAGATACCTTTAAAAGTTTAGGATAATTCTTTATCTGATAAATGTAACCTTTCATGGAGATTTTTTTCCTTAAACACTTTATTATGCGATATTTATATCACAATTAGTACGAACCAAATTTTAAATACAAGAATATATAACAAGAAGAAATATGATTTTAATTGAATAAAAAATTCATCTTATATACGGTGGTATATACCAGTGGTTTTAAAATTATTTATCACGACAATTTTTGAAAAAATGTAGTCTTGACATCTTACGCCTTTATATTGACATAAATTATTTCCAGAATCCAGCTAGCATTATATTTAAAAAGTAAAATCAATAGACATGTGTGATATATAAAGCTGTAGAGATAAGTAATTTGTATAAAAAAAACTTTTAAGAAACTGTTTTAGTCAAAAATATTGTAATTAATATTTTTAGTGATCTAGTTTTATCGATAAAAAAATAATAATCTAATCTCATTTCACCTACGGTAAATGCGACATCTGCGACTTGTCGCTCTTCACACATGTGTAATTGTTTTTGAAAAAAAATTCTCCTCGATATGTGTAGTATTTACAGTGAAAATCTGAGTAGTTACTTTTGTTTTTGTTAATTTTTCCAGTAATCGTAGTTTTACAGGATGTTTATTCCTCAAAAAAATGTGTAAGGAAGCTATTAATATTAGGGATTAATAATTTGTGAGAACAGGACGCTTTACATCGATTACCATTTAAAATTTAAAACTTGAAACCCCTAAGGACGGAGGGGATATAACAATATACCCTGTTTTTCAAATATTTTCAGCAAAAATAATTTTCAAATCCAGACACATGTCTATTCCCCGTAGGATTCCAAAAATCTTAGACCGAAAGAAAAATAAATTTTCAAATGGATTATAAAACTTAATAAAAGTATTTTGAAAATTCTGTCTGTGTTACCACCTCAGAATCAATCATATAGTAGATGTCAATGAAAAACTGGCGATATTAAAAAAAACGTATCAGTTGTATTTCTTAAGCAAACTGTTAAATTCGTATGGCTTATTAAAAATGTGGTGTGATGGGTCGTCGGTACTAAATAACATATTAAACGAGTGTAATATTTTTGGTAATTAAGAATTTAAGAACTCAAAACACAGTTTGGATTTTGACCCGGTAAGTCAACCGAGGACGCAATACGTTTTGTGATGACAACAGTAGAAAGCTCTCGCAAGAAGCTAGTCATCGGCATATTTTTGGATATTGCCGGAGCGTTAGAGAATGCGTGGTGGCCACTGGTACTGGCAAAGCTAAGGCTAAGACAAATACCTGGAAACCTATTTGCATTAATACAGAGTTACTTTAGCAATAGGGAGATAGAATACAAATCTGGCCTCACCAAAATTATCAGGAAAACTACGATGTGATGTCCTCAGGGCTACGTCCGTTGCCATCAGGCTATACAATTATTGCTTACGCTGATGATGCTCTTCTGTCGGTCGAAGCGAATAGTCGCGCTGCCCTCGAACGAGCTGCGAGCGGTGCACTTGTAGATATTCTCAAATGGGGAACGTTAAATAAACTGTCATTTGCTCCTGCCAAGACGGAATCCCTTCTTTTGAAAGGAGGTACAAAGATTGACATTTCAAAAAGGTCTCCGAATATCCGCATGGGCGACTTCTCTGTACGTGTCTCTAAGCAAGTCAAATACCTTGGCGTTATCTTCGATGACAAATTGTCATTTCATCACCACGCTCAAACGAACGCTAGTATGGCATATCTTCGTATGTCCAAACTGGCTGGCAAAAACTGGGGGTTCAAAGCTCGTGCGCTTAAAATAGCGTATGGTGCTATTTTTATGGAGATAGCCGGTTATGCATCTAGTGTTTGGCATTCTAGAGCAAAGATCGGATTTGTAAAGAGAACTTTGCTGAGTGAACAACGAACTGCTCTGATTTCACTCACTAAAGCGTACAGGACTACTTCGACGGATGCCTTACCGGTCATAGCTGGCGTACTACCGCTGGACACATACAAGTTCGCGGTGCAATAACTCTTCTTCTAAAGGGTATTCATACAATTATCGAGGGCGTCCCTCTGACGCCACCCCTTCTGCAAAACATACCACAAACTCACACTTATCGTTCATTTGTAAAAAAGCTGGCGTATAGAACAGCTTTGGCAGCCTGGCAGACTAGGTGGTCTGCTTCCACAAAAGGTCGCCAAACATATATTTTCTTCCCAAACGTAACCTGGAGGCTCGAAGTGAAATGCCTTTCACCTGGACACTGGGCTTGCCAATTCATAACTGGCAATGGCAAGTTCAACGGCAAACTATTTGAGCTGGGCAAGTTGGTTGAAAGGCCGGATTGCACTTGTGGAAACAACCATCAGGACGCTAATCACGTACTGTGGGACTGCCCCGAGATGAATGTCGAACGAACAGAGCTGTTAGCTGTGGTCCGTCTTCATACGGGCCCAATAGGCCACGCTGACTTTGTATCAACCAAGGCCAATTTTGAGGCATTCGATAAATTTTCAAGATCATACGGGGAACGAGACATTCTGGATTCGTCTTGAGATTCAACGCGTACCACATTAAACTCTTCCGCCACGGCGGACTTTCAGTACGTAGATACACAGGATACCTAATATCATGTAGACTAAGTGGCTGAGCAAGTCACATTTTCTTTTTCTTTATTTTTTTTTCTCTTCTTTTAAGCACAATAGTGCATGGTTTAACGATCGGTCCGTGCAGCTCTGTATCGGGCCAAAAATATGAGGAGTAAAATCGATTCTTTTTATTAGCATTGCGTTATGGAAGGCAGCCGTGTAACAACGACTGCATACACATAACCGAGTGAAGGTGGGACAACCTACATCTATAATTAACAGTACTCAAAAATGCTTTATAAGTAAATCCAACAAAAAACGTAAAACAAATATGTCTGTTACACTCCTATTCAAAATTGATCCGAAGAATCAGACCGATTAAAAGAAAAACTCTGTCCACCTTGCCAATACATGCATTAAATATTAAAAAAAAAAACTCATAGCATATGATTAGTATTGGATCATATTAGTTAAAATCCATGTGCCATGATGTATACAGTTCGAAAATGTTATTTTGATGATGATCGAATTTTCTAAGTTGTCTTAAATCACATACAGAAATAAAAATGACATTATTGTTTAAAAATACTATGTAGAGAGATATTGATGAACTTTGATTTTAATTTTTATGTATTCATTCAAACCAAAAATATTGAAGAGATACAAACGCGCATTTAATGAGTTTGGGGTAATTGGTTCGAAATTACATTACATGTATTTTCAAGAAACAGAAAGCTTCAATTGATTAAGGGTGCGAATCAAAACCAACGATTTTTCCAGAGAATAACTTACCCAAGATAGAGAAATATAAATTTAACCCCCGACTGCTAACATTTCATTTGTTGACACAGCTGATAGTTAATGATCGAAAATATAAGTGTTTTGTGTAAAAATAGAACCACATATTTGAATATAGACATTATTTATAAAAAAAATCGGTATTAGAATAGATTTTATACATACATCTCAGTGGAGAACAGATAAATCGATTATTATTTTTCAGAGAAAGCATTGTATGCTTGAGGTATACTACAATCTAAAATAGTAATAAATATTTATTTGATAAGTTATCGGTACGCGTAGCTACCGGATTTTTTTGAGAAGGTTTCTTTATGATATCCAATATATTATTTACGACATAAGCTTAACCGTGACGATTAAAATAGTATGATTTAGATTTTTATTGTTTGTTAAAACACACTCCAATAAAGGATTGTATTAATTTTCACTTCTGATTTAGATTCTTCTCATACAGTGAAATAATTACGTAAATCTACTTGGAACGATTCTGACATTAATAACTTTTTACACGAATTCTCGGTGAAGACATATTACATGATAACATTATTTAAGTTGATATATGATATTTATACATATTTAAAAAATACTTCCCGCCTCATTGTTAATCTCATTAAAAGAGAGTAAGAAAATATTCTATTGTAAGCACATAAATCTTTAATAAGTATACTACAATATCTTTAAAGCTTGAGTGTATATAAATCTTTAGTTAAATAGAGTCTTTCGATAAAATTTTCATACTTATGCTATGTTTGTATGAATAGAGCAACTTTAATATTTTTCTCATTCTCGGAAAATTACAAGATTTTGTTAAAAACAGAAATTGAGTTCCATATTTACGACTGCAGAGAGAAAGAAGTACAACAAATTTAAAATTAAAAAGCTTTAGTAATTGGGTGCCTAAAAACCACAATTATAATGTAGTAATCTTTTTATTAATATTAACAATAAAATGACATGTATTGTAACGCTTTTGTAAATAAATGAATAATGACTAAATTGCGGTAATTTATTAAGAGTGCCCTAAAATATTGATTCGACTTAAAGTGACACATGTAAAGTTAATGCACATGTGCGGTTGCTATACGACTGACTTGAGATGCTGGATGTTAATGCACTATCCAATCTGTTTACAGAAGTCACTGTTTAACCCGTTTTCTGATAGCTGCGTAAAGGTATCCCATTACCGAATATTTTTAATAAAATATTCAGAAGTATCGATGTTAAGTAGACGTATGGAGATTTTCATAACAAATCAGAATATTTTTATCACAACTATCTAAATGAAAACTCTGACACTGCTACCATTACATTTTTTGGTTTCAAAATTTAATACACTGTAGTCAGCTCTATTGACACTGAAGAAGTCAGTGATTTATGTCAAATTATTGTGAATATTTGTCACTTTAATTTTTTTTTGAACTAGAACGTATAAAAAGATTTTGTATGAATAAATTTACCCTTTTCGTGTACGTACGACTGTTTGCATCTGGTAATAATAAAACGTATAGAAAAAAAATGTTTTAGTAATCCTACTTCCGTTGGAATGATTCATAGAAATTCATTGTGATTGTTTAGTCAACCAATGCCCTGAAAATCAAATAAAATTTAATGGTTTTCTGAGATACGAAGATATGATTTTTTCAAACCCAATTTTCTTTGTTTTATGGCGCTACAGTCCGTAGTAAGCGTTGCTCTCCTCAGTCCTTCGTCTTTCAACGACAATATTCAACCTTCAGCATGCCTAGTTCTTTTGAACCTCATACATGTAGCGAATTCGTTAGAAGCTTTTCTACCAGATTTAGAAACAGTCTTCCACTCACCCATGGATGATTCTTCTGCGCGGCGCAGGCGATGATTTTTGGTAAATCTCAATGTGTGTGATTCACCATTGTCGGTATTAAGCTTCGCAGAAAAAGCTTACAAAAATTCACAAACTCTTGCTCAGGAAAATTGATTCTGGTAGATCTTGAAACTTAAAGTCTAGGCCACTCTTTTATCTATATATGGTTTCGTAAGAATGTTTTATGTTTTACTTTCTCACATTAATATATAAATGAAATAAATTAGCGTTCAATCAGTTTAAATTTCTTTGTTTACCCATTTTTACAGAAGTGGGAGATAAATAAAGCGCGGAAGGCTTAAAACCAGGTCTCCCAAAAATATTAACGATTTATATAATGAGATACCTAGTAAAAATAAAATACTTTACATATGAAATAATTATTTGATGATGTACTTGTGAAATAGTATATATTATTATTATATTACATCAGTTTTATTATTATTATATTACATCAGCCAACGACCATACCACGTTGTAAACACCGGCTCTCGTGCGATCATCGAAGTTAAGCAACATTGGGCGCGGATAGTGCTTGGATGGGTGACCGCTCGGGAACACCAGAGTGCCGTGTTCTCTTGGCTATGGGAAGGAAAACCCAGACAGAAAACCGAACACCAACCCGCCTGGGCAGCGTGGTGTTGCTATGTCCAAACCCCCCCTGAAAAAAAAAAAAAAAGCAGGGGGAGGCCTTCATCCAGCAGTGGATCGACCCCGGCTGATGATGATGATGATGACATCAGTTTTATATGTTTTTAAAAAAAAATAATAACACTAATTTTCTTTATGATTAAACAGATCAATCATTTTAAAATTCGCATGAATAAAGCAAATTTAATTTGAATTTAAATTTCCACCATCGTCAGATTGAAAAAAGCATTTATTGATTTTTATAAGCAACGATTATTATGAAAAAGTTATAATTGTATATGTCGAAGATATAACTTCAGTATAAAAAATGTCTCCTAGTAGTTTTTTCATTAATGTGAAAGGTTTGTAATACTTTAAAATGTATCGTCAAAGTGAAACTTGATAAAAAAAGAAACATCATAATCTCAGCGCGGTTTCTTTGTCGCTGCTTAAAGCCTTCGAACAAAAAATAACGTATATATTATTTTGACAACAACAGATATGCGGTGGCAGAATATATTCTGAATAATTATTATTGTATTGATTATTCGTAAATTCATTGGAAATTTAAAATCAAACGAGAGTGGGTTTTCGTGAATAGCATTTTTTATTTGAATCATTGATGTCAAGCTTGAAATCTTTATTACCAAAGATAATCGAGACAATAATAAAATTATATGGATTTACCATATATAAATTTTTCCACTGAAAAGCGAAAGTTAATAAGATCATCAAAGAAAAATATCAATAGTAAATAGAGCCAAATTAAAAGCTTTCTTTCGGAGAATCTCTAAATTGTACAATTTTTTTGATTATGTAATTATAAATATGTACTAATATAATCAAAAACTTTGTATGATTTAGAGCATATATTATCAATATATGGTTATATTATTACTTAAAAATATATATGTTTTAAGCATCCGAAATTATTTGTTATTATTGACAAAAAACATGCTAACAATAATTTATGATATCCACTTAAGGCGCTTGATGGAATTTCAATATCAAAAATACATTTAGACACATTTTATCTAGACGGTCTTTTTGTCTAATTCGAAAATCTATCATTATAAAGCATTATGCTTCGGATGATTATCTAAGAAATCGAAGACACACTAAATGTGTTTTAATGTTCAGAACCGATCTGCCAATGGAGATGCTACAGATGAGAGCTACAGTATTGTTCATAAATATTGTTTTGTATTCAATATATTTTTGCTACCGGTAGTCAATTAAGACATTTAAGAAAAATAATTTCGTCAGAACGTGTGTTATATATTTTCGTGTCAATTTGATAAATATTATATTATAATATATATTAGATAGCAAAATTTCAAACAAATTAATATATTATACTTTGCAATGCATAAGAAAATGAAATGAAATTCAAATATTAAATCATTTACATGAATTATTTTAGATTAACGTGGTTTTACGATTTTTTTTTGATTTCCATAAAAAAATCAGATAAGGATATCGAGAGCAGATATATAACAAAAAATATTTGACATTTATTTTTCGTTATCATATATTTATGCAATATTTAGGTAAAGTTTTTCTAAGATTATTGTAAAATATGTCATAATATTAATTAAAAAATCCCAAATCCAATTCATTTGATAATAGTGGCAAATTACCTTAAAAATGGATAATTGTTCAATATTTTTTTTTAAATAATGATAGCATAAAAATTTAAATTAAATATTAATCAGATTTGATTCGAAGTTTTGAATTATAAATATTGTTCGGTAGCAAAACACCATCAACATTTTCGCCCCCTCAATTTCGCCGTCCAAAGCCTAGCAAGTCTATGGAGATGCTTGAAGGGGTTGAATTTTCACCCCCTGTTTTTGAATATATAAGGCACGGTGTGCCATGGAAAATTCAGACACTTCCTTCTGATCTTCGTAGAGCAAGCATCAAGTAAAGAGTGAACAGTAGTTTATCTTGTATCAAAACGTTCAGTTCTAAGTTTTTATATTTGTCGTTGTGTTGATATAATATCAAAAAATCTTTTAATTTTTCCGGAGTCGGACTCATACATTCATTTTCGAAGGGTAAGTGGAAAACATATGTTCAATACACTTTACATATTATAGATATTTCCACACTAAAAAAAATATGTTCCTACTGTATTTCATCTTAAATTTATAATACGTTAGAATCATTTCCTAATCATTTTCAATCAAGTCGTCATTTTTTTATTCAACAACTACCATAAAATCCTTTAAAAGATTCCATTTAATAATTAAAAAATAATCCAATTAATGATAATAATTCCAGAAATAGTTTATTTTAACAGATAAAATGTTCGTCAACGTAAATTACTAAAATATGGCGGATCATCTAGTAATATTCTAAAGAACATAAGGAATGAAAAATATTTTGATTATAAAGAATTAAGCCGTATTTTTCCATTGGAAAAATATTTATATTGATGTCGAATGGAAATACGATAACAGATTTATATTTTTTTTTGTTTTATTCAAAACTTTCTCAATTCACGAACATTCAGTGAATAAGTAATTAACGATCGCTGCATAAAAATATTTTTCCGCAGGGAATATGTGTTTGGTTTGAGAAGCATGGATATGGAAAATTAACGAAGTAATATGGAATATATTGGCTCATAACTTTATTTTTATAGACTCCTCATAAAACATTGTACTCCCAGTCCTGCTGTAGGACTGTAAAATTATTTATTTTTCCCCTTTATTGAATCTGGAATGTGCTTTATTAAGTCTTCGATGATAAATAAAATTGAGAAAAAAATTCCAACATAAAAAAATATTTGCTCTACTATTCTTTTTTGGCCCAATGTATAGTGCATTAATAAAATAGCCGCTGGTGAGACTAACGCTATCGCATTTAATTGTGTATTAAAAAATGTTCGGCTTCATTTCGTTATTGATTAGAATATTTGCTGAAAAATGGGAACAAGCTCATTGAACGTTTGCTCGTATGCATATTAATAGGAATAGACAAAATCTTTCTTTGGTCATTATTAATATTCAACCAAACTAAAAGCCATGTTTGCATTGTTGATATTTTGTGTCATTCCTCTTGTCGTAATTTAATTACACGGTTGCATCAGTAAGCTCAATATCAGTTCTGTTGCATTTATGTGATAGAATGCCTGAAGATACCAAAAGGCGAAATTAGGGAAGCTAGTGAAAAAAAATGTCGAATCGAACTAAGTTTCAAATTTGATAATGAAATTCCATCAAGTGGATGACGTAAAAACTAAAAATCTTAGTTTGTTGAATTTGCATGTTTTCTATAATATACTTAATAAAAATAAAATCAATTGCTCTTTGAAATTATAGTGAATTGATTTAAAATAAAATGTTTATTTATGATACCGGCATAATGTATTTTTATAAATTCATTAAACTATAATATAACATTTTAATGTAATAATTAACTTTAAATTACAGAAGAAAATGCAAAGAAATCTTTGTACACTACAAAATAAAATATTGCAAAAGCGATAAAAATATCCAGAGAGGAATATCTTCCATCTAGAATGTCTTTTGTGAAAATATATTTTGATTGCTAAAATCTTCCAACCGTTCAAACACAAGAATATTAAAAGAAAATGAGCGTTAGGATACTTTCCATTTTTATTTTATTAAAGTATTCGACACAATGAAATCGGCTTGCCTTATACCTTCAATACGAAAATATTAATATATTATTTGCTAAACTATTTCCTGATTACTGAGATTTTAGTCACAAGGGCCCAACTACAAAAAAAAATGTTAAAATCAACGAGGCTTCGATATTACCATAATCATATTTTTAATTTATGTATTTTTTGAACGAAAAAAAGTGTTTTATTTTTGTTTATTTTTAAGACAATTTTACCAAAAAAAATTAAGACATATTTTTTTTTTGATTACTCATCATAAATAATTATTTTTTCATTATTTCAAGTCATAAATAATTGAAAATTGAATTGTCAATATAAATCATATGGCACGTACTTTACTTCCCGAATCACATGGGACCAAAAGAAATATTTCCCATAATTACACCGCTGTTTAAATATGCCCTTGTGACCCTAAAGCAAAGATGTTAATTTCAATAAACCATCTAATTATCAAGAAACTGGTTCCGTAATTTGGCTATTTCTTTCCGAATCCTATCTCAATTTCGATACCCTCCATAAGAGAGATTGATTCAATTCTCGTTAACTCCCTGACTTCCTACTGTGGAGACGACATATTGGAGTGTTGACAATTGTTATCGAAAAATCAGTATTTACAGTATTGAAACATTCATTAAAAAGCCAATTTTCGTAATAAAATTTATTCCGGCTTGTTTTTATAAAGTTTGTTGGACATCAACACCACTGAATTAATTTTTGATATTCGATGCTTAAATTTTCTTTACGTGGCCTCAGCAAAGGACGGGTAGCACAGTGTATTTAAATCTCCACATTGTGCGAGGTCACAAGATATTCATTTTTAATTATTCGAGAATTATAATACAGTGGTGTAACTAATTTTAATATAAATTAAAAATTAATAAACTATTTTATCACTCCGTCAGTTGTTGCTCAAAATTCAATTGAGAGTGGGAACGATAAGCCTGTATCCTTACAGAATGTCAACATATATCATGAATAATTCAAAACGAAATCATTACAGAAACAAATATCAAACCATTTCTCTTGAAAAATCGACATGTAAAATGTATCGTAATCCTACTTTGAATATATCCTCTTAAGAACTATATTCGTAACACCGGGATCATCGCAGTTTTGTCCCGGAAACTTTTGTATTGAGCACAATTATTAAGGCTTGAATTCGTGCACACTTTTTCAACGACATGATGAATGTCATTAAATTATGATGTTGAATAAATAATTGAAAATAATAAGAAATTTCTGTTTAGATTATTTGTACAGCTTACAAATTACGAAACCTACTGGTATCTTCAATTTTATGCCTGCCATATTGACGGACTTGTTCTAAAAACTCAACTTATATTCAGTTCATACATCAAAGCTAATTAATTACAAATGCTATTTTCTTCTATAACAACGCCGTTAAAGATTAAGAGCGTAGAAAGAGTGATACAAAGAAACATTGTTCAATGAATATGAGAAATAAGCAACGAGTAATATCAAATAAAAAGACGAAGCTTTTTTCGTCTGATTTATAAAGGCCCCGAAAATATAACATTTTTCCTTCGTTTTTGACAAATCTATTGATTTGTTTATTTGTTGATTTTCAAAAATATTTAAGTAATATAATTTCCACGTGCAAAAAAAAAATTAAGCCATCCCACAAAAAACACAGAACGGGAAAAGAAAAGGAAAAATTAATGATAAGGTTTGGTTTACTTGTGATTGATATATAATAATTCCTGAGAAAAAATGAATTTATGAAAAAATCATGTAAACGTTAACAATTTACCTGATTGTACGCATAAAAAGTCTTCTGATTAATATTGTTTTATCTATTATAGCACAAAAATTTAATTACACAAACTGAATTCATAAAAAATCTAAGATTGGCTTCTTTGCTCCAATTTGATTCATTTGATGCATATCATGTATAGTAAAGAGTTTCCACAAGCGAGGGTCAATGATGACGTGCTACAATTACTCATCGTATTCTTATTTATCGGTTGTTCAATAATTGTCATTTTAGTACACCAGGTGTAAATTAGATAATATTTATTTACTTAAATGGATGGTGTTTTTTTATTATTATTTTATAGCTGCTGACAAAGAAAACATCCAATATGAATTCTTACATCGTTACATCACTGATCTTGGCTAGCTTGATGATGATCAGCATAACTACTGTATCCGGTCAAACCTTTCAATATTCAAGAGGATGGACGAATGGAAAGAGGAACGGAATGGGAAACGGTAATGGCATGTACGAGTTGAATCTGATCGACAAGCTACTTTCTAACCCATGCCAGCTCGAAAAATTGAGATACATTCTTCAAGGAAAACCACTGAATGAAAAGGTAAGCTGTAAAAGAATATGTTTAAAAAATTGTAATAATTCAGGAATCATTCGAGAAATTTGCAAAAAATTCGAATCGATGTTTATAATGACATTGTATTAAAATGACAAAAATGATTCTAGTTAATGGTCCCCTGCGATCTGCTGTCAATGTCATCATCAGAAGTTGACTCAGAGCCATCCAGTATGAGACTGAAACGCTCTCCGCAAGACTTCGCCCCAAGAATGCAGGACGATCGTCAAAACTATGTGTGATTTCATTGAGACTCTAGCTATGTGTTAATATTTATTGCTTAAAAATGTCGTCATAAAAATATTGATAATTATTATACTAATCTATTCTATAAAAGTTCAAAATAAAATACAAACAAATGAAATAATTTATATTAGTGTATTATATTCCTACCATTGCTGATCAATTACTCGATCATTTTTTTATTCCCAATAGAAAATGTTTTTCTGTCCAATTTACAAAATAAAATATTAGGCCGTGTGCTGAATATTTTGAACACAAAGAGCTAACATATTTTAACTAATACAAGTCAGGTGTCAAAAGTCATAAAGAAGTATAATGATAGAATTCTAAATTTACATGATAACAATCCGTGGCTGGGTTGTTGGTTTCGAAATAATTTTAACAATTTAAAAAAGTATTATATGTTAATTTTTAAATTAAAGTGATGCAAATTAAAAATTTCTAAGTGTTAAACGATCAAATAAAATTTGTTGGCAGAGCTATGTTTTATTTCTGTTATAATGAGTAAAAATATAAATATGCGTAAACACAGCATATGAAATTGTTTCAAAAAATAGTATAGGCAAATAATAAAGAATTTCTTGTAGAATAAATAAATAATCCATATTCACCGGATATTGTTTTTTTTAAAATTTCGTTGTATTTTAAGAACAAAATGTTCCTTGATATTTTTATTTTAAGTACAAAATGAATACATATTAAACAACGAACATTGTGAAAAATAGTAAACGTTGTTTCATTGTCTTAATATCCTGCATTCCCATTTTTGACAACATTATCACGCAATAAAAACAAAAATTTAGATAAAAAAATGCCAGGCAATAAAAAAAAGTACCTACGTACTATACATAAATAGGTGTTTGCTTATGATATTCAGAAATATTTGTAAGTCTACGGTAAGTCCGAGGTATCATTAACAAAAATATACATATTTCAGAAGAGTTCTTTATCAAGTATACCCATCCGTAGAATATGATTGCCTATATGAAATAATATTGATAGAATTTTTAGAGCTGGTAATTTTTACCAGTGCAATATATGTAGCTAAATCTCCCAATTGCGGTTTCGAAGTGTCAGCGGTAACAAATCTAACCTTATTAGGTCGCTATTTTCTGTCGAGTGTCGTCCTAGTCGGTGTTGATCTCTGTCGAATTTTAGAAAACCGTTAGATACACATACCTAACAATCCTTAAAGAATGTCTTTTATATTGCGCAATTTATATTCCAAGGTAATATGATAAATTTAAATGTCATTTAGTTGCATATTTTAATAAGAACCGGCTTTCAATAAAAGTACGTTTAAATAAATCTGCCTTTTTTTCTAGGTTTCATCACCCACTTTGAAATATGTGAGCAATTCTGCTCTGCACTCAAGTAAGCATATATATGGTCAAATACTTTCGAAGACTAAATGTAATACTACAAATAAAAATTGCCTACCTACACAAGCTTATCTATCAAGGAAGTTGATTGAAATTGCGTAATTGTGATATTCAATTCTTTATCCTGTTTTTCATGCTATTGAGAAACTACAATTTCAGAGAAATTGTTTTCAGTAATACTAACTATAGAAATGATAGATGAAAAAATTACCGAATCACAAAAATACTGAATATTTTTGAATACTATATACCATGTCAGTAAAAATGTTTTTTCAATTGCAGGTGCATGCTTATTATCACCCCGTGTGCAGCTACCAGCACCAGATTTCAGTGGAACTGCTGTAGCAAATGGTGATTTCAAAGACATTAAACTGGCGGACTATAAAGGAAAATATGTAGTCCTTGTATTCTATCCATTAGATTTGTAAGTTACGATTAAAAATGGCTTTAATTGTTTTTTTTTTTTACATATTAATGAATTTTATCCTTATCTATTAAGGCGTTACTATTATTTATTCTCATGAAGTTTTTATTTTGTTAAATGTCAATCTCTTACCATGTTTAGATACACACTGCAACTTGGTGACTTAGCTTGGAACTAGCCATAACATGATGATATTATCCAGTTGCAAAAAAGATTCATTCTTCACATTTTACCATGTCTGCCACTAAAAATAAATTTGTGTAAATATGCTAGATTATAATACCTTGATTGAACTACAAATTGTAATAATAATCTGCTATAGTATTGTTATTGTTACAATTATTTTTTGTAATCAAACTAAGCATTCTTTTTTTTTGGACTGGTTGCCATTTAATATTCTTACCAAATTTTTGAAAAATAATATGCTAGTGCCACTCTAGTGTAATGTGTGTGCATGATCATAAAACTTAAATATTTTTTCCCGGAACAATTTTGAAAGATATTTGCTATATATATATGTATACCATTGATGTGTAGGTAATATTTATATACAATATTCTCAACTGGCTTTACAATTCTCTCATTGGACAATACAATGGAATAACTATTAGCCATATTAATGTTGGGAAATACTGGTCTTAATAAAAAGAGTTTTAATTATTATAAATAACCATTGTCAGGCAAAATTCTTTGACAGATTAATGAATGAGGCATATTATTGTTTCAGTACATTTGTTTGCCCGACAGAGTTGGTAGCTTTCAGTGATAAAGCCAAAGAATTTCAAAAAATCGCTTGTGAGGTTATCGGGATATCAACAGATTCTAAATTCAGCCATTTAGCATGGACACAGACAGAGAGAAAGGTGAGAACACAAATAAGAATTATTTAATATAATGATGTCAATAAACATATGAATATTGTTTTTCCAGTATAATAGCATCAATATTTATCTATGCTGACTATTTTATATCTTCACTATTTGAGTTCGTGGTGGTAATTACTTTCTAAGTAGGCCTACTTCTAGAATCAAGGTAGAGAATTTATGCCATTATTATAATAGGAGAATGATCCGAATGTATATCTAGTACTATTCTTTGTATTCACAAATCTAGGGGAAAATCAATGAATCGCAAATGAAAGCTCGAGAGAAGAGAGTATGTTACTATCTAGTTTTTTTATTAGTAATTTACATTTGATATATTTTTTGCAATAAAAATATTTTTATGTGGATTTGTTTCAGGACGGTGGTGTTGGAAAACTGAATATACCTCTTCTAGCTGATTTTACAAAGCAGATTGCTCGAGATTATGATGTTCTTATTGAGAAAGATGGCATTGCTCTCAGAGGTATAATAATATATTTTCTATTTCATTTAATTTTTTTTTATTGTATTGTTTCTTTATCCGTTTCTTTTTTATAGGTCTTTTCATCATCGACAAAAATGGTGTTTTGAGGCAGTCGACAGTGAACGATCTCCCTGTTGGACGGTCAGTTGACGAAACTCTTCGACTAGTCAAAGCTTTCCAATTTGCTGATGAACATGGAGAAGGTATTATTAATAAATTATTCAAACACAATTTACTGAATATCATGATGTATTATCTACTGGCGTATTGTGTTTCTTGCTATAATGTGGCCTAAATTATTGGCATATGTGCTTTAGTGCATATGGGCTTTAGGTGACTAGCTGCAGTGAATGGTGCCAAGGATTTGAATTGTATTGCTCTCTTTGCATATTTCCACATTTGTTGTCACTCATGACCCTTTTCACCTTTGGTATCTTCAGGATTTTTTTCACATGTATACAATATAATTGTCATTTCTCAGTTCAGTGATATAGTGCCTGAAGATGCTATAAGGCAAAACCCGGGTCGTGAGTGACAAGAAATGTGGAAATTTAAACAGTTTTAATATTTCAAGCTTCATATTCAGAAAAAAAAATATTGTTATATTCAAGGTTAAGAGCTTAAGTTATCCTAATGTTAATGTTTGATTTTTTCAGTTTGTCCTGCTAATTGGCATCCAGAAACTAATGCTGCAACCATCAAACCAAATCCAGCAGGGAGCAAGGATTACTTCAAGAAAGCTAATCAATAATTCAAAATATGTAGGAAATTTACCAACTTAATAATACTTGCACCCTCGACTTCCTGTGGAGGCAAATTGAGTTTAGACATTTCGTCATTAGCGTGGCTCATAGGAAAATATATTTATATTTATTTAGCACATTAAACATAATAAAATATTTAATTCATTGTTACCCTATCTGTTAAAATTATTTTTAACTAGACAATTTTTTTTTATTATATATTTTGTTTTTAAAATTTTTTTTTGGTATTTAAAACATAAATTAGTTGAAAAGGATTCTGGCCATCCATGACTTATTATTTGAATTTATAAATCTTTTTGATTCTCTCTTTCTCTCTCAGAAATCTCTCAGCTTTGAATATTGTATCATTGCCAAACTAAAATATTTTTTATCAACATGGTTCTGATCTCCTGTAATCTCAATAGAGGCTCACATGAACTCAGTAGATTAATTTATGTTAACAAGTGTTATAGAAATTAACGTGTGGCAAGTTACATAGTTGCTTTTAAAAAGTTCAAATACTTCATTTTAATTTTCTTTACCTATTTCAATAGTACAAAATGATAATATTAGTTAGTTTTCATTGTTTCATTAGTTCCTTTTGCAAAACATGATTGTGTATTATTTATGGATCTTATTATTTTTTATTTTCATTATTGATTATTTTTATTACTGGCTTCTAAAACTGTTTAATATTTTATGTGATACTTTTATATTTGTTTTGTAACTTAATTTATCAAAATAATATACGGGTAAATTGTTCTGTCATTAAACTAGTTCTTTGATTTATTTTTCATGCCTGCTCCTTTTGGATTACAAAAATTCAATAGATATCTACATTAAAACCAATAATAGTTTTACATCTAAAATGTTCCAGTGTATCTGGTAAGTGTTTCATAAAATGATTACCATTATAGTTCAGGATTGATACTGAATTAATTATTTTATTTTATTTTTTCTTTTCTAGCAATTATGAGGTTCAACATATTTTCTTGAATAAAATGATTAATCAACAGTAAAACTTTTATATTTCCCCAATGATAATACCAAGACAAGCTCAAAATTATTTTATTGGGACAGTGGTCATTCTGAAGCCTAAATTCATTGATATTGATGTATAATAATCTATAAATAATCTATCCTTTCCATGAGAATAATGGACTATATAAATTACTTAGTCATTTATTTGTGTAAAACTTTTTCCATCCATCTTCACTGCTATTTTTTGTCTGAATTTTTTTTCATTTATTTCTCCATTGGTATGGTACTGGCTGTTTTTTGGGATCATGAAAATCCGATAGAAATCAATCAATTAAAAAATGTGGCTTCCTTGAATTTGTTGTATCCATCTCCATTATATCTGTATTTCGCAACTGTGCTAGAATGATCTGTGGTGAATGTTTGGCAGAAAAGAAATGTTACAGCTTTACTGGCCGAAGAATGACACAAACATTTTTTTCACTTCAATTTTTGCGTACGATTACAAAAAACAAACATATACCACCATATGTTATTTTTCTAAATGTACACTTAATCATACTGTTCTACATATAGGAAGATGGGCATATCTAGGTTAAGAAAGGCTTCAATAACATTGATTTGAATTGGGGAGACTGCATTCTCTGATCAGTTGATGGTGCACACATAAACAGAATTAGTTGTATTGTGTGATGGAATATATTGTATTAAGTTTACTTTAAAATGTAGTCATGGATAAAAATTGCATGACTTCAAGACAAAATATCTATCTGCAAAAAAATATTTAGCTTTGAAGCCTATAGATGACACTATGCGACACCTTGAGTCACTGCACACAAAGCCATCAAACTCTGTGTTATAGTTTTTAATCCATTTCAATGAACACTCGTCACACTAGCATTCATCTGCTGTAGTTTCAGTTGAACGCTAAGCTATGGTATTATTTGGTGGTTCTATTATTCCTAGAAATTTTGAATAGAATAATTACCCAAAACTCAAATTCTTTGCATCATCGTAATCCAAATATAATATAAAATATGTGCATTGATTGAAAGAGAAGAAATTACTAAAGCATCTCATTCCATTACCTTAATAACTATTTGGTTCTGTTGAAAAATTCAAAATTTTGAGAAATGACTACTTAAATTGAAGTGACATCAAATAAACTAGATTAATACTTTCGACAATTTCTGACTCATCTATTCAGAAATATTGACGTCATACAAAATACCACCAGAATTTGATAGCTGATGTATTACTTATCCTGTCATAAACAATTTACAGAAAATGATAAGTAACATAAATACAAGTCATTAGCAAGTCTTCTGACGTATGGTAGTTTTGTAACTTAGGAAAAACTTAATGATAATAACACTACCATTATCATAATTTAGAATACAAAAAAATTATTAAGTCTCAAGCAGGGTCGGCATTATAGTACAAACATAACAATATTATTTTTTTTCAAGATTAGTTGTGAGAACAGAACATTAGTAATAAATATTATTTTTTGAAATGAAAAAGGTAATGACCTGACCTTAGTTCACAGTTACTCTTCCAATTATATTTTTGTTAGGAATAAAACTACGAAATAATTAAAGGAACATTGTACAAACATCGTAATGCATTGATAATTTGAAGAAATTTGCGATTCATTCATATAATTAATACATATGCTTTTTTAATTATTGACCTACAATCAATTTCAAATTTTTCTGGATAATGATTTCCTGAAACATTGATGATCGCTTTTTCTAACAAACTATTGTCTTCTTTGGTAATTGTTAATTCACCCCAACCAACACTCTCGTGGGCGAAAAAAGCTTCAATAATCACGTAATTATTTTAAGAAATTCCTATTGTTTTAATGTCACATATGTTTTCCAAAAAAAAAAAAAACGTATTTTGATTTGGAAGAATTTGTCACTCAGATCTTAATCCAATTAAGAGTTTTACTGTTTCAATATCTACTCCAAAAAGCTGTCTATGCTTTAAATGCTATTCTCTATAAAAGCGTGGTTAGATCTCAGAGTATACAGTTAGCCCCCTTTTAGTGATCACTTATAGAGAAGTTCCCTATAATGTATGCAGAGGTCCCCCATAAAGCAGTCCAACCGATATATTTTATATTCCCTCCAGACATTAGAATTGTAAACTATGATGTCCATCAAATTCTACACTGATTAAGAAACATTATTCTTCGTAAAGAGTTTCTCATTGTTGTTTCTGAGATAATCGCATTAAGAGTACATATTGTCATTTTATTATAAAATATCGTCGTGCCTAGTACTAAACAAATTATGCTTTATTTTTTAATATGGATAATACCTCCCAGCAAGAAATGCGGTTGATTCCTTAAAAGTGAGTACACAATCTTTTTTGAAGTCACAACTATTTGTCAATAAATACACTTTTCCACATTTTTAAAGGCCATTATTGATATTTTCAATATTCTTGAATAATGGTGGATAGGACCCTTTAAGCCTTGTCAAAATGTATTACTAATCATCTTACATCATCAGTTGATTAATACAGTAAGTGATATTTTTTTAAGCCACTGCCTTCGAATTAAAAGCGTAAAAATAGAGCTATATTGTGATTATGCTGTTGACAGTGAATGCACATTTTCTTATTTCGACGCATACTTTGACTAGTTTTAATGCCTTTACATGTTATGTGTACATGCATACAACGTATTTGGGTTTTTTGTAGTATACAAATCCGCTGTCAATTATTTTAATAGTAAATGACTTAGGTTTGTCTCGTGATACAGAGTGAACCCGTGAACGTTTTTTGTCGACATAGTAAATCACGAGTGGATTGTCTTCAGTCGAAAAAACGTAAACAGGTTCGCAGAAAAAAACAAAATGGCAACACGCGTGCTAATTCTTTCCAATGGTTACACTAAAAGTTGCGGGGGAAATGTTAGTATTTTAATTAATTGATGCTATTCATGCAGAATATATTCTCTTTAATGACATCTGGTTAGCTGTAGAGGAGTGCTTCTGTACATCAGAAACTCTTGTATAAGTTATACATGAAAGAGTTTCGCGTCCCATATTTATGTTATTTTTTTATAATTTACCGCAAAAATAATTTTATTTAAGAACGAAACTATGAGTTAATCCTAGAAGCATCAGGGTGATATGTTTATCGTTGTATCTCAGATTTTATGTCGTATCTATGAAATCAAACAAATTGCACGCCTCGAGTAACGATAACTTTTAGAAGCTTTTCGTATTCATAAATAAAACGATAAAATACGACAAAATGGAGATATTAGGTGTGTACTATATATTGAATTGTAACTTTAGAAATTAAAATAAAATATGATATAGACGAAATCATCGGTTGTCCCTCAAACGCAAGCTAATGATTAAACCATTCATTGTTAAATTTGATGTACCAACGTACGTAAATTTTTGTAACGATATTTTTTTTTATCAACTTTGGGCATGTAAGCTTGAGTACTGTTTTTTGCCTGTCATGTTAAATCGCAACTATTGATGGATGAGTGATGTCTTTTACACTTGATCTACGCTTAACATAATATAAATAGTTGTAATTAGGGTTGCAAAACGTTTATTACCGAAATCGAGACTATAGTGGTATTTAAACAGGTTTTTGCATGGCGAATTGAACATTTTTAACGGTATAAAGGTTTTAATTGTCCACCGCATATTATTGTGAATATATTTTTTTAAATATCGTGCTTACCTTAATATGTATAATTATTCAATGAATCTCTTCAAAACAGCATTGAGTTTGAAAGTGTTTTTTGTATAATATAATACGACTTGGTTGCAAGTCTGTCATTTAAACAAAAATGACAGATTTAAAAAAAAACACATTTTAATCGAAAGTAAAATATACATTTTACTCCCAATTACTCAATTTTACTTCTTTCCGTTGAGATACCTTTATAAACCGGACATATATTCTATACGATGAGTGGACATGGTTGAAAATAGTATGAAATATTGGTTTGAAATATTTGTTTGGTATAGTTTTTTTGCCGTATTATATCCATTTTAGGAATACCGGTATTGATTTTATCCGATATTGCAATCCCTAGTTATAATCAATTGTCAGTTAAAATCCCGTTGTAATAATATTTTATTAAATAAACTAGCACAAGAGTAATCGGACGAGTCTATAGTTTATTGAAGACGAAGTTCCGAAACTACTTTTGACGAAGCAAAATCAAAATAGCTACGATTTTTTAATGAGTTTCTGAATGCAATCTGAATACAATATAAAAATGAGGAATATGCGATATTAAAAATTATATTTAAATGAAATTTATGTTTTTCATTTTTGTAAATGTCGCTTTAAAGAAAATTTAGGTATGCCATTTAAAGTAAATGAAATATGGTATTTGCTTATTCGATAGTCGATGAATTCTGTTTGAGTTGTAAACAAATGTTACTGGGCGTTTGAGATACTTTACTGAACAAATATCTCTCGATGTAAACTGTGAAATATTCACGCAATGAAATAAGTTTAATTCGACCTGTTGCGTAAATCAATGTATACGTTTACTATTTAACTTACGGTTGTATCCAGTGGTAATTACCCTACAAGCGCACGAATCATGCGCTAGTGGTTTTAGAATCTTAGAGGTTTCAAAATAGGTTATTTAAATCCTAAATATGTATTATTAGGTTTTCACTTTTTACTTTTATTGATCATGGTGTACTTCTTTGTTAATGTTGCTGTGATTATTATTATCGTTGCTGATAAAATACAATTTGATACAAAGTAATGACAGTTGAAATTTTCATTGTAACCCCTAATGAGTACCTCCTCAGATTTTGAAAAATGAAAGAGCTGTCTCAAACTTATGGAGAAAATAAAACAATTACTAACAACTGTTATATTATATTATAAAATTTAACGCGAACACCTTTAGATATAAATGAATAAATTTTCTAAAGCTATAATGTATCAAATGATAGGTTAGAAATAAATTTCATAGTTTTATAAATATTTTCAATAATTTGCCCGTTTGGGTTGAGCAGTTAGATATGGTGCAAATTTATTGCCCTAGACTTTCTTGGACATGAATTATTGTAATATCAACCTACCTACTTATGATGATTTGTACATTATTGAAAAGAGTCAAATGATTTTCTTGGAAGTTTATTAGCATATGATAACGTAAATAAAATTTCCATTATTTTTGGCTTTGTCGGCACTTGAAAATGTTTTCGAAAATTCTGTTAATTTTTGTGATTGGCAAATATGATTGAAAAACAAATTAGCATTTAGTTTAGCACTTTGTAATGCATATTTTTTACTCTGTCTAGATGCACGAAGTTTTATCGTACTTTAAAATGATAAATATTGATAGTGCTCTGATATATTGATTTCAAAGGAGGTTTTTCGTAGTAGATAATCCTTTAAAAATGACCGTATACCGTGGGCACCCGATGTAAGGATATTTTATTTGCTGCATCGTACACTTATTAGCATAGATCTCTTGGGGTTAAAGGTTGGATGTAAAGCGAATGAGGAATGTCATAGCGAATTGAAAGCTTGAAAGATATGTATGCTTAACGAAAATCCAAAAGAATTTAACTTTGATATTTTATAAAACGCTAAAAATATAATCTGTAAATCAGTGGCGTCCAAAAATAAAACTATTTCTACTCAAAATTATGTAAAGAAAAAGAGTTAATTGTTTAGTTAAGTATTAACATTTTTATAGCGGTTGAATAGGTATGTGAAAAAAATAATATGAACATTCAAATACAACTCTTATTTGTGACTTGTAGAGTGCGCCATCTTGGGATGAGTGCGCTGAGGTTTACAAACTGCTGCGCGAACACGCACACTCACGTTTTTTCACAGCCATTGTCACCATATCTCTATCGGATTCTAAATAAGGCACACGAGAGTGATGAAGTAATTGCTAGACTATTCCTCACACTCATTCTGTTGACTGACTTACTTACAATTAGTTGTCACTAAGCTTCTTTTGAATTTATTCATTATGAGTCCATATGTGGAGACGAGACTGTAGTAATTGCTTAAATTGATGATAGTTTTTTAAAGACACTTTTCGCCTAATTGCCTATTTTAAATGAATTAAAATTTTTATCTCTTTATTTAAATTTTTTCAGCGAGCACAAATCGATTAGACTATGCATTTCAAAGATAATATGTTAATTAAGAAGAATGAACTTACTACAAACCATTCATTGTCAAGATATCTATATGACGTATGCTTGTTAAAGTAGCATAACATTTCGTGGAATCTACGTGGCTAAAAAAGTCCAATTGGTCTGTCTATCATTCATAGAAATCCTGGTTTGTTTTGTAATTAAGAAAAAGCTAAAATGTTTTTTATTCCAGTTTATTTACGTCAGGGAGCTTGGCGGTGTAAATTTACACACACCATAATTTATTATTATTGAAACCATTTTCTTATAACAGGAAATGGCGTTTGTTTTTTGTGTCGGCTTTTTATAATACTATTGTTTGAAATTTAAACTTTTGAACGAAAAAATGGTTTTCATTAGCTTTAATAGGACGACTTAGTAAACAACGTTCTATATCAAGATTCCGATAATTTCTCAAATATTTATTGTTCATGGCAAAATGCAATATTATTTTTTTCAATCTTTCTAGGGAGAGCGGTAAAAGTAGATAAATTATAATTATTTTGTTTTATCTTTTTGAAGGGATGAGTCAGTGTTTATTCAAATTTAGGAAGGGGGGGCGGGGTTGTAACGCCACCCCATGGGTTGCCAAATGGCGACCGTAGTTCGTTGGTGTTATTTCAATCATGCATCTTCGGTTGTGAAATCAGAACTTTTACACTAATTTAGGCGGTGGCTCAAATAGACTTAGAAAAAGTACAATTAAATAGCAGTCACTGCCAAATGGCGCCGCTTATGATCGGTTAATGATGCTTGCTTTCTAATTAAAAGTTTTAAACAAAAATAAACAGTTCTATTTGTTTCATTAAAGCATAATTTACAATGTTGTTCTATTTATGAGTATGCATCTAATCTTTTTGTCATAACTATTCTGTTGTACTATAAACGGTCATTAACTTATCTCTTAATTATAAGTTGAGCCCAATTTTGAATTTTAAAAATAAATAGATAAACTTTCACGTTCAACGTGTTTCCTTATAAATAGATATTTAAATTAGGTAATTTACTAAGCAAACAAATATTTTAATTGCATACCAAATAATAAATTATTTTAAAAATCATTGGTACATATTTAAAAATGGATTAGGATATTTGTATTGTCACAAAACGCAGACTCGTTGTGAAATGAACTCTAAATGTTTATGATGTAGATAAAAATACGTGAGCATAATGACGTATACCCACGTTATTACCCCGAAATTTATTTGAATCTAAAAATGATCGACTACAATTTCAACTATTTGATATATAATATAACCGTAGCTTACAATACTAAATGATTGTCATAAATGTTAGCTTCTTGCTTAAAAAATAAATATTGTACATTAAGGCGATAGTTTAAATATGTTATAATAGGAAAACAAACATACTATTGACAACTATTTTTTTTAATTAACAACGATGTTATTGTGCACTATGAAATAAACAGTACTTTCCTATCAGATGACACGCATTTTGTTCAATTATTTTGATCCACAATCAATTAACTGACAATAATTATTTACACTTTTATACATGTGTGTGCACGTGTATAGATGCTTTATAGCGGTGAACTATTAAAAAGAAAAAAACATTTTAAACATGTATCGGGTACAAATAAACAATCTCGATAAATGCAACATTACTTTCGTCAGAAGTATTTTGACGCTTGGTTTGTGATATTTGAAGATATAGCAGAATCAACGAAGTGCAACAGTTCTTTGGTGACATCACAGTCAAAGCGAAAAAGTCCTGTCATAGTAAACATTTTTCTCTGAAAGTACTGCAGCTTGATCACTAATTTTCGGTAGAAGACGGTCTTGATATAAGAGAATATGAATTGAAAGTTGTATCAAATGAAATCTGTCGGTAAAAAGTTCGTTATAAATTTCTTATTAGATTACTAAAGTTATATTCACAATCAAGTACAAATTAAAAACATTCATACCTACTTAACATTAACTTTTGCACTAGCAATATTGGCATTACTATGTAATTTTTAAATATAATTACGTAAATTAATCGTTAATCGGGTTTATTGAGAATGTTGCATTTAAATTCACTATGGCCTTTTGATCCATCACGTGTAAATACGCGGTTAAGCCACGTGATTATTTTATTGATAAATGAGGAAAAGTTGCGAATCTATCAATGTTTAATTATCAATTCTAGAAAATCTCCCTTCCAGCAACAGTAAAATAAATGGATAATTATGAAAACAGATGATTGAATCTGAAGACGAGTGTGATTATAGTATATTTTAAGTAATTCCGGAATTAATGACGTTTATGACTTAAATTTGATTTTTCAATTATTTTTTATTGTAAAGAAATTTCCAGTGCTCTACTCTTTGCCATCTATTTATTCGACTTCTCTATAATAAAAGAATTTTGCTATCACGCCCATCACGCACTCAATAATGCTTTCCGAGGTCATAATTTTGAGGTTTGACTACGATTTAACCATTGATCCTTTTTTAATATCTTGTGTCGTCTTCGGTGATAAGGTCGTGAAGAAACTGGGTGGACTGTTTCCTTATTTTGCAATATATTGCATACGCTGAAGCGTTGAGCTGTGTTGCGATTGGTTAGCGCGAGAGGAATTCAGATACCTTCTTTTTTTAATTTTCCCTGAATTTTAAGACAGCGAAAGATATTTGAGCGTGATATGCTGATTTTTTTGATAATTTATCAGTGTTCATCATGAGATCTGCTTCGATTAACGGCCATTTAGTTGCTTCGTCCACTTCGAGGCTCATCCTTCAAATCAAGATTGCTTGATCATTTTTTTTGAAAGAACGTTGGCACTTTATTTTGTCCAGTATATCACCGTTAATATCGCGAATAGATTTGGTTGCATCCTTGGATTTTTTAATGAATCAAAAACAGATAAGAACAAAAAGCTTAAATGTGTTAAAAGACACATATCTGCCATTGTTTGTGTATGGGATAAAAAAGGATTTTTTGGTTACAAAAAGCCAAATGACCACAAAGAAGAAAAAAATTAAAACACACGTCTTTACTGGCCAATGGAGACAAAAATACCGTGCCGAATTTGTCTATGGAAAAAACAAGACAAATACCGAGTATACCTAATATTAGCTAACTTGCTTATTTATACGAATTAAATCTACTATTAATAATTATGCTTCCCACCATTTTTTTTTCAAAAAATAAGAAGAAAATAAACATTTGTGTATGATACATATTCGAGAGAGTAAGGTTAGAATATGATTGGATATAGAATATTTTGTAATTGAACGTAAATGAAAAATATACGAAAATGCGATAAATGAAGAAAGCCAAATGAATTGAGAAAAGTGCTATAATTTTTTAAAGCATTGTTAAATCACAATACTATTATATGATATGTACACCATTGCTTTAATAGAGAAATTATTACGTGAAGTAATATTGCTCATATGTTGTCTACATTAGAGTAAACAACCCTAAAGCCATTTGATGATCCGGGCATTTCGGAACTCGAAGGTTTTGAAACATGGGGCTTGACATTGATGACTGAGCCTCATTAAATGTTATTTATAACCATTATATAATTAATTGTTTTGATTTAAATATCAGTTATCTGAATATTAGTTATTTAAATAATGGCGAACATAATACAAAAATATGTACAATAATTGAAGCATATAACAAATTTATTTCAATTACTGTAGCTATGAAACTAAGTCTAACCAGATGGTATCCAAAAATAAGAAATGTCATTCAATTCGATTTAAAAATAATATACCTCGTCCTCGTTAATTTAAGAAGCGGTCGTCCTTAATGTTTCAATTCAATATTATTGAAACAAATATCTTGGACATGTTTATTTTGTGTGCCATATCCTTCTTTTTCATCTTTATATCACTTTATTATTATTATTATTATTCTTCACATGAAAATATTTATATTTTTAATATATTATTACTTTATTTTTGAAATATTATTTTTCTCATTTTTACATTTAACATAAATTAAAAAGGTTGTCATAAATAACAAATTAGTAGGTGGGAATTATGTTGATTTTATAATGTCGCGTTCACCAACATAAAGTACGAAAAGTATGATTGTATCAGTAATTTCATCGTTGTTTACAAAAAAAATCTCCATAATATTAAAAATTGCCTTTTTTTAAAAAAAATATTTATGTTTTTCAATAACAGTGATAAAAGGGTACCTTTAAATAATAGACGTGATCCAGGAATAATCAAAATCGAAACATGAGTTATTTTTAAGAAATATTATGCGGCGATTTAAGAATTTTCTGTATAAGCAAATACCATGGTATGGCGATTTTTTTTCAACAATTTCGTAGATAATTTATTCAGAATAATTACAGTTTAATAAAGGCGACACAGATGCCAGTAAAAATAGTTTTGAATGTTTCAATAGGTAATTGTAAGCATAATGCAAGCCATACATCCATCAAATGTAGAGTAGTCAATTTTCGTCATTGCATGAATTGTGCTTAAATGTGGAGTTTATTTGAAATATTTGTAGATCAAAGGACTCTTTTTCATAATGTGAATCTCTCAGATCACGACGAAACATCAATTATGTAAGAGCTACGGTATCATAAATATTAACTAAAAAATATAAACCAATGTAAATATCTAATATAAACCGCTAATTCAAGTGCTAAGTCCGTATGCGTGTCTCGCGAAAGTGCGAAATATTTCTTTCCATGACCTTTGGTTATTACAAATGTCGAGCAGTTTTATTTTACGATTGTCCTGGTCTTACGAAAACTTTGTTAAAATTTATAAGTATCTTTAGATCAATGTTAACGTGTATTTTGTTTTATGATTATTTTCAATAGTTTTTTCCTTGTGATTTGAAAAAGCAACAATTTGGTAATCAGATATCGTCTGTGACGTATTCGATTGAAATTATTTTGATAATTGTAGTAGCGGTTCAATTCTCACTAAATAAAATACCAATTTAAAATCCCAAAATTGTATTGGATTTGTTGGGTTAAAAACTAACAATCGCAATTTAATCATGCTAAAGTAAAAGAAATTCATTTGTTATGTGAGAATGACGATTGTTATGGATTACTTCTTATTGGAGTCATTTCTAAAGATTTAAGTTGAAGAAATAGTCCTACTGCCACTTCTGTTTTCTTTTCGTTAAAAAAATATTTACAGCCTTAGAAATAAATGAATTTAAGATATGTTTAATCTCGAAATACTTCCCAAAATGGCGAAACATGACAAGCATATACTTACACTACGTGACTAAATAATTATTCAATAAGATACATATTGTTAGTAATTCAAAATAAAAAGCTTATCGATTGAATTGGCGTTTACTTGGTAGAACTCCATTATAACACGGTGAAAAAATAGCAATGTATTTTATTATAGTTCAACAAAATTTATAAGATATATAGTGGTTAGCGTTTTCCGCTTACGATAAAATTGTTTTAATAAAAATATTTTAAGACTGTGTAAATATTTTGATAAAAAAGCACATTCTGAACTATATCTCTGTTGCCATCAGCGATATAAAGATGGGGTCGTTTGTATATAACCCATCCATTGATTGGTCGGCAAAGATTGATCTTAGTTTGAAATTATACTTTATAAACTTTAAAGTATTAGATATACGGTGTCAGTATTCGTAAGGGGGTATCTCAATTTATATTCTGATAAATTTCCTATACGTTCCTAAGAGCAGTCAATTGACAGACTCGAATAATATTAAATGCTAGAAAGCATGAATTAGCAAACTATCCCAGGAAACGGAGATTCCGCTCTACTCGTTCCGTATTGTTTCAGTACGATAATATTTTAAAGAAGAATAACCGCCAAAAGTTATTCTATTACTAAAAAAAAATATATAGTTTGAAATAAACGTTTCTACGTGTTCATAACGTCGTAATGGTAATCTATTATTTGTACGAAAATTATATGCATGCTCAATAAAAGTGTTATCAATTACATATACAATAAAACTTTCATAAGACGATCCATAGAATTAGATTGTTCAAAATACTAAGATTTTGCTTGCACGATAAGTAAGTAAATTTTGTTTGCAATTATCTCTTAAAAGTTCTCTGAACACATTAAATGTTGCGATAGTTTAGAACTCACCCAGATAATTGCATCTTTCCTGAACTAGAATTAGGCGCATCTTCAAAACGTTACGCCTCAAATTGACGTCATTTGATGCGATATAAGGGTGATAAAAAACATCCTAGTGTCAAATGTGTTTCAAATTTTAACTTCAGTTAAACGGCAGACACCGCAGAAGGTGGACGTCCCTTGGCACGCAGATCGTTCAAGTAAAATATCAGTTTGTGCGCCAATTATTCGAATAGCTGTCAAAGATAGTTCATAGTTATAATTCAATCTATAGAAAGAAAATTCTAAAGACAGCATTTTTCGTATTATTTACGCGGGAAACTGTTAGGTAGTACAAGTATATATATTTTTTGTTTTGTTGTTGTTTTCGTGTGCGAATTGTCATTCTGAGTTTAATCGTTTGATAAAAATATTCCACTAATGCACCGGAAGTGTGTTTATTTACAGTTGTACTAGTATCACATTATATTTACATATCAATTCGTATATTATTCAAGAAATGTGCATAGTAATCATTTATGATACGAGATTTTGAGAATAATTTATTTTCGGTGAAGCATGTGTGCTTTCGATGTTTTTAGAAAGTGACTGCTTGTATACATGTTTGCTGAGATTTTCTGATAAATGATTGTAAGTATAAACATAATGGCTTACTTTAATTTCACAAACAAATAATATAAAAGTAATGTGTGTTCAATGTAAATTTTTATTCAGATATATATAATGTTATACATGCTACATATGCTAATATAATATTAAATATCATAAAACCTATTTCTATATTGCGTTACGGAGATAAAAAGTAAATATATAATATTTCAACCATAAGCATGAAATAATTTAAATTTTTTTTTTTTTTTTGTTTATATAAATAATATAATATTTACTTTATCCATATGAAGTATTGTATATGGTTTGACATTGACTAATTTTCGTCCGAAAACATTGTTTTGAATTATTATTTAATTAAATAAAATTACAGCTTATGAGTATTTTTAAGACGTAAGATGTATTTTTTCGGAAACCATAATAGTTTCCAATAATTACTTACTGATTTTTTTAAGATCGATGGAGGATAATATTTAAAAAATATGTGTATAATACTATTTATAATCTTATGGTGACAATTTTGTAAATGACAATGAGTAAATTTTTTAAAATAGATAAAAAAGCATTTTTGTTTTCAATTTTAACACATGGATAAAGATCCGATATGATGTAATTTGAAAGTCACGGTTTTTTCATTCATTACTTTTTTCATGGCACATCGAAATAAAATTAAGAGATGCTTTTGAGATTAAAAACAAGCACTAAAATCAATCAAAAATGTTACGTAATTTCGCAGAATATGCAAAAAAACTCATTGGCAAATTTTTTTTCACGAACTTAACGCCGATCAACACCTAGCTACGTCATTGGATCAAATATGATTGCACGAAAGTGATACAAAAACTATTTTAATGATGTTAGACAGTAATTGCGTTTTGATTGCTTTAATATATCGTTCTTAATCAAAGTGTTTCTTGACGAAACTTATATAAAAATTTATGTAGCTGTGCGCTAGGTGGCCAGGGCTTAAAATCCCAATATGGAAAGTTCATTAATTGAATTTTCGATTGACTTCTTTTCTTTTAAATCATGGAGATGAATTTATGGGGTTTTAAAATCCTTTCCACTCAACCGACTGTCAAAAATATAATGCACACCGTGAGCGAATAGCATACCTTCAATCAAAAATAATCGTGAATTTATCTTTTCTCCTTCAGATAGTTTCATCGAAAAAAAAAGTTTTGGCAACTAAGTTTTGGTAACTAGCAGTTCTTGTCGAAAAGCTCATTTTGATTATAGTTACATAGGAAGTTCATCAATATAAAAATTATTCGTAAGTAGAATAAAGTAAAAATGATGTCTATTTAGTTAAGGGCTTCATAAAAGCAAAGAGAAGGCAAAAAGTTTAAATGTGAAATTTTTAATGCTTAAAGAAAAACGTTTGTAATTATGGCAAAAGTCAATGTATTATATATTTTAAAATGACGTGAGATCAACCAAAATGAGTTCCTTTTTGTAAAGGTCATTGAGAACAGCTAGAGACAAAAAATACTATATTCATCAATTGTTTTAAAATATCCTAATAATAACAATAATAATAATTGAAATGGAAAAAACCTAAATATTATTTTAGTTCTGTTGGGTTCCACCTGATTATTAGGGTAAAGCTCTTATAAAACGTTTATTCCACAGATATCGACAGTTAATTTTTCTGATAAAAGCTCTTGTATATAAACATAAGATAAAAGCATGCACTCATTTTCTAATGCTATGCTATCATATTTCAGTAGTATGCATAAAATTTATGCACTCCGTTTATTAGAGGTCAAGTTCAAGTAGAAAAATAAATAGTCATTCAAATCACTCGATTTAAATTTCAATAATATTATATATAACAATAAACATTCTCGCTAGTAGTGTTGTTTTATGAAATCATGAACTCAGTGATCAAGCTTCTTGAATATAATAAACTTTTATTGTGACCGTATATGTAGGTAATATTTTGGTCAGGATTATATATTAATATTAGACCAAAACTTTATTAAAAAATAGAAAATTACAATCTCGAAAGACTCGAATAATTTAAGCGAGAAGGTGTCAGTTAAATAGTGTCGCGAACTTGCAGTATATTAATGTAGGTTTTTCGGCTTTTTTTCGAGAGTGCAACTAAGCAAAATATTTAAGTTTCTTTTAATATATTGAAAAATACTGATGGTTGGTATGTGGCTTAGTGTTCATCAAATCATTGAGCGGTTCGCGTTACTACCACAGTCGTCTGATTGCGTGGTAATCATTCAAAGAGGGTACACTGGTTACAGTAACCTTTTGATGGAAAGATGTTTTAATAATTTGCTTAGTTGTATAATAATTGAGGGCAAATACAGGCAATATATTACACCAGATGAAACATTTGATATTCCCAAAAATTGAGACAGAAATCATGTATCATCAAGTTATATTTAAATTATCATCTACAATATATCCGATAAAAAAACCTTTCTCTGTAAAATAATATTCGCGATCTCATGAAAATACTCAACAATGCCGAAAAAAAAATATTTTACTGCCAGGTGGATGTAATATATTTATTCGTCCAAGACTAAATTCTTTTGATTCTTGTATTGGTATACTGTTTATTTTTCATGATTATGCAACGTATAGCATTGACGGTTCAATTGTAACTCCTTCAAATGTTTTGGTTGTTATTTTGATATTAAATGTTTTAATCCTGTTTCCTTGTATTCGAGAGAAGTGCAGAATGATGAAACTCAATATTAGCGAAGATTTGGCTATAAGCTAACATGTCATCCAAATGCACCAGTCATACACGTAAACTGTTATACTTTGAAAAATGATAACAATAAGCAAGTTGATTCGATTAAGTTGGGAGCTAATGATTTTTAATTTTTTTTGAAAACAACGGACACTTTCTTGGGAATTAATAAAAATAAGCATATTTTGAATTTACGGATTTTTCCTAAAATTGTTAAAAATAGTCAAAATTTGATTAAAATAAGTAGTCAAGGCATTTTGTTAAATGCGTTTTTAGAGACAATGATTACTTTATTCGTGGTCATAATATCTCTCGGTAAACGTACAATAGTCCACTTATATAACATGGATATGTTTTAAAGATAAATTATTGAGTACATTATATAACATTATGTTTGTCTAATGCATGTTATATTGGCATAAGATGTTATGCCGAGTAATGTATCTTTGCAATAAAAAATCATTTAGAAAATGTGTCGATTAAAATTATGCAAATATCTTTGTACTTGAATGTTTACTATGAACTTAAGCATTTGCTTTTCTATTGAAGCGTGGCTTAAATTTATGCACGATTATATTGATTTATCGTGTGTAACTTTTTATAGATTCTAAGAAATACTCTGATTCGGACAAACATAATGTTTTCTACAAAGTGCATGCTCGCCATTCACGAGTGTTCATTTCATGTAACACAATGATACATATTATTTTCGTGTATTTTTCATGTAATTACTATTAGGCAATTAGGCATATTGTTATAAAAATTATGCCGCTGCGGCAGTATTGGTTGATTTACGCGCATAGGTGTATGTTTGAATACAAATAGTCTCTTTGACAATATAATAAATACTGCTGCATAAATTTAAATGAAATTTTTCTCAACTCGAAATTTTTAACAATGATGTTCAACTTTTTAAAATCAAATAACTATGAAAGTATGCGAGTATAAAATATTTATATATAGATATTTTATTAATTATTGAATTGGACATTAATTTATACCACTCTATTACAATAAGGTAAAAATAAGAAATAATTTAGTTGTTTATTTTTATGTAGGGTTTTTGATAGATAATTTGGTTTCCCGTCGTCAGAACTATGGCTAAACGTAGATTATGCTTGTGATGCTATATTGGGTTGATTTATATACTATTTTGTAAATTGCTTATCTTTTATTAAGAAATATATAGAGCTCAGCTAATTTGAGTTCCATCATAGTCCTGAAAATAAAGTTAGTCAAAATAGCTATTCATATCCATTTTTTCCTTCAGTTTTTTTAAAATAGGTTTATATACACGTACACACTACAAACTATATACATGTACGACACTGGGTATATTTCAAATCGTTTTTTAGACTAATTTCATACTTAGAGTATTTTTTTGGAAAATCGAAAGAATTTTATTAGTTGAATAAATAAACAGCAAATTTATTAAATAAATAATCGATCCGCGTCATTTCTATAATATCTAAGAAGAAAAGTTTTCATTAGAACAGATATTAATTTTTATTATGTACTATTCAAAATCTTTCAGCTGTTTTTAAAAGTGCTTTAATTTTATTCAAGGTGCCAAAAATATAGATTTCTTAATTGAGTATATAGTAAGGCGATTAATTTTCCCATTTTTAATTGATATTTTAATTACAGTAAAAACATTAGGCAGACGCTAGAAATTGACAGAAATATTTTTTAGTAATCTAAAATATCAATAAATAACCGTTTATGTAATCCATCATTCATGTAATATGAACGTCGTCTGTACTAAATTATAATAAAATCTTTTTCAAGAACTCATCAGCGGAAAAACACTCTGATTATATTTTGTATAAGTGTGTGATAAAAACTGACTTTTACTGCAGAAAAGTCCGAAAAAGTCCCTTTAGCATACAATTGTAATTATGGAAAAACACATCAAAAATATTATTACTTTTCAAATGTAATCATTATAACAATTTTATACTATATATAAAGCAAACCTTTAGAATACGAACATTATGAAGTAAAATTAAAATGGATAATCACATTTATTTAAATTAACCGTTATCTGCTAGCCGTGTTATGAATCCAGTGTTTCGTGACTATAGGTCCGGTTAAATAGAGCTATAGTTAAATACAAATTAAACGATGCATTTTTAATGATAGCATCGCGCTATTGGCAATCTTAACATTAATTGTGATAGTTTTTACGGGTTTTAACTTATATTTTTGGTATTCATTTTTCAGTTTACCTATGAATTTTAAGAGCATTCGATTAATTTTGATAGCGTTTGCATTCACACCACACCTTCTTATAAACAATGCGCAACCTATTAAGTTAAAAAGTTATTCATAAAATATATATAAAATACAATCAAATGGAATGTTTTCAAAAATTGAATATATTTTACTTGCTGAGATAGTCTAGGAAGATAATTGCTTAGCTTATATTTACATAAAGGATTAGGAAAAAAGGATTAGCGGTTACTCCATAAGACCACGAAAATATTTGCAATATTATGTAACTGCATAGCCCATATATTTTAAATACTATTTTCGATGTTTATTTATGTTTCAAATAGCAAAAAAATCTTGCAATATTGCTTCGTTGGGACAGGGAATATTGTTTAATAAATGTAAGGGATTATTTATACATACAAATATAGTGATATTATTAATATATGTCACATGAAACCCTGGAATAAATATTGTTGAGCTTTTTTGTTATTAGAAAATTAGGGTTTACTACATATGTTGTGTCTTTAGCCTTCCAAGTGTTCAATCATCCACTGCAAAGAAGGAATAGTTAATTAAATGCAAGTAAGTAGAAGTTAATTAATGGGTTTTTAATTTTAATTTAAGTAATTTGTGATTGTACTGAAGGTTAGTTGGGAGGTTTTTCCTAATTTTTAGATGATCGATTAAAGCTATCTGATGTTAGTAAGTGTTTGTTTATAAACTATACTAATTATAGTTAATTGATATGCGTTTCATATTTAAGATTCACTAAAATATTTGAGAAGGGGTTACACGAGGCGTTCACGGTCGTCAGAAATTGGGTTATCAAATTTGGAACATTGAGCGACTTTCCTTTCCTTTTTGGCCTGGCACTTGGCTTCCAATATAATAGATGGTGAATTTGTTCTGCAAATTTATTTGCGCCATTGAAAACTAATTATCAGTTATCAACGTTTCTATGAACAATAAAATGACTTTTAAAGAATGTAACGCTGATTGTACTCTTAATGATTATGGTTTTTTAATCGTTCTCCTAGAGGTATGCGACGTAAAATCGGTGATTATAAAATAAAGGTTTCATGAACACAAGAATCTTGAAAATTTACTTTGCCATCACATAAATATACTTTCAAAATAAAAATAAAAACAACTGATGGAATGCAAAACTTTTTGATAGTTTTTTTTTTACATTTTTACTTCTACTTTTTTCCTTAAAGACCAAACTGCTCTAAATCTATCGCAGTGCAACACTACATAAATAAAGAAATCATAAGTACTGGCACAACAAAATATTGGTAACGTTTTACTTTATGAATTAATCGATACAAATATTTTGATATTTCATATTAAATATATAAAATTAAAACAATTCCTGCGTCACAAACAAGTTGAAGTAATTTTATCAAATAAAATAAATTTATTGTTACTTTGAAATAAATATGTAACCCTCAATGGCTGTTTCATTAATTTATAAATCAAGGATTTCAGTGGAAATAAGTTTGGCTGTAGAAAAGCTTCTTCTAAAGCTCAATCAAATTGTGTAGTAATTGAACGTATTTACGTCTTACTTCGAATATAATTCAAACCATTCTTATTTTTTACATTTCTTGCAGAAATTTAAAACCAAAATATTACATATTTATGTAATGTTTTGCTATTTTTATAAATAAAACTATTTTTTTGAAACCAGAATAGAGTGTAAGCACAGAAGAGCCTTCATTTTATTCGCTTTGTAAAAAATGTGCATCTAATGTTTCAATACTACCTATTTTAGCACTATGTTTTTTGTAGATAAGTCAATTCAGGAGTGCTCAACATTAGGATAGAAAGTATCTATTAAATGTTATTATGTACGACAAAAACGTGATTATTCAGACGAATTGTGCATCAAACTAGTTCAAGTGATGGAAAATTCGAAAAAATAGAATTGCAAAGGAAAGAAAGATGCATTAGTAATTTAATATGATTTTTTTTAATGATGCGTATCTAAGATTCTAAACATATCAATGTAAATGCACATGTAAGTATTTTTTTTGCGAAGCTATCAAAACATGAAAAACAAATTACCTTTTAAATGCCGGGACCTGGAGGGGCGACAATTTCTTCGAAAAAGCGAAACCCAATTGAATCACCCTTTAAGATGGATAGTTATTGAAACTATGTCGCGTTTTTATAATTCACCAGGCTTCTCATAGATGCCATTGTGTGGTAATATTATAATGTTATTTAAAACAGTCTAAATTGGGTGCATGACGAGTGTTAAAGATGTACGCTCATTTTTATGTTCAGCCTGCTGTGCAAGGGATTATAAAGCGTCTTAACGAGCTTATGGCATTGAACCGGTTCAGTACAAAAGGAATCTATTCTTTGTTCCACAGTCTTGCCTAAATATGTTAGAAAAATTAAAAAAAATACAATATGGTATCTTAGGCACTTTTTAAAAATCTAAGCATTAACATTTTGTTCGCTTAAAGTGAATATAAATTAATCATTTTTTGAATTAAAGTCAAACTTACAATGACTTTGAAAAGATAATGGTTAGCCCCTTCTGCAATGATTCCTAATCGCTTAACGACCTTGCATGGTGCTCACTTATCTTCTTTTGTACACTTAAACCGGTTGTTGCTTGCAGACTGGTTAAAAAGTGCACCTCGCAAGCTAAACACGGACTATTTTTATATTTTTGTCAAAAACCTTTGACAAAGGTATGACACATTTGTTGTAACAAACAAACTGTGATAATAATTATGGTTTATAAAAAAATACACACGTAAACAGCGAATAAAAAAATAACTCTTCATACAATTATCAAGACTTGTCAAAAAATTAATCCATATAATTATTATAATGACTATGCGCACTTGTTTATTTAATATATTTTTTTGTATAATTTATCATAAAGTCTAGACAAAGACATGTATGATAGATAGAAAATACTCTCTTTAAGTTTTGATAATGGATCAGATACCAAGTGGATAGGAAAAAAAAAACTTTGTTTGACGGAACAATTTTATATTGTTATATTATCCGTAAGTTTGGTAAAAAATAAGAGATTTACAATTGACTGTAAAAAATGATTAATCTCTGCATTAACCCGTTCTCCTAATTTTTTGAATACTAATTATTTGTGAGAGAAAAATAAAGTGACGTATATAAGTGAAAAATGTTGTAGCCAAATTAAGTATTAGAGAGAAGGGTTCACGCATAAAAATCGCGAAATGTCATACATATAAATGTAGATTTCGATAACAACTTTAAGTAATTAATATTTAACCAGGTAATTTATTATGTTATACAGAAAATAAATGACTTTTCTGCTGGTTGTTATTAGAAATTAGAAAAGAGATAACCATTGAACGAACTTAGTAGCTTGCCAAAAAATATGGAATTTGTACGATTTATAAATAATCATTTAAAACATATTCATAAATAATATCTACTTTTTCATTTAATAACTATGCTATAAAAACACATATGTTATCGCAGTGTTTGTAATTTATATACGAGTTGAAAATTATTAAAAGCATTATATAGGTGGTATTTGTTGAACACATACCTAGTCAGGTGATTACATTACACTAAAAATAATCATTGTATAGTTATTAGAACGAATTAATCAGATGGTAATTTTAACGCGCAGAATATTTTTTGTCGAGTTTTCAAATCGAAAGCATGTCAGCTCTTTAAAAACTTTCCTTTATACAGTTTGCAAGAATAATAGATTCATCGCACCTATCGGGTGTTCTTCAAAAGGTGGATAGCAAGCCAAATTAAATGCTATCACAAATTCCTTCCGAATAATTTTTGCGTATATATATAAGATAAAAAATGTGAATAATTTAAGTACATTGAATCAAATTGACGACTACGTTATTCCACTTAGTATGTAATTAATGAGACACATGTTCAGCCTTTTTAAGAAAACTTTTCAGACTAAATATTGTATCGAAGGATTTTTGAAGACAACGTAACTACGATATTTTTTTTTGTTATTGAAAAAACAACATCTTTTGTATGGATAATTTTTAATAGAGTTTTTTTGCAATTTTATAGGGAAAATGAACTTTAATTAATACTAACTACTTACATATCTTATGACAAGAACATGGTTACAAACGAGTAGCCGTAACTGTAATTCTCTATTAAAGTCAAGTAAGAAAAAAATATCTTCGGCCCAATTTTTGATAATTAAATAATAAAATATAATATGTAGACTGAAAATTAAAAAAACATTGTGAAACTGGAGAAAAACCGACTTCTGATCGTGTTTTCTATCTGGAATAATCAGACCGTCCACCCAACTCGGGTCAATGAATTGATTACCCGCTAGTATCGAAAGGGTGTGACTTCTGTTCCATCCTGTGTTTTGCGTATGTATTGAATTATTTATTTATCGCGATTAGAATAAGCTACGACAGTATTCATTCAGTCATACGGTTTGTGAAAAACGAGACCTTCATGTTAAGGTAAATTTGATCAAAATGCTTTCTTCAGTGCCAATAGTTATCTATAAAATATTTGCATAATTACACGAGAAACGTGAATGGCAAAGGAAATACACACAGTGACATTCTATGTATATGATATTGTATGCATAACACCTTGTTCTATTGTAAATACTATTTGAAAGAGATAATAAATGATAACTGATTGAAATTCGTTCGCGTAATCTTTCTTTTCTTCTTTAGTAGAAAGTAAATCGTTCTTTCCTCTACACGTTTTCAAAACGGGATAAGGTGGGCTAGATCGAAATAAAATTGCAATAGTAACTATGTTTTACAATACAAATGCAAAAATCGATACATATATATGTATCTAAGTGTTGGTTGAGATGACAAAGCCTTGATCTCGCAGCAGAATATAACAAAAGCGGTTAGAGCTTGTAAAGTTTAGTTCAAGGAATCAAAAATAGATATTTTAGCTTAACAATGGACATCTATAAAATATTGATCCGATCTCTCAAATATAAATATCAAAATGTTTAGTCTTCTTTTTTGGTTTCAAAGTCTTGGAAAAATTCATAATTTCCAGTTGAATGTCGTAACGTTGAATGTTTACATATTAATGAAGAGAGAAATTCATTGTGTGGGAAGAGTTGCAATACGAGTCATAATCCACAGTAATGATTTATTAGATAGTATTGAAGAACGAAAAACTAAAAAAAAAAATATATCTCTAACGATATCGAGAAGAGTTTTTGACTGGCGCCTCTAAAAGTGTAAAACGAATGATTAGACTTAACAGATAGATGCGAAAAAAAGTATATATTTCTCAATTATGAATATATGACGTATATAAAAGTATGTATGTAAAAATTTTGCAACTAGCCGTCAATCAATAATAAATAATAAATTAATAATATCGTAGTATGCCTGAAGCATTAAATAAATATGCGATAGAAATCGTTTATTTTGGTACTGTACCCCATAGTGTTTGAAGAAAATTCATTGCGATGCAGTATATTGTATATTAATCTGCATTTTAAACAAAATCAAATGAAATTGAAAGTTTCCCCTACAGTTATTATAATTATTTTTACTTGGTATATTTTTTATAGCTTATACCAAAAACAAATATCTTAGTAATTGGCTCAGCAACAGTTTTTTTTGGATCGAGTGAAAATCATTTATTTGAGAACGTGAATGTGAGTAAAAGCTAGAAATTCGGAAATATAACGGTGAAAATGTCCGACTAAAAATCACTTTTCAATGGTAGCTTACATTTGAATTACTTAAAACTATATTTAAATTCTGCGGCACGGGTCCATAATGTATGGAATTTTTGGAGTAAATTTAAAAGAACACAAATTAAAATTGTTTATTGGTGTGTTTTTATTACAACGGCACGATGCACAACGGTTTTCACAAAGTATTTAATGTGTTCGTAATACTATAATATCATTGGCAGCTCTCGCAAAGTCGTTGATCAACTACTCACGTTGCTTACTGATAAATAATTGATAAACCAGATATTTCTGGTATAACATCAAATCAATTTGAGTATGTTAGTTCTTATTTATGTTATTCCTTTGAGAAGAATGAGTCATCGTATCTTATGAGAGATAAGCTTGTTAGATATTGTTATATTTTTGAAGCGTTCATTGAATTAGGTGAACATTAATTGAATTTCACCGTGCTGAAAGTCATGTACCAACCCAGATAATTTATATTTAAATTACCATTAGACGCAATTCAATAATTAAGTAAAATTGTTTTTAATTTCTTGAGAACATATCTGTGCATTATAATGTTATCAATTTTTAGGTATTGACTGTCATTTCTTGGTGAAAAGACATGTTTTAAATAATTAAAACACATTTTGAGTAGTATTTCCACAAAATATTTAAGACAAGGACTGAATGGTTATTTTTCCTTAGTAAAGTAGAGTTGAGAACAATTTTACTCATCGCTTAATAATTCTCGTGATTGTCGAACCCGGTCCTGATCTTAAAAAAGTTGTATTAATAAGAGAAAATATTTTTTTTATTATTTAAATAGAATACATTGCTATCAAGAACTGGCAGTTAAAACTCTTAAGGTGATATCAATATTACAGGACTTTTAATTGATTAAATAATACCATAAGCATATATATTTTTAATGTATTATGAATTAAATGTTGAATAATTAAATTGATTAGTGTAATTTCAATTGAGTTATTGAAAAAAGCCGAGAGAATGAAAGTATTTTCAAGATTCCCAATTCAGCATAAGCTAAAAATTCATTTAATATTATTTTTTTAAATAAATTATCAAGTTAAATTTGCATTTGTGTTTCCATTTGGAAATGAATATCACTTATGAAGTACGCATTGAGCCGTTGATTTATTTTCATAACTGAAGTTTTGATGACTCACTCAATATGGGGGAGTTATGGGTTGGATAAATTTTCACGTCGATTTACGGACTCATTTAATTTTTATTATCGGTAACATATTGAGAATCATAGGTAAAAGAGATGCTCTTTGTAACCTGTTCTGAGCTATATTTAGACCAGAGTTTATTCACCGGAGGCTGCGCCGTGCATCATTTTGCACCTGCAGGCATTGTTTGTTTACCTGCCACGATTAGGTACTCAATGCATTTGGTTCCTTTTTCTCGTAACAGTGAGTAAAACCTTCATCTAGCCTAAAGTATATGAGATAAAACTCGTACACATTCAGTGGCTACTGTATGATGAGAATATTATAATTGTTAACATGTAAACAAAAATTCATTCAAAATTTTTTGATGTTTTTACGTTCAAAATAGTAACCTTACATTCTAACACGGTGAAAAAAATAGCAATGTATTATAGTTCTATAAAATCTTGTAGAAAAAAAATTTGTAGAACTTAAATACATTGCTATTTTTTTCACCGTGTTATAATGGAGTTCTACCAAGTGAATGCCAATTCAATCAATACCTTACAATCTTTTGAAAAATTATAAAGAGCGACAAAGTATTAAAAATAAACGATTTTAAAAATATAATATGCCATTACTAAGCATCACATAAAAAATACAGAAATAATTATAAATAATAATTATTATAAGTATTTCAAGCGAATACAGTATATAAATGTATATTACAGTCGATTTTGTTTAAATGGGACACATCGGTATTATGTCAAGAGATCCAATAAGTAAGTGTCACAAAATATCGAATAATATGAATTGATTTCTTTAAATTTAATTTGGCAACAAATAAAACAAACCCAATAAAAATATTAATTAAGTATAAATAAACTAACTAAATATAATAAAACTTTATACACTTAAACGCATACGAATACATGGACAGTATCAAAATTCTTTCATGGTCAATAAATATATTTTTTGTGAGTATGTTGGTGTGGAAAGGTTTGATTATTGGAGCCCCAAATCATTGTTTATAAGAGATCTTCGACTTTAATTGTGTTCAATTTAAATATTATTTACTGTGTTTTTTTACATTCGACGTAAGGGTCTGATCACATTCTCACTGGTTTCAGTACTTTACTTGCCCGTTAAAGATTTTTAAATCAAAAAAGATTCCATTCCATACAGAAAACAATATTTAGATGATATATTTTGAAAATTATTATTCATTGCTGATAGTTAATAAATTAGATAATATATTTTTAATTCAATTTAAAATGTGACTCGAGTTAGAAGAGACTTGCTTATCTGTGTTTAATGGGTGTTTAATCATCAATCATAATTTATTTTACGATTCAGTATGAATTATTGGCATTAATTTAATCAAAATTAAAACAGCTATTTTACGATAAAATTTAATGTCTGTATTGTCAACGGCTGTTCTGCTAATCGGTAAAGAGATAAGTCGCTAATTTTGTAGCCAATTCATTACGCCATGTTGACAGATGCATTAAAATAAAAGAGGTAATATTTAATCATGAACAATAAAGTTATAACATTTTAAATGGACATTTTTTATGAATTACTTTAACAAAGCACATATAATGGTATTTTTATTTCTTTTTGCATTGTTTTCTGTCGATGTTTATAATTTTCGCGGATTAATACATAGTTTATTAGAAGTATTCAGTATGCGATGCTTTATTTCAATTGTCTTAATTAACTTGACTTACCGTTTCTCGTAAGCACAAACATGTTGATATATTACTACGGAGTTTGTTGTTCAAATTTAAATCTTAATTTAAAAAAGAACCGTATCCACTCTTTTGTACGTACTATCAATTAATAAAAAAAAATACGTAAAAAATACTATTAAAATTGCTGCAAACCTCAAAACAATTACAGAGTATTCATATTTCGAAGAATAAAAACAACCGAATGTTTGTATCGATGCCACTAATAAAATGTTTTGATCTTTTGAAAATTTTATCATTACGAAGAGAATTTTACAATCTCCATGAAATAAACGTCATTCATAAGTCGGTGTTACACACATGATAGATTCTACACGCAATCTGTAGATTTGTGTGTTTCAATACAACGTAAAGCACGTTACGTTCTCGATTTAAAGTGAAATGTCGTTTTAAGCTATTCAAACTACTTAAACGCGAGTCTAAAGCTAGTTATTGTCCGATTACTTACAAATATTTATATGGAGCGGTAGATTTTTTGGGTGAAAGCGTCAATATGCTCAAAATGAAAAAAAAAAAGGTTATTAATACAATAACTGCTTGCAAATCTTTTATAGTTAATAATGTCTGGTATTTTTTTCAAGCTATTTTGCTGTTACATGCATATCTTGCTTGCCCGCTTACCCGTATTACTAGATTTCATAAAAATACATTCTGGACACTTTTTGTCGACCGATATGAGCGGCATGCATCAAGTGTTTTGCAATACAAATTATTAATGACATCATCATATAGTCTTCACATTTCAGCGTTTTATCTCTCGACTGGAAAGCGTAGAATTGAATTTTATTTCAAAAATAATCAGCCAACATGTTGGCGTGAAAGTGAGCACTCATTTAAGTCTTGAAAAAAGCTTATTATAATAGAATATGTTGTTCAACTTCATATTATATAAATTAACTGTGAGCGAAATCGGCCCCAGGAAACCGGTAGAAGAAAGGTTCGTAATTGATTTTATTAAATATTTTTGGTGCATAATTAATAACCAGGACGACTTCGATTTTTTTTTATTATCAACTAGTAACAATTGCTGGTGATTGAGTATACGTATAAATTAATACAAAATATAATATTGAGCCTTTGTAAAATCAAATGATGCATTATTTCTAGTTTATTTTCATAAAAATATAAAATGACTTTAAATTAATAGCCTCGGCTTAATTCCATAAACAGTGGTAAAACCAGTATACAGATAAGATGAAAAAAAAACCTTTTTGAATGACTTCCATAAACAAATCACGGAAAATGTCTGATTGTGATGCATAAATAGTTGTCATATATATAACATGACTAATGCATGACAAATACAGACGAGACTCGTGCGCGTGTCCAGTTAATGTTCACCCATCAGAGCAGACACTTCATATTTCACGAAAAAGTACTTAAAATTTGCTGTCAAGTGTTATCTAAGATGTGTGCTTTTTGTGATTTTCCCACATACTTAAATTGTGTAGTAAATTCCCCGATAGCAATTTCGCGCATGTTTGCGTCATTTTACATCACTATTCAAACCCCCTCAGGACGCAAACTTCTTTGATAAATCGAATAAATGATTAAAAATAATATTTATTAATAATTTAACTTAATCAATTAAAAAAAACTTAAACCAGCTGGAAACAAGAATTTACACGCTTGAGCAAGTATCGAATTCATTTATTTTACTTAGTTAGATAGATAGAGATAAATACCGTTCAGGTTTATGGTCGATAGTATAATCGATTCCAATACATCTTTATTCCGAGCTTCTTCCCCTAGCAAGATACACGTGTAATTCTATTAGTATTCTATATTTTTCACCAGTCAATGAAAGAGAGGGACGTAAATATTGTTTGATTATTCGTTATTCGGTTATAAATTTGAACCATACTTTTTGTAGCGATTGGTATCTTGCGTATTATTATTTGACTAGTAAATATGCCGCTAAAAAGGATAATAGCAAGCAACTTTCGCAGAACTATTATGTTTATGTCCAGACATGACCTGTTGAATATAAAAAATAATATCAGGGTTTTTACTAACAAACCAAAGTGTTATTTAATGATGAAAATCTATAGTGATACTATAAAAGTAAAAAAAAGCATATGAGAGTTGTAAAGTTTTTATAACGCGAGAGCTTTTCCATATAATTCATAAATATGAAAGCATCGTAATGTTTATTGAAGCTTTTCGTATCTCATAACTCACAGAGGAACTATTATATTTATTCCACGCTACATCGTCCAAATAAATGTATGATGGTTATTTTTTATGACCGTTAAGGTGCAAAAAATTGTGTATAAAAAAAAATCACAACCCTGCAAAAACAGAATCAGACGAACATTCTTATATGTTACATGCATGGGTAATGTGACCTTATAGGGTTACATATACATCAACGGAAAACGGATGTCATTTGAATTATCAAACTCTATTATTCTGTTATTATTTTCCACAGACAATAAAAATAGCACTACACAAAAATTTACAAACTCCTAGAACACTAAATTACACCTCTTTTATAAAATTACGGTAGCCAACAACAATAAATACGAACATTCCGCGTGGACAGTTTTTTAAATTGCCTTATTTATAGTTTAATGATCTCAGTTTTGGCTACATACTATTTTATAATTGAATAAAAAATAAGGAATAAGTATATTTCATAACATAACACTTGATTAAAAGATAGTATATGTAGTTTGTCTTGTCAAAACCGCAATATTTTTTTATGAGCGTTTTAAGCGTTTATCGTAGCGATCGTTCGTTCCTGTTTTTCAGTGACGGAGATTATGGCATTTTTTTTGAGTTTATAATTAATTCTGCTTCTCTAGCTGTAGTTAAAAGGAAAACGTTTTGATTGTTTGGATTGTTCATTAACTCCCCAAAGGGACAGTTTATAAAAGCAAAATGATTTAATTGTATTATAAAGTTGTGGTGAGATATATGAATGCTTGTAATGTTAACATCCCCATTCATCCTTTCGATTCTAAAAAGGTTGGGACTGTTAGGAGTCATTAGTATAAAAAATTTACTGAGTAGAAATTTATTATGCCTGGAACTATTTCTTAAGCAGGCGAAACACGCACAATATTTTTATTTGATACTGAAGAAGTACAGAAAACAATTATGACCATTTTTTTAACATTAATTAAAATATTATTTATTTGAAAATATACGTGACTGAGTTCTGAAAAATGATGAAAAGCAAAATATATAATATACAAATAATTGCATCTTGTAATTAGTAAAACAATGTATAATTGCCTCCTTGCACATTTGTTATTCTACCACCATTAATTGTAAATACAAAACTCAGGTATAAAATCACACGACAAATAAGACCTTCGAATTTTTTCATAAAGGTTATTTTTTATGTATACATAGTCAATTTTACACACTGCAAAAACTTGGTAAATTATATATTGAAGAGTAAAATAATCATTTAATTTTTTAATATTTTATATAATATTGTTATCGCTATTATGCTTGCTCTTAAAATAAATGTAATTTCAACTCTAGGTGAATATAAATAATTTTATTCAGCAGTATGTACGTGGTGAAATTGTAAAAAATACGTTGAAGTTAAGTCATATCATTATCTTTCCGATGAATTCAGCGTAAACATTGTCAAAAGTTATTTTTAATGTAAAAGGTTAAAAATTTTACTGGCTGTAAAAATAAATACCATCTACTTTTCTAAATATATCCACATAAGTGATTTTTAAAATTTTCGGTAAATGTTTTTTATACATGCATAAAATTTTGGAATTAAAAAACTATATGCTTATTTCATGATATTGTAAGCTCCGTATTTTCTTCACAAAATTTAGAAGATAAAGTAAGATAATATATGCCATGACACTACATCAAAAAGCTTTTCGTAAAAAATGTCAATCCACTAATATGAGGTTATTCCACGCTTTAGAGACACATGACGCTTTAATTATGGGATTTTGTATAGTAAATTTTAAGTAGATAATTTACGTAATACAAAAATGTGTCACGTGAATCTTTCTATCTTTGACTGTAGTCCAAATAAATATTCTTTAAAATTTTTAGATCATCTTTTAGACAGTGATATTTCTTATGACAGCAATATAAAAGTATCTAACTCCTGATTAATGTTTTGATTGGTTGGTACAGCAAAAGTTTAACGAGCACTCTGATCATCAACAATTCCCGCCTTCATTAGAATTACGTTTCAAGCAAACAATATTCTTTGTAGTTCTAACCAGTTATTTTAATACAAAAACTTTATTTTAATGCTTATATTTTTATCATTGTACACTTCCCATATAAAAAATAAATACAGATTGGTATGGGATTATCTTAATTTAATTAGTTTTATGATAACTAATTAAACATCTGCCCTTTAATGAAAAAATTAAAGGAGCATGCTGTGCAAAAAGTAATAATTGTTAGGTAGTCACTCTCTCTACACCTTGTTAGCAATATACCATCACTCTCATTCATGGCTATGGACACAATGGTTCCTCTTCAATATTTTTTTTTAAAGGCTAACCTCAAATTAAAAATTTATAAAATAAATTGCCTTAAATAAAAACATAATGTCAACTGACTTAATAGCCGTAGAGTCATTCAGGATGTGAACAATTTTCTGCTGTGTTGTCTTGTCGCATAATCAATATTCTACAAGAAATACTAACACATGCTGGTCATAATAATTAGGTAGCCATATAGAGTACATATAATATAGAAGTGTTTTATCTATAAAGTTGACAGTGTATTATAATTACACCAATATAACAATCTTTAATTATTTATCATTCAAATGTATTTGTTAAATCCTTTTTTTAGTATTATACTATATATAAAACAAAAAGTCCATAGAGATCAACTGGGGAGATAAGACATCACGCATACAAAGTTATTAGGAAAAATATTTGTTAAGTGAAATATACCATGTACGTAATTAAAAAAGAACACTGGGCATAACTAAAGTAATTAAAACGTAAAAATTAATTAAATTAAATTTTACAGGAAAAGTTTAATAAGTACATCAAAAATAGAATTTAATGATTCAAAATAACTTTTATTAACATGCTTGATTCTTAAATTTTAATAAAACCTTTACAAAAGAATGAAAATTATTGTAGTGCCATTTTTCCCAGGAAAATGTATATTATAATTCGCAAGTGATAAAATTTTAAGCCGAAAAAATCAGCAGGAGGAAAATCTGCCACGAAAAAGGGCTAGTTAGTAAACTGGCTATAAGTAATGTTTGCACGCGTTAATCGCTATACATATAATTAATTTTTAGGGGACTATCTTTGCATTTGAAATGATGTTCATTCATGGTAATTATTATATAATCGAATAAGATATAATGCAAATATTTCACACCGCGCTAAAATTTGCACTGAAAGCCAATTTCACAAAATTAATGTGTCTAAAAATTACTGTTTGCAACGTTATGTAAGATTTATTGTAATTGAAAAACAAGAAGTTGATTGCGTTGTGGGGTAACATGGTTTGATTATTTCTTATTGGAACCTAGTTGTAATATTCTGTGAGTTTTTGAAAAACGTCAGTTGCTTCCACAGTTTTGGGGATTATTTCGTTTAGAGTTCAATGAAATATATCTTTTGATGTAATTTCTGCTTCATCCATAAATCTATCGTTCTCTAAAGTGAAGCTGATTTTACGACGTATATAGTATGTTATGCAAATTAAAAGCCGTCATACATCTTCATTAATCTTCGCGTTGGTCAAATTGTTTTTCTTTATTTGACCCACAATAGTAACAATATACTTCTTTATCATTTGTTGGTTACCAAGAAAAATATCAGCGATGAAAATTACGTGCACGTTTGTGGGTGTGCGCCATTTGATTGGAAAACAATACTGGGAAAAATATGGAAGGCTTCGTTGATAGTTTCAATGAAAGCTGTTCCAAGATTATTAATAGATTTATGAATATTATAATACAATAATTTGAATTTTTTTTGGTTCAATTTGATATAATCTTTAATTAAATTTATTTTGAAATTCAGTGAAGTCATATTATACCATGATACTTTCTTTATGTTGCCAATTTTCTCATTGATACCAGCCGCCAGAAAACGCAGAGATCTAACTTTGATTTGGTCTTTTTTCAGTTGAGATATTTGTTTAAGAATTTCAAACAATTTTACTTACAAAAAATATATGGGAGGATATATAACTGTATTTTTTCATTTGGAAAATATAATCCGTTTACAACTGTATGTTAGATTTACTCTAAAATAAATAAAAATAGATATATACTTGTATATGTTATAAAATAAGTTAAGCGTATTTTTTCAAAAAAAAATCATTGTGTTATCTAATAAAAAATAGTCAAGCCATTACGAATATTACCATGTGAAGTATTGAGTTGACCAAGATAACGATTAAATTTATTTATTTCTATTGATATTTTTCGCACGACCATCTTCTCTTATGTATTCTGTACGCACATATTTACAGCCGCTAAATCAAGTCAGCTAAGTTTATTCTAATTCCGAATGTAGACATTACGTAGAAACCCACATTGTATTATTTAAAAAACACAATTTTATTGATAATATATCCTTTATCCGCCACCAAAAGAGAATACAAAACACTTGCACCCAGCCTAATGTTTGAACTAAATTTTAGTTACATAAATACACAATTTGCTACGAACGCCATTGCGTTGTTTTCTTTTCAAAATCATACATTTTTTAAAAATAATAAATACATTTTTAGAATTATTTCCACAAATTAATTTTGTTACTGTTTTGTCGATAGATTATTTATATTTACATTCACATAGTATATCGACATTATCAAACAATTTTGAAGAAATAAATGACAAAGAAGATTTATGTACACAAATATAAAGAGAACATTTTTGTAAGACACTATTATTTTTGATAGATGTATTGTTTAAATATGAACTTGCTGGAATACGTTTGAATATTTAATAAATCGTTCTGTTCTTTATTCAAATCAAGCAAATATCAAATAATATTTCCTGGGAATATTATTAATTTATACAACGCTTCATTTATCTTTAAGCATTGTGGTTAATTTGTATGGAAAATATACCATGCGTTATAATTTATCTATCAATATTGTTAACTAAAGAGTGAGTGCTTGATTGTCAATGTTGAAAACACGTGGCTGTTTAGAACGAGTGCACTTAAACTTTACACCTGTTTAATGATTTACCTGAGTTTCTTGCGGTATGAAGACGTGAACAACCTTTTAGAACATAAATTAAAGTCGGATGACTGCGCATGCGAGATTGAAAATCATTCACAGTTACTAAAAAGAAACAATGCTAATCGATGAAAAATTTAACTGGATTTTCTCATAATTTCGCTCCCCGTTTAAATGCCAAATGTCATGGGTGTAGAACACTATTAAAATTAAGCCTATTTCTATCATTAAAGTAATGTCAACTTATAACGTTTCCACGAATTCATATCACAAAAACACAATGCCTCATATATTATAGTTCGTTTTACCGATTTTTACCTTGATGTATGCATATCTATAAAGTTTTTATTTCCCATCACTAACCCCCTATCCAATGCTGAATATATTGGTTTGAAGAGTAGATAACTTACTTTCGATCTCTTTCTAGATAAATTTTGTTAAGATTTTTCATTATTAGCAAAACGCATTGACAATAAAATATCTTGAAACTTGAACAATGGACATAAATATGTTATATTTAGTATAGCCGATAACTTAAAAAGTGCAGCTGATTGTGTAGCCCTGTGTTAGTAATTTGTTTACCAATCATTGACAAGGTCGTCCGAATGTGTCATTTCAAAACATAGACGAAGTGCAACCTTCGTGAAATTACACTGCAAGTTATAATATATTATCCAATTAATGCAATATCGAGTTCACAAGGCATCATCTGCCTAAGGCAAACAGTTATGACTTACGGAGTTGATAAGTGAATACATTTTTCGGTAATGACTTGTTAATCGATGATGATAATGGTACTAAAAAAACATAAATTATCTTCATTGTAAGAAATGAGACATTAAACTGTGATTATACTCGGCCCAATTATTCAATTTTATCACGAACAGAACCAGAAGCATACCCCGACTGTCAATTTTGTAGTGTGACGACTACTTTTGTGTTTTATACTTATCATAAATTTCTTATATTTGAGTTGTCGGCTTCTGTGTTGTAATTATATATACCTGTGCTCTATCGATCAAAGGTATATATTAAAGTTCAAATCGCGGAAGTATAACACAATGTTTATGGGAACACTATTCATATTAAGCTAATTTTGCATGTGCTATTTGAATTGCAAAAACGTTATTTAACGTGCTCCGCAGACAATGAATTTAAAAAAAAAGATTTTTTCCATTTTATATTTCAAACCTTTGGGCATGAGCGTCTGTGATATTTTTCTCTTCAAGTTGGTGTTGAAAGACATGGGTATCTGCTCCATAACTGGTTCATATCCCCACATTGAGGGCTGACATGGTGGAAAAAACTGATACTTCGAAAACTTATGTGCGGTATAAACTATTAATGAAAAAAAAATATATTGTGGGGTTAAGCGATGTGATATAATAATAAAGATATGCTTTACGCGTCATGCAACTCGAGATAAAATTGCATCTTAATGCGCTTTAAAAAATGCGATCGCGAGAAGACATCTGTTGCTTTGACGTAATTTTTATAGGGTTGTCAAATATTTATTCTCACAAAAGTCGTTTTTATATTATTCATAAAAAAAATATTTGTATTTGTCCGATAATGTAAAATTGTTTAGAATAAAAAAGTATTATTATATAATATGTATGCAAGCTTATTTTATTTCTGTTACGGCACACCAGAAATAATTTTTTTTTTTATGAAGGTTATACACAGAAATTATATGTGTGTCATTATAATTGTTTGTGATGGCAAAATATTGCATATATAGAATGAAACATGAATTCGAAGTAATTTGTTATACGATATTATATAAATACTTTTAAGGAATTCAAAAAGTCTCGTTTAATTTTGGTACATAAACAAAAATATAGAAAAGGAGTTATATTAAAAAATATACAACGTTTTATGATGAAGCTCAAAGTTACTAAAATAAAAACACATTGCTTACAAAAGAGTCTATCTGTCAATTTATAAAATTGTTTTAGAACGATGTTTTGTAAGCCAAACGCATTTCCAATATTTTGAAAATAAAAAAATATTTTAGAAAAGCACAGCCCTATCCATATGCTAACGTTGCTTGAACTTGCATTTATGCTATTGATTCGCCGGTGTTTTGTCAGGGTCATGGAAATATTTCAGAGAGCAGAAAATTTCACGCAATAGTTCTGATATTTACAATGCATGTAAATAGTGACAGATAAGAGTAATGTTGAAAATGAAAGTTATATTATGGTAAAATGAATAATGAATGGGTATTTGGATATAAGAGTTCATTAATATTGTTTGCATATAATCGCAATCGTTAAACACGTATAGATTTAATTTATAATGAAATGATATTTTTAGCAGTTATATATGATTAAATAGTATATGATATTGGAGCGATTTTGTAACCGAGTGGTAGTTTATATTATTATGTTTCTATTTATAATCTAACTTTATAGTGGTTTCTACCAAAATAGATGCAGATAAGTGTTTTTTCAGAAGATTTATGAAGTGAATTTGTTAGTTCTTTATTTAACCCTGGAAAAGGAACGGGGCTTAGAAAGAAGGAAATTAGTAATAACCAATCTTTTCTAATGTTGAGGTTCATTTTCTTTTCACTCCAAAGAAGGATTAAATAATTTCCGTTGAGATAATTCACTGCAAGTCTAATATGATTAAATAAGAAGTAGATTAAGACGATGGAAAAAATAGCAATGTATTTTAGTTCTACAAAATTATTTTTAAAATATAGTTGACAGCTATTTCGGCTCACGCCATCGTCAGAACTAACCTAAGTAGATTTATTACTTTTTTAAACGATTTCCTATGATCTATCGCTCAAATGGAAGTAAAGATGTCCATGTCAGCTGGAAGATTTATGGATTCATTTTTATAACAAAGTAATACGGTTTCTATTTTCTGCGATACTTTCCTTCGTTATTGATTGACTGCCTCGTGTTACCTACAACTAAGGTAATATTTGCTCTTCAATAAACAGACTTGACTTTCTGACCTCATAAATACAAAATGTGTCGCTGATACGTAAATATGTTTTCTTTACGGGATCGTGAATTAGCTTTTTATTTGACCTAGTAATCGTTATAAGTGAAAAAATCATTGTTCTAAGACGTTCAACTCCATGTGAAAATTAAATGGCTACAAACGCATTCTAAAAATAGTTTTTGTTTGTTTTAATATTTTAAGTATCATATAATGATTTTTCAATTTGAATTATAGAAACTTTCTACGATTCCATCAATTTTAGTCATTCTATCACACGGAAAAAATAGAACTGTGCAAAGAAAACATTTTTATTTATTTGGTAGATACACGTTATGAAAATTGTGTTTATTGCTTTTGTAAATTCAAAATATTCAAAAATTTAACTTTGAAAATTGAAAAAAAAATAACACGACAAAAAACGATAGCAAGGAAGTCAACCAAGCAAGCTCAATGTAAAATCTATTTAATAAATTAAAAAATAGTTTTCGCCTTTAGTCACTCTCGTCTACATGGAATATATCGACATCCGAAGCTAAGCTGTTGAAAATTGTTAGTGCTCTTACCATTGGCATCCCCATTGACAAGCTGCTTCTACATTTTTGAAGAACAAAAAATTTTAAGTCCTCAAATCAACTTTTGAAAATATGTCGTTTATTTTAAAGCACGAAATGTCCTCCAAATTTTCAATAAAGACAGTGAATGTCCAATAGTTCTTCACTTTTATTACCAGATGTCACCATCGTTTATACTTGCTAGCTTATTGATTTTTTTCATCCAACCTGTAGTATTTTGTAAAGTTCGGTAGTATTTTAAGAATATTCAATCTTCAATGAAATCTTTAAGATGATATTATTTAATAAATATTTACGCCACCCTTAACATATTCCACCCTAATTCTAATGCCAGAAATTTTGCCAAAAAAAGATAAATCATCGATCTCTTGACGGGTTGCTGTATATTGATTTACTAACTATTGTGATTTGTCTTTATTAGGAATATTCTGAAATGAAAAAATCAATGTAGAAAGATGTCACACTTATGTTTACGACTTTGTTATAAACAGTTAGTTTTATAAGTTATATTATGAAAATAAAAACGATACGCGAATGTTGTCGTATGAGAATGTGTAGGAGGTCATACTTAATGTCTAACAGCTCTGTTAAGACTGCGAAAATTTAATAGTTACAAGCAAAATCAGTCCAATTGTGTGGCAGTCACGTCAGTTCAATAATATAAAAAGATTTTTAAAGCGAAACTAGCTCTCTCGTTAAACAGACTACTTATAATCGTCGATCTATAGTAAAGGCAACTGGGGAATCGCTTAAAACGCCTGTGAAGTAATGCAAAAATCCTGTTCTGGTACCAATAGTCAATTAAAAGTTTGATACGAATTTAAGATATCACGTGCAATTTTCATGCACCTTGGCACATGACCTTATAGTTTTTCTCTGGCTGTCATGGTTACTTGGGACTGTGCCAGGACTTACTCACTATCTAATACAGGAGACGTCAGTGTTGGAAGAGTCTTTAAAATATAGATACCGGAATAATTTTATTTCAACGTTCCATCTCACAATTTTTTAAACTGATTTATTATCCGATTGTGAAGTGCCCACCGACGTGATAAAATTTTTTATTAGCTTGGTAATGATGATGTTTCGTAATTTTTGTTATGGTGAAATTATATGATAATAGTATTGTATTATTAGCGCATGCATTATCTTACGGTTCAATTGAAGTGATTTAAAATTTATTAGTCTTAAAGTATTGCAACAGTCATAAACATCGAGGATAAATGTTTTAAGTTGTTAATTTAAAAATGAGTGACCGTAAAGATGACAAAAAAATATTTTAAGTACTGTTGTCGCAAATCAATATTTTTATGATCATGACCGGTTGAGTTCATCGCTAGCATTTGATAATGCAGACAAAAACATTCAAGTGTGGCAGTAAAATTAAAAATGTGTTTTTATTATTTTCAATATGACTCAATAAAAGTAAAATAAAGTTTTTAAAATATTTTTGACAATAAACCAGGCTAGAATACAAAATTCTTCACACACGACTTTTATATTTTTTTGTCATGTAAGGAGAATGACAATTTTTTTGATTATTTGTTTAAGCTTATTATGAGACAGTATCATAATTCTGTTGATTTTTTTAAAAATCCAGTTGTTGGTGTCTCTGAAAAGGACTAGTAGTTAGCTGGTCACTCTTTCTGGGGGCTTTTTTTAGGATCGTTTGGGTAAGAGGAAATCATCTAGTGTCAAATATAATAAGCTTTGTGAAAAATTCAATTATGATGAAGTATTCGATTTATAATTCGACCTCGTTACTATGGATACCGAAAAAAAGAACGCCAAAGAGTCTTAATTATTCGGATCCAAGAAAAGCATAATTTATGCTTCATATCTTGAGAAACTTTGAATGTTTTCCTTTAAATTATAGTTTATTATAATACTAGTAACAAACTTAAAACATAGCCGTCACTTGTAAATGAATATAATTTTTATTATATGTATTATTTATAAATACTATAAAGAATGATACGTGCTATGGTTGAATACTAAATATTTTTTTAAAAATGGTGTCGGAAACGTTTGTCGCATGTTTCGTCATTTAGGTTTGGCTTTTCGGATCTTCATGAATTCTAGGACATGGATGCACTCGCGAATGTAAATAAATCATATCGTTTACATAAAATATCAACAAAAATATATATATATATAAATTCCAAGTATAGGAGCTAAGTGATATGCATATGATTTTTATTAACTTATGACTTGTTACTATTGACATAAAAATTTGTAAAAATGATCGTATAATAATTTAAAAAAATGTGATTGCAATAAGACGTGGTAAAGCGTAGAATTTGATTGAGAGAAATTATAAGTTTGTATGTTACCTTTTGGTAACCACTTATTTTAAATTGGTGTGATAACATATGAGATGACGCAATATTGTAATAATTACACTGTTTTTGAATGAAATTATCTCACGTATGAAATTGGTAGGTTTACGTGTTCATTCAATAATGGTATTAAATTGAAGTATGTCACCTCGTTAACCAACAGCTTGTTTCTTTATCATCAGCTATGTGATCAATCAGTTATAAGGGAATGGTAGCGTTATTAAAAATATGTGACTGTAATACATTCAAATTACCACCAGTGTTTTAAATTGTCTTAACGTAATTGAATAAATTCATGCAAACAATATCACTTGTATGTGACATGAAGTATTTTTTAAATTTATTTAATCGTGCGAGTTCACTTTTTACTTAAGGAATTTGGAATCCACGAAGAAAAATTAGGGAGATAAACAATAATTTTCATTTATGTTTTGAGAAATTAAATAACATGTATGAAGATTATTTAATGTGAATAACTGTCTTATCGAATTTTTTTTTTCTTCTTTGTTATTTTTAAGTTTTTTAATCTTGATAAAAGTTTGATGAGTGGAAAAGGTAATCAATTAATTTCCTAAAGTTGTACCCAATTCAATAGTAAGTATTTGACAGTGATTGGTCAGAAATCAGTGACTTTCAATGATGATCTTTAAAGAATGTCGAGATAAGAAGAGAATTAGTAGTTTTATTTTTCTGAAATATTTTTTAACTTTTAAAACCATTGACAATATTTCAATGATGTTCGTTCAATGATTGTTTAGTGAAAAATGTTAGTTTTTAATATGAAAATCCAGAACAATTGTGCGTTCAAAAGATTCCAACAATCATTATATGTGAAACTAATTCTATATAAATTGATTATTTAAAAAATACGTTGTGGACTATAGACTAATAAAAAGCACACTTTATCTAACACAAGTTTTTGCGACTGAACTCTTTTTTGCCAGAAGGGAAGGGATTTTTACTGTCTGGTGATTTTTGTATTTTTTACACTGTGGTTGTTCAACCTATCTAATGATTGTGAACAAGTAATTCTTCTCATAACAAAAAACGTAAACATAATATCCTCAAAATGCCCTTCGATTTATTTTCACAATGACGCGTGGATATTATAGTACTATTTGCTAAACTGGTTAGCTGAAATAACCGCATGTTGATACCGGCACCTTCGAGAATCTACTATAGTTATTATTTTATGTTTGCAAATAGTTTTATGAATACTACGCGAAGATATTCGTATGAAAATATTTGTTCAATAAAACGCATAGAGATTCATTTATCTCTTCTCGGCGAAATCATTGCATTTTTTTTTATTTTTCACCACGCAACGATTCATAACAGAAAATTTTACAAAAGATACATAAATTATTTCAGTCACAAAATATCAATAATATTTCAAGCAGCAACAAAACGTCTTATGATTAAAAAAAATGTGTGTATATTTATCATCTGCAATGGATTGACTGATATAATTTATGATATCGACTGAAGGTGCTTGATGGAATTTCAATATCAAATTTGAATTGTTACAACTTTGTACGATTCCACATGTTTTGTCACTAACGACCCGGGTTTCGGGTTCGTCAGTTCTGTTGCATCCGTGTGATACAATGCTTGAAGATGCCGAAAGGCGAAACCCGGGTCGTTAGTGACAAAACATGTGGAATCGTACAAAGTTGTAACAATGCAAATCTGGGATTGACTGATGTTTAAAATATCAAAGGCGCATTTTTACATAATGTTTCCTACTAAAATACTTGAGCATTTAATTATGTACAGATAATAATTATTTTTTATAATTTCTTTTTCAGATTTTTCAGTGGGGCAATCAGAAATTTTATACATACGTATTAATTATTTTGTTCTGTGAAATACGCTAACCTCGTTACAATCAGCAGTTCTAGTCGTGCTAATAAATATTTGAGTTTGATTGACTGTGGTAATAAGTTTCAAAAGAAAATCAATTATGAACAGACATTGGGCCATTAAAAAATAATTAAATAAAAAATAAAGGTTTCGTTACGATATTGATACAAAGGTTCATGTCTACGTAAAATTAAATTATTATTGGGATTGATATCGACACGATTAACAAAGAGACTGTGATTATATTCCAAGCCTAGAGATGGCTATGGACCCAAGTTCAATGGTTGTAGACTATATTGTATTTTTGGTGTTTATTGTGGGAAGTTCTCTGCTTCCGTTATGGACGCGGAAGTCTAGTGGGCCTCAGACAAAGGCCAGTTATGTATTCGCGACTGGTGGAAGTGTATCAATGGCAGCCATGATGCTATCCATCGCGAGAGGCACTCTCGGAGTCAGGTCTTTCCTCGGTAAGCTTAAAGACAACGATTTATAATATATAAAAAAATTGTTTAAAATTTTTGTGTACTATAAATATGTAATTTTAAGAATTTTCCGATGTCGGTACGTGTATATAAATGTAGCGCTAGGTCTCTAGCAAAAAACAATATTCATAACTTACATTTCTGTAAGTTTTGTTAGAGAATCTATATGTATCTTATTAATAAATTTACAACAAATTTTGCATGAAACTACTTCTTAATGTGGTGAAAGATGAACCTCAATTATAAACACCAATAGTGAAATAAAAAACTCAATTATTAGCCTGCTTTACTACAATATTTAGGTAGATAAATATTTATTGATATTTCTGACATTTAATTTATTGTCTAGCCGAGAAACTGGCTAATGATTAAAAGTAGGTTCACACAAATAAAAGAAACAACATCAAATCTAATGTTATAAAGAAACTGTGGCCAAAAACGATTACCGGAAACAATGAGATATTATCAATTAAATGCATATAAAAAATGTCATTTGTCATTGATTTATGATGTTAGTTTCAGAAACACGAAAAATACTTTTTATCATATTAATCGAAAAAGTAGTGTTTGTTTGAAAACTACAACTATAAAAAAATGCTAAAAGTTATGAGTAATTTAAATGAATAAATTATACTAATACTGCTGCAAATTTTGTATATACGATGTTCAAAAACATGTTAATTTGAAAAGAAATTATATTAACATGTTGTTACCAGGGACGTCATTTCAGTCTAGCTATTTTTTTCAACTATAGCATATGTTGATTTTTTGTTACAGTCAGTCAATGCAAAAAAGGATAAATGTGTATTTTTCCCATTTCAGGGAGGTTGATAATTTCCTCTTCCCTGAAGCCCCAAATAATTTCCCTAATTGTTATAATACAACAATGATTTATTAAACTCTTTATAACTATGAAAATATTAAATATTTGCGTTATTTCTATTACCATCCATTGATATGGACTCACAAGTGGGGCATTATCATAACAGTACAATGAAGTCTAAGTATAAAGATAACATTATTTTTTGATTATAATTTTGGAACTAAGTGTATGTATCTTCATTAAAATCATTTGAAAAATTGTTCAATGTATAATTATAATAGAATGGTAAATAGGAAAATTGTAAATAAACGTTTGCGTGATCATATTGAAGGACATTTAAAATTAATCCAATTCTATTAAAAATGATTTAAAATTTTTTGCAGATTTTATCCATTTTCTTAGCTTTTATCTTAAATCTACGTGTCATTACACTAAAACACAAAGAGTTTATATGTCACCATTAAGCTACATCTTTATCTACAAATTATTTTCAAATATAACCAAAAAAAAAATCAGTAGTTGTTTTTTAGCCATGCTTAAAGCTTTAATTCTATTTTTCCAGGGTTTCCATCAGAGCTTTTCTACCGAGGGAGTGCAATGTGGGAGACGTTATATGGAATGTTGTGTGCATATCCAATAGTCTCCTTTGTCTTTGTGCCTGTCTACTACTCCTTGGGTATAACCTCGGTCTACCAATATCTTGATCTCCGATTCAAGTCAAGGGCTGTGAGATGCCTTGCCTCTGCTACGTATATTTGGAGGCAGGTGTTAAACATTGGGGTGACAGTTTTCACACCCTGCGTAGCTCTAAACACTGTTATTGGACTACCTTATTGGGCATCAATTCTTGGAATCACAGTCATCAGTATACTGTTCACTGTTTTGGTGAGTTATATTTAAAACTATGTTATTAAAGCGGTGCTACTCAAATGCTGGTCCGTTATTGCTTGGCTGCAGTCAATGAAATAATTTAAATACATTATCGAAATTAAAAGTTAAAAGAAATGTTCATATATTTCTTTCTATCACTCTTTACCATAATTACCAATCTTACATACATCCGAGATATGTATGGAACCTCAAAATTTGTATCACCTTACTTTCTTCAACTTTGCGTTTAATTTAGACAAATTATGGCAAATATATTGATTTCAATTATCTGCTGCCAAGTTTTTGATAAAATAATGACTGAAAAGTTATCTAAAAACAATTCAATTCATAAAAATAAACATTGTGTAGGCTTTTAACAACCGTTCATTTAAAGTGTACATGATTGTATAGTATATATTTTGTACTTCATAATGTTCAGATATCCTATTTTAGCATCATTGAATTTTTATTTTTACGATCCATGGGCAGTACTGAAAAATATTTACCGTTCCATAAATCAAAAATGTTTAAAAATCATTATTGTAGAGAAGAATCTAAATATTTAATTTATACTGTAAGTTGCAGTAATATAATATATGAATATGAACTAGTGGCATTCTCTCATAGAGTATGTTTCTGAGGTTCATACTTTTTAACATAACCCAATGAAAAAATCTTACAAAAAAAATCGTACATTCAAGTTTTACAAAGTTAAAATGCAAAATTTTATTTGAGCCTAGCTTGTGCCTGATTCGAGGCCAAATATTTAATTTCCAAAATGAGGATTTATATATAATACATTTTATTACTTATAATTTTCAGGGAGGCTTAAGTGCTGCGATAAAGGCTGATGTAATTCAAGGTATAACCATGATCCTCATCAGTTTTGCTATCATAATCCAATGTTGTTTTGAAGTTGGTGGTCCAGGGCCAGTTTATGAGATAGCCGCTGAAAAGGGCCGCTTGAAATTTTTCGAGTAAGTGCACATAAGACAGAGTTTTGAGAACGTTATATTGCATTATTTTTAAGCTCTGTAGTAAATTTTCAAATAAAATTTCATTTAAAATATGTTTTAGATAATACTTTTTAGTCATCTTTTTAAGTGAATTTTATGAGAAAAATCACAAAACAAATACTACTACTTAAGTACCTATAGGAATAAATTTATGACTCAGTGAGAATTTTAAAAAGATCATAATTAGCAATTTAATTTGATTGAATACTTTTCCTAAATTTCAAATAACAATATAGAGTCATCTATTAAGGAAATATGTGTAAGTTTCAAATATTAGTTAATGAAATCAGTAGCTAGATGTCTCAATATATACTAAGTTAAAGTAATTTTAACCTGATTTTTCTTATCATGAATGGCGTTATCCTTTAAGTATTCTTATAATATATTTATAAATGATAAAAATATAACTGGCTGGTGAAATTCGTTTTTTTCCTACTATATTCTACTCAGAATGTTTAATGTATAACTTGTATATTTTATACATGTTGATATATAAAATAAATGACATAAAAAAGCTTTTTTAATTTGTACTTAATAGTTTCAAATGGGATTCAACTGTCCGAGTGGATACTATGTCTGCCTGGGTAGGACAGATGTTCATGTCTCTTTCATTGTTTGGATGCCAGCAGAACTTTGTGCAGAGATATTGCAGCATGAAATCTGAAAAGAAAGTTCGACAGTATGTACAATATTACAATTACTTCAAATATATTGAAATAGACAAACAGTTAACTTCAATCCCATTAAGAGTAGTCAGTAATTTTTGGAATCAGATCATAATATATAATAATTGTGTATTTCCAGAACTTTGATGTCAAATATTCCTGTCATAACTGTGCTGTTCAGTTTATCATGGGTTGCTGGAATGGGTATTTTTGCCACTTATGCAGACTGCGATCCTCTAACTGCTGGTTACACCAAGAAAATGGATGAAATATTGCCATTCTTTGTTGAAGATAAGTTTGTTTACTTACCAGGTCTGATGGGTCTCTTCATGGGTAGTCTATTCAATGGAGCCTTAAGGTAAATATAAATGGCACCAAATCAATCAATTGGTGGTTAGGAATTAAAGTATCTTTTAAATGTGAAGACACTTTTGATTATATCATGGGCTCTTAACCTTTATGCATACATACATATTATATGAGGAAACTTGAAGTGTTTTTTTACACAGTGTAAATCGTTGAATTGATGTTAAATTTAAATTGAGTATTCCAAAATGATTCTATAAAATATAGTAAGATACATACTATTAAATGAAAAAAGTTTACAATTTTGTTTACAACATGGTGAGATTACATAATTACTTTTTGACATTTCAAAATTAATTTGTTCTGTGGAATTGGAAACTCTTCTATGGATCACAACAAAATTACTTAAATGAAAAAGATAAATTAAACATTACTCTCCTATTGTCCTGTTAAATAAAATATTGTTTTTATATTATACATATTTCTTTTTAAAGGTTGGATTAACAAATATTTTATTCGTTGCAGTATCTCAGTGTCTAATCTGAACTCTTTGGCAACAGTAACATGGGAAGATTTCCTATCTCAAGCTCCTGCCTTCAAAGGTATGAAAGATCGTCAGCAGTTGGCAGTCATAAAGATTGTGGGTGCCATATATGGTGTCATCATCATGGGAGTTAGCTTTGGAGTAGGGCTTTTATCAGGAGTCATTGAAAGCAGTATGCTTATGACTTCTGCAACGTCGGGTCCTTTGCTCGGAGTATTTTTGCTGGCTATGCTCGTGCCATGTGCAACAAGAAAGGTATGTTAAATATCGTTTTAGACAAAAATTAAAAATCAGGAAGCTTTTTTAATTAAGAGAATAATATATTTTCTATCAACCGAATTCATTCTAAAGAATTCATTATTGATTTCTTGCAGGGAGCGGTGGCTGGGATGATTTCATCTCACGTCATCACTATGTGGGTGACAGTCGGGCATCTCATGGCTGACACTAAGAAAGCTGAATTGCTTCCACTATCAATTGCCGTATGTATAATTATGTCATATCTTTGAACAGAGTACCTAATAATGACAGATATTACTATTTGTGATGTACAATACCAATTTTTAGTAGAATGGCATAACGTTTATGAATAATAAATACAGAAGTTATTATCTGCTAATAATTAGATTCAGTCTGACCTGAGACAAATAAAATGGGTATCAGATGTTATAGACACTAAATAATCTGAATATTGCAGTGAAAAAGAAAAAGAAATTAGCCTTTTAAGGGTAGTTATATTAGATAAATAAATATACTTATATTTTTTAATGGAAAGAAAAAATATATATAGCTCTGAGCTGTCATTATTTACATAATCATTGAAATAACACTTGGATCGATAAGTCTCGGGACTAACTAAGAAAAACACGTTTTTTTGGCAAAATTCGACTTTATTCATCAACATAGTCTCCTTCGAGAGCAACACAATCAGTCCAGCGCTTCTCTAACATTTCAATACTTTTCTTGTAGAACGATTTATCTTTGGCCTCGAAATAAGCGTTCGTTTCGGCGATGACTTCCTCGTTGGAGTAGAATCTCTTTCCTTGGAGCATTTTTTTGAGGTCTGCAAACAGGTAGTAGTCGCTGGGGGCCAGATCCGGTGAATATGGTGGGTGTGGAAGCAATTCGAAGCCCAATTCATGCAATTTCGCCATTGTAGCGAGCGACTTGTGACACGGCGCATTGTCTTGGTGAAAGAGCACTTTCTTCTTTTTCATTTGGAGCCGTTTCTCACCGATTTTGTTCTTCAAACGCATCAATTGGACAATGTAACGTTCGCTATTGATGGTCTTACCTTTTTCAAGTTAGTCGATGAACAAAACTCCATGAGCATCCCAAAATACTGAGGCCATAACCTTACCGGTCCACATTTGCGTTTTTGGCCGCTTTGGACGCTTCTCACCGCCTGCAGTCCACTCGGCTGACGACCGCTTTGACTCTGGAGTGTAGTGAAGGATCCAGGATTCGTCTATTGTCACATACCGACGCAAAAAATCCGGTTTGTTTCGGCGAAACAGCTTCAAACAGCGCTCAGAATCAACGACACGTTGTTTTTGATCCACTGTGAGCAAACGCGGCACCCACTTTGACAACAGCTTCCTCATAGACAAATGTTCATGCAAAATAGTGTACACACTGCCGTATGATATCTTTAAGGTGTCAGCTATCTCACGCAATTTTAATTTACGGTTTTCGAAAACGAATTGGTGGACTTTTTTGATGATTTCCGGAGTAATTGCCTCATTTGGCCGGCCAGAGCGTTTAGCATCTTCAGTGTCTGTACGACCACGTTTAAACTCAGCATACCACTGACAAATGGTTGTTTTTGATGGAGCAGATTCCCTGTAGCACTTTTCAAGCCATTGCTGAGCTTGCACTGTGTTTTTTTTCATCAAAAAACAATGATAAATCAACACACGAAATTGTTTCGAATCCATTATTCTGAGAATATCAAGACGAGCGTCACTTAAATCACTGTAACTCATGGACCAAACATCAGAATGTCATGAAATTTTGATAGGTATCTTTTGAAGGTTGGTACTTATGAAAAATCATACGAAACTTTTGTTGGCAACGCCATCTATGTGTCATTCCCGGGACTTATTGATCCACGTGTTAATGATAAATTTATTTTAAAGATTCTTTAGTAATACCATTTAGTTCATTTTACTAGAACAACTCAAAGCTCGATTATAATATATCAAATATTTTATTTTCAAATGAAATTTACGATTTTTCAAAAGATGAGGCAGTGTTTTTGTCTATCTCTTTTAAAACAGTATATGTGGTTAAGATAAACAATTTTTATGATCGTTGTGATTATGGTTGGAAGTAAAAATATAATAAAGTATATGAAAATCAAATCAATACATATTTATGATGATGTACTGACAATTGACAGCCACAATTTGTGAAACATTAACCATAAGATGCATTTAGCTCAGAATTTTTTTTTTTTCTAGGGTTGCACAAATGAATCATTTTCGGCTCACATTATGAAACCAGGACCACAGTGGCCCCTGCCAAGTATTCCTCTTGAAGTTAATCTAAATACAACACACTTTCTAGACCATTTCAATCATCTGGATACAACTACTGCTACGCCACCTATCAGCAACACGTAAGTAAAGTTTTAGTTTTATTTATTAGTGTATTTTCATAAATGAATAATTCTTACTTATAGGAGTGATTGTAAATAATACCATTTTTATATGAGCTTTTGTGGGTATATGCAATTTATGCTTTCTTCACAAATTTACAACTTTTATTCACAAGGTCTTCATGAATTCAGAAACTAAAATTATGCTAATGAAATGTTTCAGTAACCCCTTCCAGCCTCTTTATATGATGACATACATGTACTATGCCTTGATGGGAACTGCTATAACTGTTATCGTTGGAATAGTGATCAGCTTATTAGCACCATCTGATGACAGCGACGTTTATGATGAGAAGCTGTTGCATCCAGTCATTTTGAAATTGAGTAAAATGTTTCCTGGAAAGCCAAGAAAATTTTTACACTCTGAAGCAACTGTCACTCTACCTGGATCTGTAACAGAGTCGAATGGAAATGCCAGTAAGGATTCAAAAGAGATAGACAATCTTGGATTTGAAATGTTAGATAATCTGGACAAACATGTTGTAGAGATTGAAACAGGTAAACATGTGAATGAAGAGGTTAATCACACTTCGCAAACTCCAGATATACACACTATCAGTCGTCATTATGACAATTATGATCAGAAGAATGGAAGTCATTCAGGGACGATAAAGAGGCATGTCACTGGTTCAGCGAATGAAAAATTTAGGACGTTGACTGATGAAGAAATTAGCAAAGGAGATGTCACAAAGTTTTGATGTTTGTAAGATATTTGGTGTTAGAGTCCTTAACATAATAAAGCATGATTCATTTTGATGTAACTGTCTGGTAATTAAACTTTACTTTTATAAACGTGATAATGAATTATTTTATAATCAAAATGATACAATTTCAACATTGAAAAATTGAAAGTACAGGCATTTATGTCAATATAACCAGATTTTTTTTTGTTTATGGCGGATGGTTCATCACCATTTTAAAAAAACAATGCCTCAGAGTTTTAAGACCGTGAAATATTGGAGATGAACCTTGGAAATCAAATTCTGTAAACAAAATAGAATATAGTATAGATATTAAGTTAAGTTGACGTTAAGTGTTTGTGTTTGTTGAATTTGATTTTGGTTGATTGAATTTGGTTTAACAAAGTGATATAAGTGAGAAACAATAACATAAAAACTATGAATAATTCAATATACTCAAAACGAATTGCACTGTGATGAAATTTGAAAGTATTTTATTGATTATGAAAATGAAAACATTAGACAAATATATTTTTATAGAAACATGTACTTAGAAATGACAATTTATTGACTTCAGAGAAGGGAAAACTTTATTATATACGGGAATTCATTAATCTGTGTGGTTATTTGAATTTTTCATTTAGATATTAAATCAGGGTAAATATATTTATGTAGGAAAAAAAGTTGTGAGATGATATCCACTTTTTGACTATTCGGTACATGATGGGTGATATTTTTGTTATAATAGGTCTTTAATTTAGCGATACACATCCAAGCATTGAATATTTCCAGTAACAAAATCAGTGCCTGATAATTTTTATTGCTTTTAATGACCATGTGCACATGATTTTGTGTTACTTAAAATTTATGACATCAATTCTCTCACACATCAGTGTTTCATTGGAAAAGATCTATTATTTTAACAATTCAATCATTAAAAAAATGTTGTAATCTTTCTAATTTCTTTTAAAAATGGATGTGCATGTGACTATCTAAATTTTATTTTGCAATCATCTGTATAATTTTATGCTGATAATAATAAAAATGGACTATGGATATATTACTAATCAATTGTTTTAAATGTCTTAAAAGTTTCATGTAGATTAATGTGGTGTAGCTACAATAAAAAGAACCATGTAAATATTATGATTTCAAGTACTTCTAATCAACAATATACAAAAAAATCTACTTATAACATAAATTTTTGTGCATTAAAACATTTCAATATTCATATAATAATATTTTTGATGATTTCTTTTAGTAAGTAATTTTAAATATGGAGTGATAAAAGTTGTAAAATATTTTGTTCATGTAGAGCCTTTGCAGTAAAACTACAATCATGTGAAATCTGAAAAAATTATATTTGATGGTGATTGGAAAAGCTTTGATTTTATGTCAGTGACATCTATTAATGATTTACTATATTACCATAGACTTAATTGACAGATTATAGTAAAATTGGATATTAAAGAAGTATTGGTTGACAAAGGCATTCTTTGTAAAACTTTTCAACTAAATGTTCCATGAGTGATGAATTTCTTTTGTCAATAAATGAATTTGGTGATGTATATACACTTATATTATATATAACATAACCTATATTAAAAAGCGATACAATTTTGTGAATTTCAAAGTCCTTTGTCATGATGAACACAATTGAATTACTTATCTTTCAAAAGAAAGAAATACAAGGCATAAATTAATATTCTCTCTCTCTCATTTAAAATTATTAATTTTATAATGAGTTATCACTGAAGAATGTTAGTGATTTTGATTATTAGCATAAAGATGACCGCTCATAAATGATATATTATAAAAATCAACAATTTAAGTTAATGTTTAGCTTATCATATACTAAAAAGTCAAGACAAATACATAAGTATTTCATAAAATATGATAAGACAAATCTTACGGGTTTCATATAATTTTATATTGATAAAAATAAATTTTACATGGTATTTGTCAATAAATGAATAAAGAATTTATGAATATAGTCTTGATCAATTTGATACATGACGTATAATGAAACTTGGTTCAGCTTTTTATGTGAAATTATTATGGCATTTTTTTGTGAATAATATCATACCCTTTCATGTACAATTTAACTGTATTTTCTCCGCCAACTGTAAAAACAATTTTTTTTGTGACAAATGATTTTCGTTATAAAAATAGTAAATTATACTTGCTAATATTTTTGAATACCGTTTTGAATAATATACAAGTTAAAAATGACGTACGTCACATGTACCTACTTACACTGTACTTTAACATAAATGTTTATTATCTGTTACATATTTAACAATTTTATATTATATTTGTTAAATTTCACTTGACAATTTTCAGTATGTCATAATGCGAAAATGGTTCTTAGTGCCTTTGTAAACATTACGATTGTGTTGTTTGTTGAATGATATGCTTGAAATCACTGGAAATAGTTTTCAATGGAAACTTCTAATAACGTTAATGGAATTATTTTGGAAATATTCATTCCATACTTAGTTATATTTTAATGATGTGACTAGATCTAGATAAAAAATATGATTCTTAAAATAAAACAATCCATACTTATTTCAGTGTAATATAAAATGGAATATATTATAAGATATACTTTAAAAAGGTCACTGACTAATATTTAAAAATCTCATATTGGTAGCTAATATATTGATATTTCAAATTACATGGCTTTCAAATACGTATATACTATTGATTGTTAATTTATTGTACAAAGATCATACTTGACATCGAACATATACCTCACGTGAGATTGAAATGCAAATTTTAAGTTTATACTGTGCCCAAAATTTTACGTTGAAAAATTTTAATATTTAAATTCTTATAAATAAACAACTGGTATGTATGTAAATATAATATTGAAATATTTGTCAACTTTTGCAAGATAATAAGATATTACTTTGTTAATAATGATAAAATTTGATTATGTGGTCAATTATAGTTCATTTCTGTGACGTGAAAAGAGTTGACACATTAGTAACTATATTGCATGTTTCTTTATAAAGTTGCGGCTTGTGTAGTTACAAGCTTTGCATTCTTAACTGACGATATGTACACTTAATTTCTGTGATTACCATGAAGACAATACAACATTCCTCGTAAAAATGTATTTTTATTTTGTCATTAGTGTTTTTTTATTTATTCATAAACAGATTATATAGTTGAGTAAAAGTATATTTAAATTGTATGGATGTTAAACTGTTAAAACTCAATATTGTATATAGAAAAATATCTGTCGTACTTATTGCTTTACAACATATTTAATGATATTAATAGTGTAATTTCTTTGTGCTTTTTTTTGAAAGAATTGTCCATAGAAGAAAAGATTGGTGTTGTGTATTTGTGGTGCCTTGAAGAAAGAAATAGTTTTAATATGTAAAAAAATATTTTTGAATTGATAACAACATTTTGTAACTACGATGACAAATGATGCAATGGGATTGGATTGAACACCATCTCATTTCAATAAAGAATAAGAAAAAAATATATTTGTATATTTTTTACAACTCCTAGCGAGTCATTTTGAAATGATAAAAAAGTTAAAAAAATACCCGTAAAATCATACAAATTGACGTAAACTTCTATGAACAACGGTCTGTCAAACATTGATGATTTAATGGCTGAAAAAAAAAATAACAACGGTTCGGCTACATAAAATATAATTAGAAACTTATATTAAAATTTGAATAAAAGTGAATTATTATTTTAATTACCATACCAGTTTGAATATATCGCCACCGAACTAAAATCATGTAGAAGTCACGAAAAAACATTATATGGGAAAAAAATGTTATATTATGAGTGGAATAGGTCAGAAAACATTAGCTACATGTGATGTCAAGAAGAGACAAGTGAGCTACCATTTTACACAAACACGCCAGACTGCTGAAATTAAAAATTTATTGATTTCTGGGTACGAAATGTGCAGGGATAAAAAACAGATATTTTAAAACACCAACTATATTTTTAACAACAGTATATGCTAAAGTTATTTCGTATCAATTTTATTTCGGTGAAAATGATATTTTTTTTTAATAATTTCAATTTTTAGTATGTGTTTGCAAGTACGCACTCAAATTTGTGTCGTATTTACGCTTGATTTTTTTTATGATTATTGGTAATATTAATTCAAAGCGTATTGTGAAATAAAATTGTATAATTGTAAAGAATAATTAAAAGGGAGATATCATTGAGGCAATCTTTATTTATCCAGATAATTTTTGAGATTAATAAATTTGTAAAAATCTTTTGTTGAATAACTTTAATGTTTTGTTCATAGCAACCGCTTTGTAGATAATTAATCCCTATATATCTGGAAACATTACAAAGCGTTTATAAGCTATATTTCGGCTCACGCCATCGTTAGAGCTATGTTTAAACTAACATTCGCTTATCTATATATAGCTGTGCAGAAAAGGCATACAACACATCCTCTCTCCTGTTCCAACGGCATAGCTTGTTACTTTCACACTATAACCTTAAATTTTCAAAAATTCTAAATGAAACTCAAACGAAATTCATAGATCTGACGATGGCGTGAGCCGAAATAGCTATCAACTATATTTAAAAAAAGTAATTTTGTAGAACTAAAATACATTGCTATTTTTCCACCGTGCTATAATGGAGTTCTACCAAGTGAATGCCAATTCAATCAATAGATATATATATAGTAGCTATGTCTATAAACAACAATCGTTTATCGACGAGGGAGTCCAAATCCACTTTTATTTACTCAATCTAGAAACGTCACAACCAAGTTTCTTCAATGAAAGGCGAAAATAATTATGGGGGCTTAGTTTATTTGGAAAGTTTTCTTAGGCAGGCTTTGTTGAGGCGTTATCGCCATGTTGACATCCTTTTTGCTTCTCTCTCCTCTTTTCCATCATTCACTCCAGCCTAGTCGAATGGAGAATGAAAGCTTCACAAAATTATTGCACGCCAGTGACGTATTTAGAAAACGTAATGCCAAGAATGAAAATAGATACACCAAAGCCGAATTTATTTCTGCCTTTTTACCCATGCCCCCCCCGCTCAAGAAAAAAATTTGAATTGTAGTAATTTATCGGTATTTACAGTTTTGATATAGTTGCAGATATATTATTTGGAATATTATTTAATTATTTCAAAATGGATTTTTTCAAAAATAATTATTTTTCAAAACTGCTCAAATTGATAAGCGTGACGTGATTCTTGAAAAATAAAATTCTAATAATGACTAATAAGTTATCCAAATTCATCTAGAATGGTGACTGAATTTAGTGAGGTAAATATTTTTGTATACATGTCTTAGAAGTTATTGAAATCAACAATACTTTATTTGTTCTCCATATATTTTTGCTTAAAAATTAGAAGTGTCCAATCGGATTCGAATAAAAAAATAATTTTACTGATAACATTGCGATTGTGGAAAGTTAATTTTTTCCTGTCCGCTGTTCGTATCTGGATATAATCTTTAATCAGCTTCTTGAAATATAATAATCCATGTACTAAGTTTTAAAGACATGAGATTTTTTTATAATTAAAATATATTACTGAATTCTACTCTGTCTTGTCTTCTATCAACATTAATGTTTTTTAATGATAGCTTCCTCCGCCGCTCCTGTATTGTCCCAATCTTGTGACAATAGCTAAGAAGCTATATGCGAAAGCATATTCTTCCTCGAAATGAGCTTCTTATGAAGCTTCAGAACAAAAACCATTCTTATTACTTTCCTGTATAGAAATAAACCACGATTCGGTATGTAACTACGTATAGTAACTGTATTCATAAGACTGTCTTGGGATATATATATATATATATATATATATTTTATTACAAAAAAAAGATATTGTAGAATTATTAAGAATGTTTTCATCGTCTTATTTAATATTTATACCGAATCGCTAATATCTTAATTTTTTAATTGAGAAAATAAAATTCTTACAATTAATTTGTATCGATTATGCAAAATTAATGTAAATATAAATGAGCAAATTACTATTTATTTACATGCATAATTAACAAACAGAACACTACGTCTTTTGAAGATAACATACTTAGTATATTCACAGAAGAAAGCATGTATAAACGCATTTTGATACGATAATATTTTAAAATAGCACCCTCTCTCAACGCGATGAATATGGATTTACTTCTATGAAAGAAAACAAAATAAATCCATTTTTGATTTAGTTTTGTTTTGGGGTAGAATCTTCTGTTCATGTTAACTCGTGTGTAATTATTTTCCGATCAATATTTTTTTATACATTCTGCTGAATATTATAACATATATTGTCAGTAGGTTTTGATAAATATCTTCGTTCTTGTTAAAGTAATTAAGTTTCCATGAGTTTTGTGTTGTTAGTAGGTATAGTAAAACGAAATATTAACAATATATTTTTAATAAAAAATATGGCATAATGCAATAAGAGCAAAAAAACTATTCTTGTTGTAAGCGACCAAAAAAAATATTCGATACGATTTGTGTCAAATAAAACCAATAATGATGTAATATATTATCAAATTAACGTTTTTACTATTACGACGACGGTTTTAAGCAATTACAATATAAATGATTAAAATTCCTTAAGGAATAGAGCACTATTGAAGAATGCAGGGTCAGGTCATGCTGTTCGCTGAAGCTTTCATCCGACCCATCTCACCTGGTAGGCGACGTTCGATGTCAACATCTTAAATTGGACGAAATTTGCGCAGATAAAAAGTTTAACGATTTGCAGTGACTGGCAAGTTTGCTGTTTACCTCTTTTCACTTGGATTGGTTTTTTTTAATGTTTTACATGATAAGTTCGCAGAAAACATATCGTAGTTGTACCCAATTATCTTATATTAGTATAATGTTGATTCTTTTAAAAACCTGTTTTTGAAAAACTTTACTACTGTCTTAGTATGTCAGAAATTATTTTCCGTTTTTAAAATGTCCTATTTAACTAAAATCATATCAGTATTAATTAACGCACTATTTGCGCGTACCACTCTTACGTTTCTCGCAATCATAGTGATTTTTTTGTCAATATATAAAGTAAATTATTGATTTATTTTTAGCCATGTTAATTCCTGATATGGAGCGTATAAGGCTGACGAGTCAGTTTATTACATCCATGTGATAAAATGTACGAAGATGTCAAAAAGCGAAACCCGGGTCATGAATTAAAAAACTTAATTAATAATTATAAATAATTAATAAAATTATTATATTTAATGGAATTTTATTATTAACAATATTATAGATGGTAATTGTAATAAAACTGAAATTGACTCAAGAATGTCTCATTACCAAGATCATTAATGAAAATTATCACAGCCAATTGTGTTAATTATTATTAGATTGATATTGTTGGATTTGATTTAGCTGTAATTTACTGCTTGCCTAGGGGTAAGTATTTTCCTGTAATTAATAACTTTAATATATATATGTATGGTGCTAACTGTTTATTTTACGTCAGCTCTGTTGCATCCGTGTGATAGAATGCCTGAAGATGCCGAAAGGCGAAACCCGGGTCGTTAGTGACAAAACATGTGGAATGGTACAAAGTTGTAACAATTCAAATTCAACTGAAATTGGTGAAAGTAATAATTTAGAAAGGTATTTAAGCCACAAAAACCACTTTATTTTTATTTTTATCTCTGTTGAATAATAAACGTAATTAATAGTTGTTTACCGAAACAAAGTGGGTAGCAAGTCTTATCGATTTTTCCGATTCGAATGTTTCGCTACACAGAAATAAGTTTAAAATGAAATCCCAACTGGCGGTTAAAAAGTCAATGTACCCTTATCTAATTTGGCATTTTCCCGAGTCACGGAGGCTCCATCGCTCTAAGGCTTCGATCAGTCGAAACTTTCCCTTTTCCCAGTGGGAAATAAAACGCGCCGCGAGTGTGTCGATCTAACACGAATCATTTTTACTTTATTGCAAAATGAATATTCTTCAAGTAATAAAAGAAAGTAGCTACGGGGCATCGAGACATTTAAAATTTTACTCAAAATTAAAAGCTTTTTTTAAATGAAGCAGCGATATTATTTACAAAAAATTTGATTAAATTTTTTGTTTTTGAAACTTTTCTTAGAAAAAGAAATAAAATGAAAGACTAATTAAGAGTGTTAATTGATTGAGTGAAACAAAACTATTTAAAATCTTATTAAAGGTATCCATTTAAATCTTAACACATGACATTTATACAATCAAAATCTCTGCGGGAAAATGTATTAAATAATAGTTAATGTGACTACTGAATTAAAATCATCAAAATTAAAATATGATTTTTCGAGCTATTTCTATTGTATCAGTAAGAAGTATTATATTTACAAAAATATCCAAAAATGTCAGTCATTGGAATATCTAGCTTTATGTTTTACAACAGTAAATTAAATAATAATATAAGCTTAATTTATGATATCGAGTAACCGCTTTTGATAGAATTTCAATATCGATTGTGAATTTTAATTATTATTTTTTAAGTATTTTTTAAGAGCAAGCGATATGATATACAGTTTTTATTAAGTTGAATAAAAGAGTTAAAAAGGATGTATATGGAAGGTGTCACTATGCAGCGACGTTAGCATAATAATCAGAAAACGTGCTCATTTACATAGCAAAAACGCTTGAACAAAATAAGCTAGTGTGTTTTGCGTCTATACTGTGAATACTACTAAATAAGTTAGTTTTTTGCACTAGAAACTTTCAGCCTAAAAAATGTTTGGAATCAATTCGTTTTTCAACTAAGCTAAAAGTCATCGAATCATATAATTGGCTTCTTAATCAAAACAAAGTGACTCATCAATCAGAAAAATGGTTGCTCTAAAAGGGCAATTTGTCGCACGAAAATAAATATTCAACGTCCTACTGATAAACCTTTTGATGGGTTTAAAAACAATTAGGAATATTTAGACGCAATGTTTTTTGAGCAAATTCTTCTATTTTATGACATTATGAGTACTGTTTCTTGCATGTTGAGTATTTTAAGACAATATGTAATGAAAAGTGTTGGGAAAATATAAATTTACAAAATAAAATTAATATTAAACCATTATATCGCATTAGTCCTTATCGTCTTAGTTTTTTGACTTCATGTATTTGGAGTGGATCCAGTGCATGATACGGAATAGTTCATAAGGCTGTATGCTCTGTAAAAAGGCTAATAATTTATAAAATTAGCTACTATAAAATCAATAAGCGACATCTTCGTTCTAAAATATACTCACAAATCTTCTTGTTGAGCAAGATAGAATAATTTCACCTCATGATTCGATTTTTGCATTATAAACCCCTGCCGTAAATCGTTTTGGTGGGGAAAAGAGGGAATTCATTCCCAGAGCAGCGCACATAAATAATTTCTTTTAAAGGAGAACGTGTGTAATTTTCAGAGAAACGTCTTCTGAATGAAAAATCAATTATGGAAAGTTTAGAAGCATATTTGTTGTGAGTTTTATTGAATTTTCTTCAAATAGAATCTAACACTCCCAGAAAATTTATAATATTATATAAGGTAATGGGATTGAAAATTTTCAAACGAAAACTTTTAAAGTTAGTTTACTACGTTTCAATGAAAACTCTTAAAAGTATACCACTGGCAAAAATTATCTGTTGAAATATTTCTTAAGTGATGATAAAAATATTGTTATGTTTGTAATTATGTAAAAACTTTCTATTATGAATTCTTAGAAATTTCTTTCTATGTCAGACATTCTTGCCACTACACAACACCTTCGGAATTTCATTATTTTGAATTGTTATACGTCAGAAGAAAAGCCAGCAGGATCGAATTTATCAAAATTTTAATGATTCTTCAAAACCACCGACAAAAGAAGAAGTTAACTACTTCGTTATCAAAAGTTTTAGCTCTTTGCGACGTCAAATTCTTTCCATTGCCAAAATTTCCATTTCAATATCTAAAGTTCATAGATATTCTAATCTTCGTTCAAGGATTGACTGCGTAACCAGAATGTCAAAGAATCCAACAACTTATCTATGGAATCAACAATTATTTTTTCATTGATATACAATTCATTACCAATAAACATATTTAAGGTAAATACATTAAACGCTTTGTTTGCAATGCATATATCGTAACCGAGGAAACATATCATATATTAAATCTACTTGCTGTGGCCAGTCTTCGCATAAATCGTGCAAGTACTGCGTCAGCCTTTCTATGAAAGTAATTGCTATCAAATAAATTCTGTATTCGTGGCCTACTTTGTATGAGAATAAAAGTTGACTAGACTGTAGCTTTGCCCGAGTAAAATACTAAACGAGGGTTTGCCATTCGTGATTTGATGCGTATTAAATGTGGTTATTTCGACCGCATAAATTGAATTCTCGTTAGACCGTACCACAAATACTACTAGTATGCGATAGCATAAAAGTTCCCGAATAAAAAAATCAATGTTGATTGAAAAATGATGATTCTTTGGTATTCTAATTTTAATGGTGATAATTAAGAAATTCTTACGAATTATTAATTAATGTTGGTTGCCATGTATTGATTGTTAACTTATAGTTCCAAACAATATTGACTCTGCGTTCGCTTGTGAATTAAAACAAGCTTCGTTTTCAAGTCTCCTTTTACAAAAAATGAGTGGATATTCTAGAAATTTACGTAATTTTGTAAAAAGAAACAATGTGAAAATAAAAACTATGCTTATATTCGACGCGATTTTATAGTTCAAAGGTTTTATTCAATAATTTATACATACAACGGTAATAATGCTGGAAGAATTCAAGGAAGTAGAAAATGGTTTTATCACTAATGGCGGTCCTTCTTTTGTGTGCAGAGTGCCTCAAATATTCCTTTACGAGAAATTCAAGGTGCTCAGTTATTCCCTTTATTAGCTGTTCTGTAGATCCTTCAAACATATTGCAGAGATTTCACTCAATAAATCCTATGACACATGTCAAAAATAGGCACACCTGAACCTTTTACATACATATGTGGATGAATAAAACTGTGTATATTTTAATCATAAACATTCTTAAAAACTGATATTAAATATATTGCCAATGTTGCTTGCTTAAAGCTTAGGAACTATTTGTATTGTATACTTCATTTGTAGACTAAGTAATTGTAATCGTTATAAAATTAAGCTTTGATTAAAATTTCTGATTAAGTCTAGTAAGCCATGAAAAGTTTATCGTTTGCTTATCGTAATCGGATATATCACATTTCATTGTTATGCGTGTATTTGTCATATCCCGTATTGTTGTAACGTTAATTTTACATGAGATTAATTGAGAAGATAGAAAATTAACGTTTATATATAAATACAATCTCGATTAAGTAAACTGAAAAACGCACCTTAAAAAATATGAAAATGAAAAATTAATATGAAAATTTTTGATAACATTTTCAGTAAATATTTTTTTCTCTCGTTTATTTCAAAACATTTTTATATATTGTGTTTTCTATTATGAACAAATATTTCGTCAAAAAAAATGAGTTATTTGTACAATATGATACTTTTTACGTAGGTTTTATCGTTTGAAAAATTTAAACCTTAATTGAAATAAACAATTCATATCAGTTCGTGTGTGTCAAAAATCACGTAAATGTGAAATAAAAATGTATGCATAAAGTATTTCAAGAAAGGATTTTATTTTATGACTTCTTCATGCAGCTGTTTTTGTATGATATTTCAAGAAAACCTTTAGAATTATATGTGATTCTTTACATTTTGGACAATTACATACGAAAATAACATTTAAGACACTTTTTTCGGAATAAAAATGATACACCGAAATCATTTACATTTAATGTTATTGGCAGTTTCATTATTCCCATTTACAGTTTTTATAACATGTGTAATGTATTTACATATTACCTATATAATTGACTCACCTATATTTATAATTGTTTTTTTTTTGCAAAAAAAGCCTTCTTAGAAATGAATTTTAGGCCTCTGAAATTTTTGGAGCTTACATAAAAAAATCCATTGAATGGCTTTGAATGAAATTCACTCTGTGCTGAGGGTGAGAATCAATTTTTTGGAATAGTGTTTTAGAATTTGATATAATTATACAAGCTGAATCCGTCCATTAAATATATTTATCGTAATATGTAACATAATATTCACTTATATACTTAAAAATATTCAAATAAGTCGAATTATTTGAAAAATCTAACGAATCACTATTAAGGTGTTTACTGCCACTTCTTGATGGAAAGGCATGATATTTGAAATAATAAAAACACATTTTTTAGTACTTATTTCCACAATATATTTTTTGATCAGGACCGGTTTCGCTCACCGCGAGCATTATCAACTGATCTATCTAACGAAGATCTAACGAAGAAAAATTGAATCCGATTTGAGTAAAACTATGAAATATTTTGGTTTATGCAGTTGATGGTTCATCTTTTTTTAATGAAAAATACTGCTCAATTTCCTTTAGAAAATGAATCTGTGATTATTTTCGTTCTGATTTTTAATAGTCAACCATAAAAACGTTTTTTTTTGATTTTAGAGTAAAAGAAAATCCTTTATTTTCACAAAAAAACTCTTAATTAAGAAGCTGTTTTAAAAAAGTATTAAAAAAGATATAATATTTTTGTCACGTGTTTGGTAAAACTTTGGAATTGAAATTTCCAACGTTTTTTTAAGCTTCCTGAAATTACATTATTACTGTGACGAAATTAATTTAGAAGAATGTCTGATGAACATTTTTTTACGAGAATTTATGAGAAAAAGTTAGGCAGATGAAGTAACATGATAAAAAAACAACGAGTAAAGTTTTCGCTCATCAAAGAAGAAACGGAATAAACGAAAAGCAGCACATTTTTTTATAAATTTAATTAGATACATCTCTGAAAAAAAGATGTTTTCATTAAGATTATTGCCGCTGTATCCGTTAAATAAGTAAGACTAAATTCATTCATGTTTTCTTAAAATTGTTACGCTATGGACTCAAAATCTGGAAAAATAGAATGCATTATTATAAACAATTATAAAATTTGATTTCCTATCAAATGTTACGCAGTTTTGTGAGCTAAATTTTATTCATTGATGGATTTAAATTATATTTGAAAAATATTTTGTTTATATTGAGAACTCTCGTTTATGAATGGATGTGAAAAATTGTGTTTTGTTTGCGTAAATAATCGTGTTTATCACATATGTATACAATTTGACGTCATTTAATGAAACGTCTTCTAGTTGATAAAAGTTTGCCCTCCTTTCAGAATTCTAAATTACAGTTTCTCTTTACGAGGCAGTTTCTTTTCCTATGGTAGTAATATAATGAATATATTATAGGTTAAAATGATAAAAAGAAGGGATCACAATATTTTCGCTATTGTACAACATATAGATATTGTACAATAGCGAATAATTATTCTGATATTGCCGATGCATGTGTTTCGATACTGATGTGATTCCTTGCAATAAAACATTTTTTAGATATTGCATTCATTCCCGTGTTAAAAGTTATAAGATTTATAATTCCATCAAAATTGGTCCTTATCACGCATAACTAGCTGTTTTATAATACCAGTATTTCAACCCTTCAACTTTTCACTAAATTATTGCAAACGATGGATTCAATGATTAACAATGAGCTTTATCGTAAGCCATACAACTGGCAAATCCATATAAATTAATTTCATGAATTCTAATATTGAAAGTGGATATGGTTATTAAAGCTAAAAAATAAATATAATAGTTTTCCGGAAAAACTACAATGCAACGAAATTTCAAAAAAATGTAATGTCTGGGTTAGGAAAACACAAAACGAGTGAAGGGAAACACTGTAAATAGATAACATTTGCAGATAGTTATAATTTAGATATTTTTTTAATACCAATAAAGCTTTATGGAGAGAAATCCGAAAAATAATACTGAAAAAGGTCTAAAAAAATGATAGATAAGTTTTTAAAAATACTATAACAGTAATTTTGAGTCTGCGTAAAAAATCTATAATTTGAACATTATAATGCGTCTGACCTCTTGCTAAAAACTATTTACTTAAATATATTAAATCAGATGTACTTATTAGGAAAAGCTAGAAAAATAATCATATTTAAAGTAAACACCTCCATGTCTGATAGTTTTAGTATTATATTTCATTCCTTAACTTTAAACATTTCTTGCCAATCAAAGTCGATTGGAGTTGTAGCTGTTTTTTTTCAAACAATCTTAATTTAAGGACGAAAAGGAGAAATTTCAGAACGATTTGAACGCTATAATAATTCATACATATATGTATTGATACAGTGTCAGAAAAAGAGTTTGGCGGAGAGGAAAGGAAATCAAATATTAGCAGATTTTTGAATTGAATTTGAATTTAAAAATTGTCAATATCTATAGAAATGCTACAAAAATATAATACGAAGAAGCTAGTTTAAAAATAACGCATTTTTAAATTTAAAACCTATTGAAGGGTTTTCCTGGGCTAGTTAAATATTAAAATTTTTGGTTGAATTTAAGGAGATTTCAATAAAAAAATATCGCAAACATTTTCCTTTGACTTTACACTTGAGAAAAGGTTTGAAAATGCGCAACTGGCGGCCACTTTGCATAATACCTTGTCAAAGCCTTCGACGCTTTTCCAGTCGTTTTGTTTTCCCCCACTTTTGCGTTTGGCGTTTTCCCGATAGGCGGCGCGGCGGTCACAGGAAATTGCATGTTATCTCTTTTATTTTTTTATTTAGACCGAATACAGCGGCCGCGCATCGATGCAAACGGTGTTTTCGATGTTGAGAATTTGTCACGCAAATATTTATTGAGAATTTTGGCAAAGTAAAATATATCAATCATCCCTTATCCCGCGATGTTTTTGAAGGCGTGAATAAGATAAATCGACACCTTAGCACATAAATTCTATGAACGAACCCAGCCAATAAGTTATGTTTCATACCACCTCAAAAAACCTTAGTACACCACTAAATCATTTTTTCGATGGCACGCGTTAGTCACCAAGTTACAATACTAAAATATATTATATTTTTGATAAAAGCGAAACGTTAACCGTCACAAAACGGATAATATTTATATACAAAAAAGGATGGTTCCCAATAAGCCAGCGTTAACTTAGACTTAACAATCTACATTATATTTCTTAATCGCATTAGCACGGTTACAAATGTGTAAAATCAATCAAGGGATGTTTTAAGCCACCCTTTGTGCTATCATTTACATTATTTCATTACATTTTATATACTTATGAAAGTTTCAAGTACAGAGTTCATGAACTGTTAATTGAGCATAATAATTAAAATTGTAGCTTAAAAACGAAACATTATTGACTAGTTTTTAAATCTTTCTCGTTAAAGAAAATAAAAAAAATACAGTTCGGTAGATAATATCAATACACACTGCTTTCAGTGTTCTAAAAGGGTGTATTTGTATAAAAAAATCAAGAAAACGTTCGACTAGTTTGTATATTAAAGTAATACTGGTGTAATGTGGCAACTCTCTAACTAGTTGGTAAACAGCATCTACTTTTCTACTCGTCCAATTTTGTGGGATAAAATTATTCTGAACTGTCTGTATTAAATAGACAAATATGATGACATTTTACCTTCATAGTTTTACTTATTGTTAATAAGTATTGTTTTATAGTTTTTTATTTTTTTTAAAGATAATGGCGGGGACTGGTTTCGTTACTGGTAAATATTTTGAGGTGATTGTCAGCATTTCATCGCTAAAACCGGTCAAAATCTTTATTAAAAACGGAAAACATTATAGTTCTTATAGAATATAAAGTATTGTTTTATTTGAATAAATAATTCATTTCAGACACAAAAATTATCAGTAAGCTCGCTTAACATGGAATAAAGAAACGCATGAATATCGTGTGTTCGTTAAATCATTTACTGTTCTATGGTAATAACTAAATGTAGAAGTTGAACATACTTGAACAATACCAACATGGTGTACTGTGTGTACAATAAATTCTTTTATCTATTTATCACAAATGAAATTACGAGGCTTCTTTTTCAATAAAGAGTTCCCATTCAACTTCATTCAGCTACTACAGATTGCAGCTGTGTTCTATTCAAATGCAGTCAATACAAGAACGGATAGAATGAAACTCTTTCGCTGAATACAGTAAACAAACTGTGATTCAATTTACGATATCGACTGAGGGTGCTTATGTAGTTTAAATATAAAATTTCAACTTTTAAAAATTTGTATATTAACACATATAACTCTTTATTATCGAAAAAAGACAAAGAAAATTTGATGCGGGTGAATTGTTGCACCAACACACGAAACATCATAATATATCAATAAATTTTAGAAAAAAAACAGTTCAATTAAATTCAGTATTTATCCTGAATGACCAACAAACCTATTTAATTATTCCTTGTTTTATTACATACCTAACGTGAGGTCAATTCAATGAGTCGATAATCTGAAAACTTTACGTCTTACCTACGTCACCTGATATTTAATCGCATTGTAACCCGCCAATTCAAAAAAGTAAGAAAATCTACCATTTTAATTACTCCGATTAATTTTAAGGATACACGAAAATTATTGACAGTAGAAAGCTTGAGAGCTTCAAAAACCCATTAGCAGTATCGCAATATCCCTACGTTTATTTATTAGGTATAATGTATATCATATATGAATAAAAATATTTTAGAAGGATTTCTCTAAAATCTTTTTTTAGAGTGAGAGAAAATTGACTTTTAGCTTATTGCTCTTACTGTGTTTTGTTTTTGTCACGTAATAAGTGGGAGAGAATACAGATATCACACAAATTCATATATTTCAACCAAAATCTTTATATCAGTAAGAATATTTATTATTATAATATAAAAACAGAGAGAGTAAAACATTTCATTTTTTTCGCTTAACCTTTGTCAAGTTATTTTGATTCTCCTACGCAAAAAATGTATTTTCTTTCATCTTTTTATCGGTCAATTATAAGCGTATGTAAATAAAATTATGTATATTAAGTATCAATAATAATTGATTAAATACATTTTTTTCTATACAAATGTTTCAAAACAGAACAGATATAATTGTTATATTTCTAGCAAACGTCTTTGTGCAGATTTATTTCCAAGTCATTAAAATTACTGTCGAAAAGGAGACATCAGAAAATCCCGAGATGAAATCCGCTGCCAAGTGGCACTCCAATTTGTCAAATTGACGTAAATTTTGAGAAAGAATAAAAATTATTGTCATAACTTCTTGGCAAGGAATATATTTTGATTTGAGATTTTCGAGTTTTCAAGTAAAACAAATGTGATTCAATTCTGCTTCAGAAACGGTCCTTCTATTTAATACAAAACGGACAAGTATAATCCAATTCTAGCATTTATAAAGATGGAAATATAAGGAAGAGAGCATTTTTCTTCTTAAAAAATAAATGACTACTCATTTAGTAAAGACGTCACAAATATTGAAAAATACGGCTTGAAAGAAAAAAGCTCTACGCTTTTTCTTGGTCGTGCTTTGTCTTTCTTTATTTTCTTCATATTGAGATAAATGCTTTTTACAGTCAACTTATTGATCTCGATAGATTTTTATCGCAATTGATTTATTTGTTTAACCAATTTCAATACGTTGACAAAGTTGTTATTATCTAACTATGCTTGAAACAAAAACATCAAAAAGCAACAATAAGTTCGTGATAAGTTAAGAAAATATTATTTTCAACTTATTTAAAAGCAAAAATAGCAAAAAAAGTATAACTCATCTCGATAAAGAAACTTTTGACTCGTGGAAATGACATAGATATCTATCAAGAATTATTTTTATTGATTATTAAATTATTCTACCAGTTTTTATTTATCGCTTAAAGTTATGTCTGCTCTTAGATCTTTTCATTATTCATCCTACTCTAGTACGGGTTTAATAAGAGGCTAGGTCTTTGTAACCATTACAAAACCTATATGATCTATTGAAAATTTAAGAGTTGACTTCCACAATTTTATGTGAGTATGTATAATACAATAGTTTGCATTGTACATTTCTCATGGGTACTTTTAACATTGCTTATATCTTTGTTCTCATGTCGAAAATATTTAGTTATTCTTTTCTTCTTTTCACCAATATCTCCCCGATATAATTGATGCAAGTATAACATAGGTCCAGTAATAATTTTGTCATAAATAGTTTTATGGATTATAATGGATGATGTTAATGATGATTTTTAACGAAGCGGAAAAAGTTATATACTATGTTTGCCAAGGTGAATAAACTATTAAAGATATTAAAAAAATACTTTTTATTCTCCTAAATAAATACGAATTTTGTATGAAAATTGTCTAGCAAAGACTACTTTGAATGTGTCAACAGTCACTTCTTGCTGGAATAATTTATTAAATTTAAGTAAAACTTTGCACTACTTAATATTTTGAAAATCAGGATAAATATAAAATTGTGAAAATAATACAAAAAAGTTTCTATGTATTATTTAAAATTAATACATTTTCACCGAGAAGGGACACTCAGTATTGGAGATTGTGTTTTTATTATTTGAATAAGAAAATCGTTGGCAGTCTTTTGATGATAACATAAAGTCAATATATATATGTATTGTGAAAATCATCACGACGGAAAAGTTTTGCTTATTACTTTTGATACACATTTTGGTACATCTAAAAAATCATTCAACTGAAGAAAAGATAGTACGCGAAGAAGAGTGAAATGTTGTCAGATAAAACAAAAATACAGAAATTGAATTATACTCTACATCCAGAAGAATAATAAAAAATGCAAATCAAAAGATCGCGTTATAAAATAAATATGTTAAAGACGATTATTTGGATTCTTAATGGATAACAACTGTTGAAGCCGGCTAATATTAATAATTTATTTTCAAGTGTAAGACCCTCGATTGGAGCATATTTAGGGTAAGTAGTCTACGATTCAAATAATAAATTTTATCGCACGTATATATTGGAACTCTAATATTCTGCGTTGTTTATTGAGAATACCATTATACCGCCATCACGTCGAGGCGGTGGAAAAGGCGGGGGGTTATTTTTTGAATAATCACATGATAAAGTATTCGCTACAGGTGTGTATTACATGAATACATTATAGGCATTATACAATGATGTATATTATGTATGAAGAATAAAGTTAGTATTTATACACTTACTGAACAAATTAAATACCGTGGGCTTAAATTCTGTAAAAATACACAAATATTGTCTCAACTCAAAAGTTGATTCAACGTACCAAAAAAACGACACCCGACGAGGATAGCAACGAAAATAACAGACTATACGTAACATATTAAATATAAATGTGTTTTTGAAAGAAAACATTAAACGAAACTTTGTAATGTGAGGTCGTATTAACACATAAATAATTGATTATATTTAAGTAATTTTTAGTGACAATTTGTTATTTTGATTATTGTTATACACAATAATGGTGATTGGAACACGTAATCTAATTATGTATTACGCAGCAGTTCAAACTCTGTTGATAATGTGGGAATGGTTTCACTACTAATTAACACAAAACACAAAAACAAACGCACTAAATAAACACAGATTTAGGGGGAAGGGTAGCGTTTCGACACGGTAACTCTAGCTTACCATAGTCTCAATTTGCGGGCCGAGACAATTGCTCGTCGCGTGATTAATGAAATAACGTTATATCTGAATCAGTATAAATTTTGAGTTTTATTAGGCACTTAGGAGATCGTGTTGATCGAAAAAGCGCTAAATGAAGTTCTGTAAAACTACTATCTATAAACTATCGCATATGATAAGTGTAATTCGGTACAGGAGTATATCTACTCGAGCTAAGGAACATGTAAGATTATTCAACAGTAAAAAAAACAGATTCACAATTCGTTAATCACGTTATTAGCGAATCACATAATATAAATTCAAACTCAGCGCTTAAGTGTTTGCATCTTTGTAGTAAGGGTTGCAGAATGACGGCTTTGGAACAGCTGGAAATCAATAAACATCAACTATCACAGAAGATTCTTAACGAACAAACTAATTTATTGTTTTCTCCATTAATTCAACCTCTCCCCTTTCTGATTTCCTTCCGTAATAGACAATTTCCGTGCCACATGTAAACATATTGTCATAGCCGCCTTTTTAGTTTCATTTACAATTTTTGAAAAAATTAGTTTTATTGCGAAAAAGCAACAAGTTAGGCCGTTGAAACAAGAGAGAAGATGTATTGTGTACCTTTTCTACACAGTTATATGTAGATAAACAAATGTTAGTTTAAGCATAGTTCTGACGATGGTAGGCCGAAATAGCTATCAACTATTTTTAAAAAATAATTTTTTAGAACTAAAATACATTGCAATTTTTTTCACCGTGGTACTTTGGTACATTCAACAGTGATTGTATTTGTAATTCGATTTTAAAAAGAGAAATCGCGTGATGTTATAATAAGGGTCGAATGAAAAAAAAAAACAAATCAGTTGTATTTATTTTTTATACTCGATTATGTCTTTCTCTACTACACAAAAACGCTTAAAATTAAAAGAAATAATGTTCAAAATGTATTGATACTTTTCATCAATCAAGAACTAAATATCAGCTTAAGGCGTAATTTTCTAGTTTTCGTTTCTTGTTGTATGCATTCAATATTTGAGCGAAACATGTTATTTATTATAGTTATCGTGAAACGTTCGGATGATTCCCTGTCACTTGCAGATCGTTTTGTCTACTTGCAGGCCAAAAAAGCATATACGTGTTTCGTAAATTTTCTATATAGGTACGTGACGATTGTCTTAGTTTTATGACGGTAAAATTGTAAAAAATAATAAATTAATTTCATAGTGATGATATCTATTTCGGGATAGTTACAAGTCGTCAGATATTTCCCCCAAACACTGACATGACCCAAACATTTGAATATTGCCTATCCAACTAGCAAAATAATTCTCCCAGCCATTATAATTTGTAGGTATTACGTATACTCAGCTCAAATACACTCTATGTATATATTCGTCGATTATTCGATTTTCCGTTAGGCTGAGCTTCCACTGAGCAATTTTCCTCGGGCTGAGAGACACTGAGAAATAAATGGATAAATAGAAACCTCGACGTTTTCAATTGAATAAGTAGGAATTTCCTTTCAGAAAGAAAATATTTTAGCTTATATCATATTATTCTAAAATGTTTAGATATTTTATGATTCGGCGCTAACACGTGGATATAATTATTTTGTTTCATTATAAATGCTATACAGTTAAATTATTTCCTACAATTCTAATAGAAAAATATTAATACCCTTAAGAATAAAATATTTAATGAAAATTATAAAATATAATCCATAATTAAAAATATCGCCTATAATTACTATTTCATTATTATTTGGTTATGGTACTGCAACCAATGTGAATTTGGAAAAAATAATAAAAACAGATAGTAAGTCGGTTTTGTAGCCTCGTTTCAAAAGAATGTTTGAAGTTTGAGCGATATAAAACATCACAACACGGCCAGGCACAACTCTTATTATTATTTAGAAAAACTGATTAACAAGTTAAACAGTTAAGTAAGATATTTAAGCTCTTCTAAAATACGGTCCTTAGTAATATTTCCATAATAATATATATATTAAAAATTAAGATCAGCTTTGCTTATCGCGAGCGGTTGATCAGCTGCCTTATTATTATAAAAATATTGGAAGCTTGGCTTAATTAAAATTATTAGTACTTGAAGCGAATACTACTTATCATGAGAGTAGGAAATTCCGTGAATCTATTTTATTATTTAATTATATATATAGAAGAAGTGTATGAACTTAAAACTGGTCTGCTTTGAGCTAAAAACAAAAAAAATCCTTCTTGTGTAAGTCCTTCGAGTCGACACGATAAGTAATGACTTTTTTATTATATTTTTAAAACGAGGAGAAATCGAGATTTTTCTATTACAGGCAATGAATAGCGTTTTAAAGTGCAAGAGGTGAAGTCTTAAGTATAAAGTTTGTGTCATTATATTTAGGCGAAGTAAGTTTAATCGTTGAATAAGTATAAAATAAAAAAAACACAAAAATAAAATTTAAAAAAAAAACACTTGACAGTCAAAAAGTGTAAAACAATCACCTTTTTCAGCAGTTGTTGAAGATGAATATGCTAATTTTAATAACGCAAAATTGTAAAAAAACATGAAAAGCTTTCTTCTTCATGATTAATTTAAATGGATAAAATATTAATTTTTGGTGAAATTGTATAATATTTATACACCTTGTTTATTTATTGTTTTTAAATAATTATATGCATTCTTGATAAGTAGACCTTTATATGAGTTATATTTGTGTTCTAGATTTTATACAAATAAATCAACAACAAAAGTCGTAAATGAAATAAGATTTTACAGATTGCAAGTAAAGCTTTGCGTTATCTATTGATTTATGATTGTATGCTTGAAACGCTAAGAAATCTTTTCCTTAGCAAGCAAGCATTATATTGAAGTCCACTTAAACACTTAACTCTAAAAACCCCATCAATTTAAGTAGAATATGACAAAAGCTTTTAATCAAATGAAATATTATGTTAATTGATATTAGATCTATTCTATAAACAGGCCCTGAATCTTCTGCCTCTTAAGCAAAGGCATCGAAAAAAACATCCTTATAATGAGAGAAAAAAATGCTGACTCATTTCGGAAACAATTTGTCTTGTGGGAGATAGATGTTGGAGGACTTAAAATTGACACCCGTCAGTCTCGCGTAGAAAGTGATGTCAGTCTTCGAAGCCTGAAAGTGATTTTTCTTTATATGGGGCGATGTCTATAAATATCCTACTAATAATAAATAAGATAATCTTTGAATAATATACTTGAAAACGAACGTGTGAAGATGGTATAAAATGAAAATAGTTATTCACTATTATTTAACATTTTTTGATTCATTTCATATTGTCACGTAGTCTAAAAATTATATAATATAAATATAGTGTACGTACCAACACAGTTATTAGAAAATTTAATTGTTGAATTTTCGTTGAATCAGTTTTTGATTTCTGTATGTTTAAACGTGTTCGTTAATAATCAAAAATCGCAAATGTTCACGTTGCTTTTTAGGTAAAGGAATCTTACGCTATTTTTGTATTTTGTTAATTATCAATAAATATTGATTGATTGTTTTTTTCTTAATTTTTAAATTAAGTCCAATGACATTTAACTAAAATAATTGGCCAGTAACTAAATATCAAAATGGAAGTATATTTTCAGTTAGCTTTTTAAATTCACGATTTATGTTTTTAAATGACATATTGCAATAATTTCATGATAATACATAAGCTAAATGATAGTTTATTAACATGTTGTCATCAAAAGAAACGTCTAGTGCATTGACACAAATTTGAGAAATAAATTCATATGATGTACAATTAGCGCATTATGTTAGGTACTACAAGTCTGTGAACGTCTTGTAGCAAATGCTCGGCACTATTGGGTACCATAAAAACTCAACTACTAACGTACCAAGCGTATAACCAGCGTCTTTCTGACATTTTTGATTGAGCGCTAATCATATATACCACACAAAATAGTGTAATAATGAAAATATGATTATTATACCATGGATTGTATATTTAATATACATAAAATAGAAATCAAATATAAGTTTAACGTGGCCACAAAATTTGTTATATTTACTTTCGTGGTGGTTTTTTCGTGATCTACAATAAAAATATATCCAAATAATTTTTTGGAAAATAAGAGAAAATTTAACTCGCCCGATGTAATAAATTATATTTTCATTAAAAAATCTAAAATGATTTCTTAGGTGTGTTGTAATACTTTTTACTGAAAGTGTCAGTTTCCCACTTGTCCACCAACTGATGTAAAGTAAATATTGTAGTAAAAGGTCAACACATATTTTTACAATACAAAACACATCAATTTGCAAAGCGCAAACCCCAATTTCAATTTTTATGCAAATAGAAATATCTGTATAAATTAATACACCCACAATAAAACAACATAAAGCAATGCTAATTTGATTAACATATAGATAAGATTTTTTTAATGAAAACCTATCGTGAATGATTCACTCGCCTATATTTAAAACAATACTGATTACACGCTAACAATGTTTTTAATTATTGTTTGGTTTTATCTCATTAATGATGAGTGTACAAAGATTGAACGATTCTTTATAATTTACTGTTATTATCTGTGTTTTGAAATCTGAATTGGATTATCAAATTAACGATTTTTACACGTATTACGATTATTAATTTATAATTTATTAACTCTTATAATTAATTTGATAATAACTTGTTTCTTGCAAGTGTCACGATGAAATGAAAAAAAGTTCGATCACAGATAATTTTTCTATCCTGATAATATTTAATTACTCTTGAAAAATTGGATTTTTACGTCAAAGTTCTCTTACGGGAAATCAACTGAAGCATATATCCGGAATACGTAATTGAATTCGTGGAGTGTTCAAAATTGGCGAAAATATTATTTGTTATAATTGGAAAGTCATTAATAATATAACGTTAATAGAAAACAAGAAGTCACACTATTGAAAAAATAAATTAAGCCAAGAAAAAATTATAAGTCTAAAAATACAATTAATATTTTCATAGTCTAGAATAAATATAATTTTTATTTGTTATTTGATAATAAAAAAAAACAATTATCATAGAATGTAAGCAATTTCACGTGAAAAGTAAAATTGATTAGTTTTGTAAACACTAAATGCCAGTTTCATTCCATTGGGAATCGGCCTAAATAAAAAAATATATATATTTGAAGGGTGTATATGTAACGGTCTTATAAGCAAAACACGTTATGTCTATTTTGCGATATATCGTTTTTGTGAAGTATTTATTTTTGGTTTTAGTGTTAATAATTTTTTTCGTGATATTTACTTTACATAGAAATATAGATAAATTTTTAGTTGTCAGTTCAGTGCTATTTTTAATAAATACAAGTGTAAAACTATACTGAATACATCAAACTTTGATTGTAAACATCAAGCATATTGGGCTCTACATGTAACACATACAATACATCAAAAGCATTAACATTTTATTTAATATGCTTTTTATCAAGTTTTGCACGTTCTCTATCGTACGATATTCTGTGAAAAGAATTTAAGTACAGGTTGTCCTCGACTTACGACCGATATACGTTCCTGGACTTTGGTCGTACGTCGAATTGGCCGTAAGTCGAAGTTCATACAAAATATCTATGCACTTACATATTATATGAAAATAAAACTTGTGGATTTATTTATGTTTTTAAAATTATAATTATTTATTTATTTATACAAAATAAAATATTTGGCTCATCATCAGTAGTGGAAGAAGAAGCAGTTGTAGTCTTTAAAAAAAAAACATGTTAAATTTTAGTTGAGCTGTATGTCGTTTTTTTTTCCTGTAAATTTATTTCTTTGTAGCAAGCAAGATCTTTCCGAATACGGCGGCTAAAATTCGAAAATCTTTCGTTATCCGAATATATTTCTGTAAATTTTTGCATTGCTTTTTTCTAAATCTATTGTACTTCTCTTTTTTTTGTCACATCTACTCGGTTGGCCAGTCATTACGGGCATGATTTATTGATTATTCAATTCAAAAAATAATTGGGTATATGTATTATTTTTCTATTTAGTATCTTATTATTCTTAATGTGTATATATATCCAAGTTGAAAAACACTGTGTTAACTGAATTATGTATACATAAATTAAAAACAAAGAAGGGAAGAAGTGAGTAACAAACGACATTCATTGCGCATATCCTGCGACCTATTGTAAGGTCATAAGTGCGAAGTCGAGCCGTCGTAAGTCGAGGACTAACTGTATATGCAATAACATATTCACGCATGACATTCCTTGCGGTGGGGAAAGCGAAGCAGTTATAGCTCAGTACGCCGATGATACTGCTATTTTATCAAAATCACGTAATCGGCAAAGTGCTGTCACACAAGTCGAGCTATTGGCTGATACCATAGCGGACTGGTGTGAAAACTGGCGAATTAAAATCAATACCGAAAAAAGCGCTGCAGTTATGTTTTCAAAGGGTTTCATTAGAAAACCCAATTTCGATTGCATTCGTGTGCAAAATACAGAAATCAAGTGGTCCAATACTGTCAAGTATCTAGGACTCACTCTAGACAATAGACTAAAATTCAATTAGCACACCGCGATTAAAAAACGTCAGACTTATGGTGTAAAAGCTAGAATAAACTTTATGCTCAATGAGAAGAGCAAGCTTACTCTTAAAAGCAAGCTGCCCCTTTATACAGCTATAACTCGGCCAATTATGGTGTACGCCACCTTAGTGTGGGCTTATGCTCACCAGAAGCATCTGAAGACACTTCAAATTGTTCAAAATAAATCATTGCGACAAATTTGTAATGCCCCGTGGTACGTTCGCAATTCGCTGTTACATAGAGACTTGAAAATGCCTACAACTCGAGAGTTCGTTCGTGAAATGTCTCGAAACTTTCACAGCGATATAGGCAAACATTATAACCCTACAATTTCTTATCTACATAATTATGATGAGACAGTACCGAGTAATCGTCTAAGGCCGAGAGCGGTTCTGCTCGATGACCCGCCATAGGTTTGTTGTTACAGATCTTAATCCCAACATGGACAACCTCGGCATCTGAAAATAACTTTCCTATTTTATTTCCTTACGTATTGTATATGCATGCGTGTGGCTGTGTGTGTGCCTGTATGCACACGTATGCGTGAGTGAATATAATGCGTATGGTGTCCGCGTGAGCTGCACTCATTGTGGGTTCCACGGCTCAGCTGCGACCTAATATTGTCAATAGTGACACAACAATTATAACAAAATTAAATCTATATATGGGAGATGGAGGAGACCTGAAGAGCTCTGATGCTGACGCGTCATAGATCTTAACGCTCCATGAATTTGATATCCCAAAAAAAAAATGCATCAACCTTTTTTTGAAATTTAGATTTGCAGACGTATAGACTTATCGAGTTTTGATTTCCAATGCATCAAATATATAATGAGTCCAAAACATGTGCCTACCTGACTAAGATTATGTAGTATTTTTGTGTAATAATATTGTGATTGTGAATATTTAATGTAATGTATGATAAATAAACTAAATATTTGTCAATTATATTATGTTATACATAATGCTAAGCCATTTTCAGTCACTCATAATGGATCGAATATTCAATTTGCATGATTCCTTGGGTGATGAGACAATCACACAAGACAGCAATATATTCCATTTAATACCCTTCTCGATTTGTGATATTCAATCATCTTCACATGTGTGCTTATATATTATATCTAGATAGGAAATGAGACAAATCACTAAAAAAATCGTTAATAAATACACAGGTAATACTTTTCAAATGTCCGAAGATTGACCAGATAAATCAGACTCGTGTGATCATGTGATTATAATTATTTTTTGTTTTTATTGATTTCATGTCAATAACAAAACTTGAGAAAAAAATCAGATATAAATAACTGTATCAAAACAAAAATTTGTAATATTTTTTTTTATTATTTTTTATAAAGATTAATTATTAATAATAATTAAAGAAGTATTTGGTTTCATCATAACATGTTTGCCTTTTCTCGGTCAATTAAAAAGAATTTATTTGAAATAAAAAACGTTCAAAGTAATTGTAATATTTAATATTTACTGTGTTATTATATTAAACAGCACAATATATGTGTCATTGTCTTTAAAAACAAAATCTCGTTCATCAATAATTGAAATTTTAAATAAGGGAATATGAGAGTAAAAAATTAAGGGTGAAGTTTTGAAAAGTCTATGAAAGCTTTTTGATGTCACTGAAAAAAAAAGCTATGACGTGCTTTCGATCGATAAACAGGAAGTAATTTTCGCAATTGTAACAAAGTTAGTTGAAAGCGCTAGCGCATTGATTGGCTTTGCAATTCTCGTTAAAGCTCCATCGAAACAACTCAATTCCAATCGTATATATATATATTTACAATATTATTATATACGCAAACCTTGCGTCGTTTTTATTGCTGAAAGAACTAAGTATAAATGTGTAAGACTGTTAAATAAATCATACGAACGCATATTAGTTCACATTCGAGCAGCAATTGGTTTTTATGTTTTTTGATATTTAAAAAGCAGAACAAGTTTTATAATTTATTTTCTATATGCAATATTGTCATTCTTCTTAATGTGGATTTGTAAAAATAATGATTATTCCAGAATTAATGGAAAGTATACATATTTCCATCACATAAAAATAAAAAAAACATATTCTTATTCCGAAAGTCTTACTATAAATGTTTTTTTTTGAGCTTTGTTTTTAAGAAAAATATATTATTATTCTGTTTGATTAAAAAAATGAAGGAATATAAAATGTTTGGAGCTTATGAAATTTTTTATTTTACTTTCAAGTTCAATAAAGAATTAAAAAGTTCTCAATGGACTTATAATAATGTAATATATGTCGTGTTTATAGATTGTTGATTTTGAACCAGTTCGTTATAATGCACAATGAAAATAAACCTACAGAGAAGAATTCAAAAAAAGAAAAAAAAAATATCACTCCAACACATACATGATATGTTCACTTATACGAAGTACCATGAAAGTCTATTTATAACATAAAACGCTTAATCGCCTTAATAAATAAGTTAAGATAATGCATGTGATAGCGTAGTATTGGTGCTAGCCAATGTTTTAATATCAGTAAGGTTATGTTATAATTTTATAAATAAATGCATGGTAGAATAAAATTATATGTTCAAAAATTTTCTACAACAACAAGGTTTACGGTAGTGTAACCCACACAGCTGCATAGGGCTAAAGTATGTTTTTCAAAAAATAACAAGAACAACATAATCGGTAAAATCACATCATTAAAAGTTTTCATTCGTATAATTCACGGTGATTGGAACAGAGTAAATTGAAAATTTAATTTCCGAGGAAAGTAAAAAGGGTTGGTTTGAATTCAATTAAAATTGTGTTTAAGAGGTTGTATGATAGGCGAGGATATAAATGTGGTTATTAGGTAAAATTAGTCACAAAAATAAAGTTGCTGTTGTTATACATTTAATAAATAATTATTTTGTATTTTAGCAATGTCTTAAATAATTAAATTATGAAATGATGCTATCAAGCACATTCATTTTTCTATAAGTAAAATTATATTGAAAATAAGACCGTGTGTGTTTTATCCACATGTGTTGTTTTTTTAGTGACGTGTAAAATGATTTTTAACACTGTGATAATTAAGATTTTCTTATTAAGACAAAGGAAAATAATTTATTGTCATCCGTTGTTCCTTAAAATTCTGAGAGTGATGATTTAAAAAAAAATGTTTTCAATTATTAAATTTACATGTATAAATGAAAATTTTGTATTTCTAATGTAAAATGTATTCTGTATATAATTAAAAAAAAACAAGAAGATTATTTTTCATCAACAATTTTTTCACATTAGAGTATTCTTGACGGATAAACGCATTTAAAATAGGATAATAAAGTAAAAAAGAAGACATTTAATCCGGTATAAAATGAATAATTTTGCTGTGAAATTGAATTAAGTTGATTGAAAAGAGAATTCTTTAAATAATAAAAACACATTTTTTTAGTACTTATTTCCACAATATATTTTTTGATCAGGACCGGTTTCGCTCATCGCGAGCATTATCAACTGATAGAATACAATTTACAAACAAGTCTATTTATACAAAACAAAAAAATAATTTGATTTAAAGGTAGCAGGTGTACAAAACCATGCGTTCAAGAACTAGGAAAAAATTTACATAAAATCTTTAATTGACTATCATTAAAATTCCCATGTATTAATTTATTTTGTTCCATTAAGTAGTGAGTGTGGGTTATTTTCGTTATTAAAATTTCCCACTCCTTACTTCCTTATTGATTGTTCAGAGCTCCTAATGGATTATTGATTTACCATAATTGTAATTTGTAATTCTTAATAAGTGATTGTGAACATTTAATTTTTCTTTATTTGTATCAATATTGTATGATTTTATGTAAATTGTTTCCTAGTTCTTGAACCCATGGTTTTGTACACCTGCTACCTTTAACTCAAATTAATTTTTGTTTTGTATAAATAGACTTGTTTGTAAATTGTATTCTATCAGTTGATAATGCTCGCGATGAGCGAAACCGGTCCTGATCAAAAAATATATTGTGGAAATAAGTACTAAAAAAATGTGTTTTTATTATTTAAAATATCATGTCTTTCCATCAAGAAGTGACAGTTAACACCTTGAAAGTCAAAAGAGAATATTTTACTACACATAATTTTGTAGGTTTCTTGAAGATGAGAAAGATTTAAAGTATAATGATTTTACCAGATATTTCTAGAGAACACTACTTAATATTTAATGAATGGAAATGGATAGTGCTTGACACGGCTTTCAAATCAAATATTATATTAAAAGTTATATAGACCACAAATATTTGTAAACGAATCCGATGTTGGATATTCGTCTATTTCAATGTAAATATAGCTGAATATCGTTAGTTTGTTCTAAAAATAATAGTCCCACAAACACGACTTCTCACTCAGATTGAATTATTACAAGTGGAGATAACTTTCAGTGTGTGTGAAAATTAAATCAGGTAGTCGAGGAAATCCTGTCACGTCGCATTGTTAATTGTAGTGTCGCCTGAGCAGCTAGTTTAACTTTGGTTTTGTTTCCAATTATGCAAGTTTTCTGCTCAAGATAGAGATTATGGGAGTCTTAACTACCCACATGACAATAAAAAGAAAATTATGAGAACGTTTAAATTTGTGTTACATAATGAAGCTACTTGCCATTTAATGTACGTATACATACGAATATCGTGATATAATTGTACGTTGCGTCACTTTCACGCTGTCGAGAAAAATCTTTTTTTTTAAATTCAGTTAGCGAAAGAAACAGTATGTATCTATCTAAATAAACAAACCTACGCCACAACGTTGTCCAATTGTTCTTTTAATTCCGCAGAGGTTCGCACTCATGCTGAGAAATAATACATCAATGTCATTGTGATAACACGGGTACAATTCATCAATTAGAACTATTATTTTACTCGCAAATAGCTCCATTGAAATTCTACAAAAAAGTTTATTGTTTTATGTAAACGCAAAACAATGATTTCGTTTTCTTTTTTTATCAAATTTGTTGATTGAAGGTTGAGTAAGGCAGAGAAAAGAACGCTTAACTGATTTAACTTGTCTTTAAAAAATCTCTTTTTGTGTAAAGTTTGGTGATTTTACCCTATGTTTGAAACGAAAGCTTTTGTTTATTAACGTATCCATTTAAATGGAAGTGGGTCTCATCACTCAAAAGGTTTTTTTCGGAAAATCTACTGCAACATTAATGGTCTCCTGTTAATTGAACTTTAAATGAAAACATACGCAAATGTTTATGAATAATTTCTCAAAACGTCATTGTATTATGCCTAATTTTTTGAGCACGGTGTTGAGGGGTTGACAGATTATTTTGAACGCTTTCTTCTTTAGAAGCAATGTTTTCTGCTGATTTTATCGAACATTATTGTTCAAGCTTGAGTCTTTCTGCTACAAAGATAAATATTGGGTTTTGATGGCATATTTCTGTATTCGAAATATGACGATTTTTACTAATCATCGCAATAATTGATGATTATATTTTCACAACTAGAACATTATATCTATTATCAATCATCCTCATTTTACGACAACCAAATATGAATTGTCAAAATCAACATTTATTAGAATGGTGACCAAGCAAAGTAGTAATTTTCCTGCGAACACCATGTAGAAAATTGCAGAATCTTTATTTTGTTGCGTCATTTCAACGAAATACTTAGGCAGCCAAGGACATTTTAAAAACTGCTATTTTAATAAAACTTTGAAAATTTATTTTATTTACTCCCAAAAGGCAACTTAAGAATTTTGAATATCGCATACAAAATTGCTTCAGAACTTCGGCTTCATAACAGCTGACACAAAACTTTGTTGTATGTAATATAAAGCACAGCACAAACTTTAAACATTAAAAATTGTAATATTACATATTTCAATTTAAAATCACATAAACAATATGGATTAGAAATTCACGAGGCGTAAGAAAACATTTGGGAAAGTTAATAAGAAGTTATAGTATTTTCTCTGTTCGTGTGTTAGTTAGTCCAAAATAGATTGTAGCCTGAAACTATGACATGTTCGTTGTGTGAAGCTAAGAATAATTTTCAATAAAATAAGTCAAAAGTTAACCATGAATTGCTTTATAACTTTTTTCACAAAGTTTGTTCGTCATAATAAGGCCGCCAGTTATAAGGCCTGTTCTGATAATAAATGCAATTGATTCGAGAATTGGACATATTTGAAAATAAAATTTTCAATTTTCGTAAATTGCTTCAATCGATTACATTTTGTAAATTATTTTTTTCACTTTTATTTAATTCTAAATAAAATTTATCAAATGGGAATTTTTATGTAACTGTGTGGTCAATTTATTTTATTTCTTTAACACTTAATTATCCGAGCTTAATGAAATAAAAAATGATCGGATATTCAATACCCTGTTTTTCCTCTTCGGCTACATTCTTCTTTAACATTTTGAGAAATATAGATTTGGTGTCTGAACGATTGATTCTCCTGGTATTTTTTTATGTGAGATACCCCATATTCTAAGAATTGTTAGAAGCCTTGATTCTTTGGACGAATGGTAAGACTAAGTGGTTCTGAGTTGAAGTCTCAGCAACATCAATAGTAAATTTAGATTTATTGATTGAATTGGCATTCACTTGGTAGAACTCCATTACAACACGGTGAAAAAAATAGCAATGTATTTAAGTTCTACAAAATTATTTTTAAAAAATTGATAGCTATTTCGGTTCACGCCATCGTCACAACTACTAGTTCTGACGATGGTATATTTTTAAAAAATAATTTTGTAGAACTAAAATACATTGCTATTTTTTTCACCGTGTGAGTAAATTTAGATTTATAATTAACATTTGAGATCTTGGATTTGAATTGATCTGAAGTGATTTTTTATGTAAAGATTCTCATTAATCAAATTTTTTTGTGATAACAATCACTCGTTTGTGGAAACATCAGCTGATAATTATCTTGATGAGCACAACCGGTCCTGATCATAAATATATTGTGGTAATATTACTAAAATGTGTTTTTATTATTTTATTATTATAATTATGAATTGCGTATTTTATGTGTATGTGCTGAAACGCATTTAAATAATTTAAGATGTGTGAAATTCACTTTTTTTCGATCAACACAAAAATATATTCTAATAATAATAACAGAGACTTCCGACCCCATGGCCTTTTGCTGACCTTTTTTGTGCGCCAGTCACTATTCGTTCGTGACAATGTTTTTGGACTTTCACAATGATATTTTGCTAAATCTTTAATAGGAGGCCAGGACTTTTGAAATACAGTGGATCGGGAAAAACTTCATCGTCAAAAAAGCAGGATATATAATAAATTCATTTTTCGGATAAACACACGTTTGCAAATCATTGTGGTAGAATATGAATTAAGATGTAGAGAAACATCCGTATGATTTATTGATTGACTTGGCATTCACTTGGTAGAACTCCATTATAACACGGTGAAAAAATAGCAATGTGTTTTAGTTCTACAAAATTATTTTTAACAAATATAGTTGATAGCTATTTCGGCTCACGCCATCGTCAGAACTATAGTTAGTTTAGTTCTATAGTAGAATAGTTCTGACGATGGCGTGAGCCGAAATAGCTATCAACTATATTTGTTAAAAATAATTTTGTAGAACTAAAATACATTGCTATTTTTTCACCGTGTTATCCGTGTGATTGTTTACTTCTAATAATATTTTCATACGATTTTATCTTGTATTCCTATTCATGTAGCGTTGCTTACCAGAAAAATGAAATGCCAAAGTCGACAGTGGCTTTAAGATTTATATTATATATTTTTATACCAAATTTTCTTGGTATGTATGTATGAGGTAAGAATAATGCGTATTCATTTTAAAAAATGTTTTTTCTGTGTTAAAATATATTTTTAATTTTCAATATCGACATTAGGCTATAAATTTTCTTTTAAAATATAGGTAGTGCCCGTCGCCTTGCCAATATTTTACTCTGTACTAGGGTAAAAAAGGTCGAAAGCTACTTACTTGTCTAAATAAACACACATTAATTTTTTGAGAAAATTTTTCTGTATTTCTAAAATTTGGAAGAAACCGAAATAGTTTGTTTTGAACGTTGCATCTGCGAATTGTAAAATATTATAGAATATTTATTATTAGAACGAATATCGGTTCGAGCAGTGATAAGTCACGTTGAATGTTCAATGTGACACGACATCGTGACTGGGCTAACGAATTGCATATCTATTTGTCAAAGTGACATGTGATTTGTATGGGAATGGCACTTTTGATTTACGGCAGCAGCCCAATCGTAAATAATACATCTATCTATCAATAGACAAAGTGATAACAAAAATATAGAGGCACACAAGAATATATCATACAATGTTTCGGTCTAGTTATTTGAGGCATTGTTTTATGACGATATAGTGAATTAAAAACACAAAAATATCATTTCATGTTCATAATAAAAAAAATAAACTGCCCATACAATATAGCTTTAAGCATAGGTGTGCAAATTTGTGAATTTTAAGGCCAATCAGATCTACATACAATGTGTAATTATATATAGAGATAAAGCTTTGCATGTTTGCATTACTCATACGGCCCCTATAGTATGTTTAAATATTAATAACTATAGAAAATGAAGTGGTAACAATAATTAATGATTGTGCATTAGATATTATTCGTTTCAGTTCATTTTTGATTTATTTTTCTAATAACTGAAAAATAACTAATTGTTGTCTGTGGCAAGAAAAAATCAGAAACTATATAAAACTTTTTATTGAAATTATGTGCTTGACATAAAAACGAAGTAAATAATTTTACAAAAATAATATGGTTTATGGTTTTCGAGGCCTCATTTTTTTTGCTTAGGGCTTACAGCAATATTTGATTTTTTTAAACGAATGTAAATAGTTTTATACTAAACATGGTTGATGTGATCGGTTGTTTATATTTTTTTATAACACGTTACCCCTTTACTGATTCTAATATGGGTTACCTAAATTAGTATTGGATTTAGTAAATAATATGAATACATTTGAATATTTTTTTTATATTCCATGACTTGTCGATTGACTTGATGATTGCAAGTCAAAACAAATTTGTTTGATAATATTTTGACTTGTGAAAAAAGTGTTTATGGCAAATAAATATATAATAATTTCTTGTGCAAAGTAAATTATTTATATAATAAATGGTTATTTTAGCAAAGTTTTCTGCATAATACAATTATTTTAATGCCAGTAGTGTTTCAATGGCTTTCAATTATTTCAGCAATTTCTATATAATTGACCAAAAGGTTTGTTGTGACACTAATGCAACAAAACGAAAATTACTGCCGCAAAGCTCTTCAGCTTTGGAAATAATTGAATCGTTCAACAAAACACAATAATTGTATGCGTTATTGATTTGTTATTGGTTCTGTATAGTATATTTCAGTTACGAAATATACAAGAAATAATTAAATACTACGGGTGATAAGTGAAGGATTTTACGTTTAAAATCACGACTAAAAATCATTATGTTTACACCTGATTATTTTGCATTCTCGTTAAATATCATTAGAATAATAATTTTCGTTTGATCGACTTTTTTTTCGTATTAAAAATCTTTGATCTCGTCATAACTGTTGTTAAGGCTAATTGATAGTATTGCAAACAGATTTTTTACGTAAAATTTATAATTTTTGTCATTATGATATTCCGGAAGCTACAATTTTGGACAACTATTAGGAGTAATTTGTGCTTTTGTCCTTCTACTTCTATATGCGTATACTTCAACCGATCGATAAAAATAGGCTAACCTCCCTTGTCTTGACAGAATTGTCATGGATATTTAAAAAGTAAATAAATAGATTTTTGATCGAATTTGAATCCTTGAAGTTTTGATATAGAAATTCTATCAAAACCCTTCAGTCAATATCATAAAATATTTCATCGTTTTCAATACAAAGACTATAAAGGTTATGTGTAAGTTTTATGAAGAGTAAATGTTTTGGTTGAGCCTACCGTGAATATGTAATATTTTACGGAAAAAAAATATACAAAAAAGGTAAATAGTTGTAACATGGCTTAACGTTCTTTTAACAAAAATTGAATGAAGAAAGCAGATTATAGCAGTAAGCGAGATATTTTATTAATATAATATATGGTCACATAAAATAGGTGAATGAAGCGAAGTAGATAGGAAAATTTGCGTGTGATTTATTGAAAATGACTGGTGAAAGCACCGAAAGAGAATTTCGAACGTTTATCAAACGAGGTTTAGTAGGGCGAAAACCTGCTCACTCTTGTGTAACGGCGCTGTTTACGTTTTACTTATAAGCACATTAGCGCGCATTATCCGTGGATATACTTGTATTGGGTATATTTATAACACAAGAAATTTTCATTGTAACAAATTTCAAAGAAACGAATTTTCAGCATAAAAACTATTTTTTTTTGTTACACGAATCGAAAACATAACATCTGATAGTCTAAAAATACTTCACCAATATGTTGTCAGATACCTTCACAAACATATTGTTTTTGATCTCTTTTTTAAGTAGAAGCAAGAGTTCACGGAGAAGAAAAGAACAGAGTATACAAATTCATTTTCAGATTTTAGACTGTTCCTATATATTTTAATTTCTAATGATGAGCTAAGACATTTTTCATATTCATCAACTATTAAATCCTATTGTATTGTTTTACAATTACTTACTTCTTAAATAGTTTACCGAATGATATTTCAATCGAATTTTAAGTAAAAAATTATAATTTTGATAATTTATTTGAGGTTTGACATGTGTTTTGATTATTTTTAAATAAGTAAAAAACATAGCATATTTATTTACACACCACGTATGCAAAAATGCACATCTACAAAGTTAACAACGAATAAATCAAATTTTTTCGAACAAAAACAAAAATTTTCTGCTTAGTTTATTTTTTTGTGTAGCTTAATACTTATTAAAGATAAATATTATAGTTGTTTATTTGTGAAAAGTAATTAAATTTTCTGGCATGGATTTGATAATGCTCGAGATGATCAAAACCAGCGCTGACAATCTTCATATGAAATTTAAAAATACTTATGAGGAAATTATGTTTTTCATTGATATTATGTATTTACTTAAAAAGCAAATGTGTAAAGAGTATATTATTTATATATTTTTCCTAAGTAATTTTTAATCATGCAATATATTTACTTATACAATACATAATAATACAATATATTTCAATATCATTTTATATAATTTATACAAGTAATTCTGAAGAAAGAAAAAAATTAGAAATTAAGTATTTTTGAAACATCTTTAGTCAAAGTCCCAGCTTACAACACAAATCATATGAGCTTAAAAAAACTTTGAGTATTGTGTGAAGAAAGTTTGTTTTTGGTAAAATGTTATACATATTAACGGCATTGAAAATTTTCGAGAGAAATACTTTTACAATAACGTTTTGATCGATTGACACAATTGTATGACAGCAAATAACTGGCGAGACAGATTTTTCCTAAAATTTGAAACATAAATAAAAGTATTATCTGTATATTTATTGTAGGTATTGTACAATAGAATTGAGAATTTTGTTCAATATTGAATTAAGGTTTAATATTTGTTCGACAGCTATATCGATTATTATATTTGTTTTCGAGCACTCCATTCATACATTTAAAAACAGTGTTGTAGTATTTCTTCATGAAATATTATATAAATAAATATATGTAATTATGGTTACACATATTTGACATATATAATCGATTGCATGTCAAATATTTTTATGTTAGCACTATTTATTTATCCGGTCTTATTATACAATCTGTTTAATTAAATTGTTTTAAATTAACCTTTTAACTATGTCAAAAGATTAATTCTATTGCTTACTATCAATTCTTCGAAGGACGTTCAATAAAAATTATCCAAAAAATGAATCAATTATACGATAAAAATGACGAAAGAAAAATATTTACGAATTGCCACTATTTATATACATATGAATTAAACATAAAAGTAATTTTAACAAAGTCATCACGTAGTATATTTTGATAGAAAAAAATGAAATGTTTGTTTCCATAATTTTTACTTTTACATATGCAATTCCATTGTCTTCTAGTTATAAGCGAAAACATAATTGCATTACGTTCATGTGAAAATACTAAATGCCCTCGGCAGTAACGTACCTGGTTATGACGTAGGAGTCTTGTGTGTGTTTTTTTGTTGATTTTCGACACTTTGTTTGAAGTGGAATGCGACATGGTGTTGCGTTTAGAGCAACTTCAAGCATAGCACTTTAAAAAGCTTTTTTAAAAGTGACACAATTTTTCACGACAAGATTTTTTTGAAGATTATGAAAGTATCGTTATCAAAAAGTTTTTTGATTGTTCCAATCATTTAAAATAAATTATATAAGATTCTGCTATAAGCCAACATTTTATTATCATTGTTTTAATGACATTACAACATAACACATATGTGTATATATAGATGTAGACAAAAAAAGATTCGAAATATTCAAAGTGTAAGACAAAGTCGTTAATTTTTCAAGGAATGTCCTTTCAAAAAATCATTGATAACATTTTGATATTTTAAAAAGATATAAAAGATTTTAGTTATTTCTTATAAAAACTTATCAAGACATTCAAATGTTGTCAAAAAAACAAAATCCCATGACTTTATAAACATGCAGACCACAATGCTAATATGAAATTATTGATACGTTATTATTTTGTGACGAAACTAAATCATGTTTTCTGAAATATTGAAAATAAAGTTTGTTTTTTGAAATAAAAAGAGAGACATGAAATATGTCAAAGTTTTTAGAATTCCAAACTATTGGTAAAATATGGCTTCTGACAATCGTATACGGCATATGGGAAAGTTATTAATTTGGTAAAAAGTATATTTTTTAGATGAAAGTAAATTTTGTAGTTGAGTTTGAAAAAAACACAAAATTTGACTTTAGTACACAGCTAAACTTATTTTAAAATTTTAAAAGCTGTTTGTTAAAGGTCTTATGAATAAATTTAATACAGATTTAACTCATTTTTGAGATTTAAATCTACAAACTGAAGTAAACCGAAAATAAGTATTTAAAAATAATGTTTATTGGCAAAAATCGCATATGGGATAAATTAAGTAAGAAATTATTGAAAAAGCAATGGAATTCATTCAAAAGGTAAAGAAGAGAGATGAATTTAATGAATTCATTTTTATTATGAGAACCGGTGAAGTAAAACATCCTTTGATTGTTCATGTTAATGCTTTTTAATGAAACAAACAATCATGCTTCTGAGCATTTACTTTTTGTTTTTCTAGTTTTTTAAATTGTATTTTCTAATTGTTTTATTACAAGCGTTGAAAGACGTACTTGAAGTTAAATTTATTTATCAGATTATTATTACCAATAACAAGTATTATGACATTATAGTGATATTAAGTATTTTTGCAATAAAATAAATTTTCAAACGCATAGTTTTTGATAAAATATTCATCACTATTTCAACACTATAAAGAAGATAAAAATAAGAAGATAATAAAACTTAAATAAAAAGAAACCTCATCTAACTGAGAATGCTCTTGAATTCTGTTTAGTAGTAAGAGTTTTCAAGCCTGAAAAAAATGTACGCCGATCAATATTAAAAAATAAATAAAAATAATTTCAATCAATTATTTCCCATTTATACATATAATTCATTTTGAGCGATTGTCTAATAACTGATCACACAATGTCTCTATATTTCATGTTTATCTTTTTTTCTGTAAAATGATAAATAACCTAAGGTTTTTTAGTAATACAATGATTATTTCATGTTACTCTAAAAAAGCATTCATTTTACTTTCATTTTATTTTAATGGCTATTTTGTAAATACGCAAAATTTTAGATGCACTTTTAAAAATATAAAATTTTGGCAGACGTAAATAAATAATCAGTAATATGTGTTTATTGATTAAATTGGCATTCACTTGGTAGAACTCCATTATAACACGGTGAAAAAATAGCAATGTATTTTAGTTCTACAAGATTATTTTTTAAGATATAGAGATGGCTATTTCGGCTCACCATCGTCAGAACTATGTTTAAACTAACATTTGCTTATCTATATGTAGCTGTGTAGAAAATGTACACAATACATTTTCTCTCTTGTTTTAACGACCTAGCTTGTTTCTTGCTCGCAATAAAGGCGTGAGCCGAAATAGCTATCAACTATATTTAAAAAAATAATCTTGTAGAACTAAAATACTTTTCTGCTATTTTTTTCACCGTGAGTAATATATGTTGTTTTAAGCTGCACTTTTTTTAAATAGTAATAATATTTAATAAGATTTAATTGTTGAAACTTTGTACGAATCCATATTGTATTTATATTTTATTACAGAGCATTATGTAACGATAAGATTTATCAGGCATATTGATATTGGAAACACATTACTTGGTACGAACAAAGTTGTATCTTTTCTAAGCAACTTTAACTCAACTTAAAAAGCATAACCACAGATCCTAAACATTATGTTAAGTATACTGTGAAACATTAGTTTAATTTGAATAATTCAGCGATGTTGTAGTAAAGAAACATTTTTTCGACAAATTTAAGAGAAAGTTAACCTTTATCAGTCTCTTTGCATTCCGTGTGAGTTTTGAAGCGGCCAATTTTAAAAGCACCTCAGATTTTCCTGAATATATGCTAAATATATTCAAATAGGTACGGAAATAAAACCCTGTTTTTATTCCGCTTGCAAAACTTAACTGTACTAAAAAGTTTTATTTCGTCGAATTATCTTCGAGCGTGTATAGTATTTTTAAGCCAGCATATTTTAACAGCAGTAAATAAACAGTTCTGCGTGTTATTTCTGATATACATAAATTATATTAAAGTCACTTTTTAAAATTATTTTTTGTAAGTAGTTTGTCGAATAAAAAAATGTTTAATAAATAATGTGAGCAATGTATATAAGGACTATATGAAATTCAAATGTAAACCAAACCCAATCGATCAATGCGATCACCAATTATGGATTTATTAGAGATTAATAATTTGTTGACAAAACGATTATAGTAAAACTTAAAACACACTATTCCAACTGATGTATGTTGTTACATTGAGCGAATCATAAAGTTTGTACTGTTTATAAGATTAAAATGATTTGTCCGTTGAGCAAATGAAGATTAAATCTCAATGTTGTTATATTCCTGGTAGCTTGTACTATGCACACTGTAACGATAATTTAGATTTACAATATTAAACGTTGTCTCTTCGTAGTTTGTTTTTAATTCGTAATGAAGCTATGCAGCATTTAAAAGTGTTCTTTTAGTTTTTGAGTAGGAAACTCAGAAATATACAGAGATTAAATAGTGGTGGTATTTAATAAGTGTGGCATATTCATTTTAAGAGATATTTTTACGAGCGTATTAAGTATTGGAAAGATTAAAAAATAAATACTACACTAATTGTTATGAAAGCTCATATAATTGACATATATATAATTTACTGTTTTTTTTCTAAATGTGAAATGTATTTCTTTATTGACAAACAGTTTTAATAAAGGTTAAAGTTAAAAATATGATATTGCTACAAACTATTATTATAAAACTAAAATGATGATAACTTTGAATATATTTGCTTGTATTTCATTTCTGTTACGGTCAATAACATTTTAAGATTATTACAAAGTAACAGATTTTTGCATTGGTATATTATAATCGATTTTTCAAAATGCTACGTATGTATTGATCCAAAATATAAAAACGATAGTTTAAGTAGTATTTTCAAATAAAATAAATGTTTAGTTTTAACAATTTCTCGTATTAAATCGATATATTAAAATAATTGAAATAAAAACAACGAACGTTTCTCTTTTTTTCAACTATTCTCTATTTTCTGCCCATATTGCATCAAAAAGATATAATGTATTATGTTATTATCGGTGGGCAGTGAATAGCTTACTCTGGGATCTAAATGTAATAGAAGACGAAATAAATATTGTATGCTGTTACACAATATAACAATTTGAACGTTTTTGTGTGGAATTATGATCTAGCAAAATAATGAACCCAGGTCATACTATGTGTTATATAGTGATCGCGGAAAACACCGAGATGCCTTTAAGCCAGTAAGTAAGTCAATTTGTAAGTGGAATAATGACAAAAACTTATATAATAATAAAAAAAAAAAAATCCTCGAAACTGATTAAATTCATTCCTGATCATAGAACATATAGTTGTATAATATTTCATTACTTATAAATGTTTTAATTATAATATCTTCAAGAATTTTTAATCATCATTTTAAAACGATCATTCTTCATATTGAGTTGAATATTTATTTATCCATCTGTGAAGGATACTTTATATTGAATTGGTTTATTGAACATTTATTTGCTGTCTAATAAACAAAGACAAATTAATGATGACGAAAACTTCGGTAACACAATCGTAAAAGATGTTGTTTCTCGTAATTATTATTTGTTTTAATTTTTCAACGAATCATTATCGTATTGTAACGTTATTATTCTCAGTTGAAGATTTTTAAGAAATTATTTATCAAAACTTTGAGGATTGTTTTTCTTTGTTTTAGATTCCTTGCCGTCTTAAAGTATGTGAAGGAAAACAAACACCGTATCTCAACCATACAAAGGGTCGTTATATCCCGCAAGAGTAATTACTCTCTGTTCACGACGACTTGATAAATGTTTTGGAACAAGTGGTTCTTTCAACTAGTACACAACAAAGGTGCATTGGTTAGAAAAAATCATCAGAGAAAAATGTGTTTGTGAAACGTGATAGCGCGAAAGAAATAAAAATATCGTGTATGTGAGAACATTATGCTTTGTGAATTATAATGCCTGGCTTATCATTTTTAAATTCATTTCGAAAAAAAAACTAGCGTAGAAATTGTCAAAATACACCAAAACAGGTCCCTTAAACTCAATTTTTGATGTGCATATTTCAAAGGTCATTAAAGTAATGAAACAATTAATGGACTCACTTCTCCAGATCGAAATGTATATATTTTTTTTCAATAAATAATTTAATCAACTAAATAATAAGAAATAATACGTAATCAAAGTGTTACTGCCACTAAATTATTATAAATATAGCTATCGTGACTATTGATTTATACAAAATATATTTCAGGAATATTAAAAAAAAAATTCTTGCTCTCCAACAAAGCGATCCATGAGGAGCGAAAGGTTGGCAGCCTCTGTTTTAAGAAGAAGGTACGAGAGGGTGACGAATTTTTAATTTATAAAATTGTGAATTTTTTTATTGTATGAGAATGGCTTCTTGGCTCTTTAAAGTCATCAAGAATTGTTTTCCTTCGAAATAATTATAATTATAATTTTGAACACATATTTTCTTATTAAAACTTCGAAAAAAAAAATATTTAAGCTCACCGTTTTATTGAATTATCAAATTATTTGACGAACAAAATACAAATTATATTTCTCCGAAAGAAATATTTATGTTTTCTATAAAAAGTGTCACAGAGAAGCAGAATGGCGGAACAGACAAAGGTAAATAATAATTGCTTGCCCAGCGAGTGAAACAGTTCTCTCATTATTTTCCAAAGCCAGATGGCGGAAAAAACCTTAAATTTAAGAATTTTAATAGAAGCGTAGAATTTTTGCTTCTATTATAATAAAACGAGACTTGAAAATATTATTGCAGAAATATAATGAAAAAAATAATAATTTCGTGCGAGAAACGGGGATGGAAAAAATCTCGGTTATATCAGAAAACTTGGCACCACTCAGTTTTAAAAAAGGTACCATTGAATATTTTTCATTCGATATGAAACGGAAAATGTATTTTTATTTTAAAAATGTACTGTACATTGGCCAATTACAAAAAATTGTGTATACACGTTTGTACATATGTTGACCATATTTTTTGTGAAAAAAAATGAGACTCAATAAACCGAGGATAAAATTTTGATGGTGAAATGTTTCTATAAAAATAAACCACGACTGTAAATACAAAAATTAATGTTCTTTCATAAATTAATAAATTTTCTCGATTTCTGGTTCAAGTTGCTAAGAGTTAGTTTTCTTAGATAATAAATTAAAAATTTTCCTTGATGATATTTTTTTGTCCAATAAATTTTGTCCGATAGTTGAAACCAATGGTATGAAAAGCTATATTAATTTACAATTATCTAAAATAATTAAAAAATTATGACCTTTCATATCATTCGTATTTTGACTATTTTGAATTCCGAATGTTTGGGTGATCCGAACCATATTTTCTTTCAGTGTCTGTTACTAACGTGGAGTATATGCGTGATAACTGCAAGAACTGTAACAATCGTAGCCGAAGTCAACAGCAATGACTATTTGATCATAGAACAACTAATAAAAATATTAACGAATTTAGCAAATATGTATTTTTACAGAATTATATACATAAAATATTATCACATCAATAAGATTTAATGAGTTTAAGAAAGCTTCAAAAGCATAAATATTAAAATTATCTTTTCTACGAAAGAGTGAAGGAATTTGAGAATATTTGTCAGCCGAAGACTTATTACATTCATATGAGTACAATGGGAAAAAAACATTGTTAAAATGTACGATTTAGGCAACTGTGTTTTACTACAGTAATTTTTAACGGGAAATTCAATAAGAATATTGCTAAAAAGTTTATTTATTCTGGATTACCTAAGTAAGGACTTCACGAAAGCATCCCCAAGGATGGTAAACCACATCTTGACGCATTCCTATTTTTAAGGATTGTAAATAAATGCATGCATACTCGCCGGTGATTTTTAAAATGTTTTAACATATTGTGATATAATACGTAGAATTATATGGTATTAATATAATCTGAAAAAATTGTTTGACAGAAAATATTAGAGAAAACATGTGATGGCCATATTTATCAAATAAAATATTCGTTTATTTCTAAGAATAAAGAAGTTAAAAAATCCCTCGTATCCGTGATAATACGGTTCTAAGATTATTTACAGATGAATGGTTTAGTATATATATTTTTTTAAGCTACGTTAAATCATTTCAAACATGTATTGTAGATAGAAAAATAAAGATATATAAAAATGGTCAAAATATCCTACCAGGGTACCAAACACTAAAAAGTTGATCGAAACTTGTTATTTCATCTTATTAAAGCTTAGCTTCTATTAAATTAGCTTTTGTTCAATCAACTGATGTAGCTTATGTTTATTTTGAGAACAATCAAAAACACTCTTAAAACACATTATTGAAAAAGTTCGTTCAAAGCAAATTTATTGCATGAAAAAAATACGCTTAGCTTAACAAATACTCGCCATTACTTCGAAGTTCTCACTCGTTATATATATTTATTTTATAATAATTATTAAAGCAAATTGAGAAACTTTAGTTTAAAAATATAGTAGTTTTAAAGTCAATGTAAAAATACAAAACAATCTACTTTTGATAGGAAAATAATTAAGAAAGGTGTCACAATATGTGTTTCTTACAACGATTGTTTAGAGACACTTCGAGGAAATATGGTTTTTCTTTTAAACTTTATGTATGAAGTCAATCAACGTTTCTAAATTGATTGATTTTCAAAATATTAAAAATGTCACGTAAAAATGAACCGTTGAAAGGGTCAAACGGCTGAAAATATTTCATCAAGTAACATGAAATATTGAAAATATTAATATTCATATAAATAATACTTTATGTTCGAAGAATAATATTTGATACTGGAATCGTACGTTAAAAAAATAATTTAATGTTTGAATGTTTACGTTGTTTAATGGGATAAAAATATCAACTGCGCCATTATTTGTGCATTACTCCATACATTACTTTTATCAACAGCTTTGTAAGATGTTTTTAACGTTTCATTTTAGAAATTTTTGACGAAATTTACATATGTTATTTTGTGTGTTTATCCAATTTATACTTCTGATCACTTATAATCTAAGGAAAAATCGATTTGAATAAATCAATGTTATCTTTAAAGGATGACAGAATACATGTGCAAAAATGCGATAAATTTATAACGAGGCAAAGGCATTTGCCGTTTGATATTAACTTATTTCAAAGTAGCAAGTGACACATCTCAAATCTGATTTCTGAATAAAGTTGAAATTTTATGCACGGGGAGATTTTAAACATACATAGTTACTATATACGCTTGAATTATGATTCTTGAAGTAGTTCAACATATTTAATGGTTGAAAAAATAGCAGGAATTTTTTTACTTGGATAATATTTTACATTAAAGGATTATGATTGTGATAAAGATTAATAGTTGTGACTTATTTTGTTTGATAAAATAAAGACTTAAGTTATCAATGCCAGTAAAATCTCCCTTTTGTGTCAAAAATATTTATTCCGAATTGCTTTTTAAGTACAGGCAAAATTTATTGGCAAAACATCGTCGTTGTTTTTGTGAATCATGTTTTTCTATTTTTGTTCAATTTTATAGCTGTTCAGGATCGATTTTAATGGTCATACAAAGAGTAAAAGGTTTTATTTATTATCGTTTAGCCGGCCAGGAAAAGGTAAATTCTCTTTTCACCTTTTTCGAAATATAAATGAAATTTTCATATCAATTATTTTCATTTTTGTGAATATGTTTTAAAGTCTGCTCTAAGGTTGATTTTGTATTTTTCATGGTTTCATATATTAGTTTAAAGGTGTATTTTGCAACTTTAGAGAGCTAAACATTGTTCAACGTTTCCTCTGCTTAAGTCTCATAATTTTTGGTCGTAAAACATAAATAAATATGTGTTAAAACATAAAAATGGAAAAGAAAAAGTTTTTCAAAAAAAGTTTAAAAATACAATTTCCACAAAAAAACCCAATTTATTAATTTATATTAGAAAAGCCCAATTTATTGTAAATGTCGTCGATGATTGGAGCCGATTACTAATATTGACAATCATATCATCTTGATTCAAGAAATATTCAACCCATTTTTGTCCGTATTAACACGTTGGAAATAGGTTAAAACAATGAACAAGTTGTAAATTTTGTATTTACAAAATCGGTATTTTGAATGATAAAAAGTTAAATTTTATGTAAAATTGATATGTTTTAAGATTTTTTTTTTTTGAATTATCTCTGAAATCGGACATATTTTATCGACGGCGTGAGGTTGACTGAACCATCAAGTGTTTTGTGAAATTCTCAAATACCAAAATGCTTTTGATAATTTACAGTCTGCAGAATAGTATTACACTTGTTCTGTTCAACATTTAATATTCACTATTATTTTGAAATACACCACAACTTTGTCTATTACTAACTATTACAGTCAAATTAAGTTGAGCTTAGTTTGACCGCATACAAGTCATGTTTCATTTTATCGAAAGAAAATATTACTGTGCAATAGCAAAACAGATAGAAACTTTTGTTCAATGTTAGTTATGGAATAATTTATGAAAGCTGAATAAATGATCAGCACATAAAATGTTCAGTGTTTAAAAACATTCAAAACTCAATTTATATTATTGTAAATTGAAAATTTGCAGTGACTTTATTAAAAGTTTCATCTCTGACAGAAAAAGTCAGGGGAAAAAATCAAGTATGTGAAGATATATTATATAAAAACATATTTAGATTCTTCACAATAACAATAGATGAATCTTATTTAAATAATTGATTTGGAAGCTTTATTTATCGACTATGAGTATTGAAACTTTAAAAGAAAATTTCAATCGGTCAATGGTGGGTTATTGATAGGAAAATAAATGATACAATGCAGAAGTTTAGTTTGCTTCTGTTAAAAAAAAAAACCATTTATTTATTCGAATAGAAAAAAGGGTCGAATTTATTTACAGGAATATATCATGCTCGTTACCGACTATTGTAGCTTAGTGTTAAAATAATTACATATTTCGTGCTTGTGCGTCGTAGTCGAGGACTTCATTGCAATATTTACATGATTGTGTTAAGGAATCTTAAAAGCTGAAAAATAATGATTTAAAAAAAAACAATTCCAAATACTTCTTTTAAAAATTTGTAGGGCTAGTCTAATGTAAAGATAAAAAATGTGGTTCTTTAGTAGCAGGGCTTTGAGGATAAATATAGAGCTCATACAAAGAAAGTATAGTAGTATTAATACATATTTAGAATAAAGCACAAACACAGAACACATACACGTATTTGATATTCAAAAAATAACCAAGACTAAGACTCTATTATTATAATCGTTCTCAGCAGGTATAAATCGAGAACCCCACGTAAATACGAAAACGTCTCTAGAAATTTGATACTCAATTCCCGAGGTGTTGGAAAGATGGGATTCTCCTGCAGTGGATACAATACACAAAAAGATTGTCTAGAAGATAAAATTTAAAATAGAGCTTTTGAGAATTTTTTGAAATTCTAAGAAACTTAAAACTACGTTTAAAAGAGTAATATTTCAGATCTGAATTTTGATTGTGTTCGTATTATTTGAACTAAATTCTAATTCTAAATTTCATTCTAATTAAGAAGACGAAAGCTCTAACTATGTGTAACGAAACTATGTGTTATTGAATCTGAAAAGTTTGTTTCTAATTTAAAGCTGTGTAACATTTAATTGTCAAATGAAATTATTTTTTAACTTTATATATACGATAAAATTACTATATGTAATTGTAAGCAAATGGGTATTTGATGTTTTTTTAGATTATGGTGAAATCAATAACGGATACACTTGATTGTGATGATCTTAGGATTAAAAAAAAAACGAATTTAAATTTGTTAATACAACTAAATACCGGCGCTATTCGGCCGACAACAAAAGTTGATTGTGACCAAATTTTGATATTAATCAACATATTATATATATTGCATTCGGTTGTGACAAGCTATCGATACATATATTAGTTACGCAATAAGCGAATCTGCCTCTCAAAATCTTTAAAAAGAGATTATTTTTCTTTAGACAAATGTACTTTTTGCTAATAATTATAACAGAAAACACAAAAAACTGGTGTTAATGAATAAAACTGTTAGAGTATATTTCAACACACTAATAAAAAATAACAAATTTATGTGTTTTGCTCTTCTGAATCCGAAATATTGCGTGAAAGCGAATATTATATTATTGTGTATTTATATAATATAATACTTGAAATAATTATCAAAACAAATATATTATCGGATAACCTTTGTAAGTAGGTACTTACCGTAAAATAATACACTCAATATTATTACTTGCCACAATATGAGGAATAAAAAATCCTACTCAGGTAAATGTAAAATTTACACATCCCGAGAGATGTACAACGTTAAGATATTCCCTTTAAAGCGGGAGAAAATATCACATTTGTCACGTATTTTTATGAAACGCGGCTTTGTATTAAGAGGCGGCGTGTAAAATATTTCGTGGCGTTTTACGCACTTATAAGAAATGTTCCATACGAAATAAATGTATTTTCGTTGCACAATACATAGATAATGTTAAATGTAAGTCAGCGGTTTGAACTCTTTACTACATTTTACCGCGAGCAACGACTTGTGATATGTCGAATAATATAGTAAAAATTGACATTTACATAATTGTATATTTTATTGTTCACAAGTTTGGATACGAAAAGTTTTTCTTTATAGAATATTATTTCAAGAATACGCAATTCAACATTTAAAATTTTGAAGACATAAAGTAGTGATAAAATACTGTATATTATATTATGTAAAAAGGCAAAATAGTGCCTGACTTTAGTTGATGTTTTTTTCATCAACAATATTATATGTATATTGTTAAGAAAGGTTCTTATTTAAGATTTGAAAAATATTGATAATTTTACTTTATTTGCTAACTTAAATTATAGGTTTCTATGGATACATAAGTTAACAAGGAACACTAAATCATAGTTATCTTATAATTTAACAAATAATACAAATTTTTTAATAGCTTGGCAAGCACGAATGCATTTATTTACAAAGTTGTGTTGAATAAATACTAAGAAATCGTTTACTACAATAATTTTGAAGGTACTCGAATTTGAACATTTCCGATTTTAACTTTCTTATTTTTACTTTATAATATTGAAATATGATACGCTTTGAAAATAATATTATTTTTTGTTGTTGTAACTAAAACGCTAAATGTAATATTAAAATATATTTCTTGATATTTTAACCTGAAACTGATAATTTTTAATTAATTGATGACCGTATTGCGGCTTAAACCATCCGGTAATATAAGCATTATCATTTGAAAACAAAAATAACATACATTACCTCAATTAATTAAAGTTTATTTATTAAAATTTGGTTAAAGGACAATTTTAAATTTCATTAGAATCGTTTTCAAAATTTGATGTGATGTTTTCAACTGGGAAGTTTTCTAGGAAATTGCCCCGATGTAATCTCTGAGCTAATTTGAAAATTCTCTAAGGATCACGACGCTTGGAGTTTTGCCAGTTTGAATTAGTACGGTCATATACAATAAAAATTATGTTGCTTGATTGTTAAGCAACGTTAAAAAGATTTGAGAGCTCTTTCGTCGCTAGTCGAAGTAATTTCAATTCGCTTTTATTCACCTATTTTTGAGTAATTCAATACCGTAGAATAGAAAACCAGATTTTCTTATCGCTAGAGGTTGGTAAATTTAATTAAATGCTTCAACGATTTTTTTAAACAAAGGTGAACATGTTGAATAAGAAATCAACTGTAATATTGAAGAAGTTCAAACTAATTTTTCAGCTTGTAATTGAGTTTATAAAGTTCGTAAATATTGAAAACTAGACATTGCATTTCAGTTTGAAAGTAAGATTTTCTGAATTCAGAGGATTTTTTCCGGTTTTTTTTTTTGGAAAGGCATTTTCATATAAGTGATTTAAATACTAAGTAATATTTTAGGTCGCTTAGGCAGAACTTAACTAGAAGCATATAAATTAAGTATGTAAATATACTTATCACATATACAGCATTATGTGGCCTGCTCACGTGTCGTAAAACCTTCCGATTTATTCTTTTATGCATCGGACGGATAAAAAAAAATATTTTGTTTCCAAAAGCACTTCGATGAACATAATTATTAAACTAATATTTCTTTATTAGAGCAACTTTGCAACGCATACCGGGTACTCACTTGTTAATTACAAAATGTGCTGTGTATTCATGATTGTATAAATAGAGTTGGCGTATGAGTTACATTAAGCAACATTATCGTTTTATTTGCTAGTCTCAGAAGCCTTAAGAACACAAAATTTGCATCGATCGTCATCGTATAAAACGGATATATTTAATGAAGTGATATTAAAATCCTTTGAAAACTCATAACCGCTACGGGGAGAGGATCAGGGTGCGAGGCTATGTAGTGTGCCACAAAATCGCAGATTTTGAGAGATTTTTGACCTCTATTTTATCGAACGCAAAACATGATAATATTAACATATATAGATTAGGTACAACTTGTTGCTTTTTTTTGATTGTTTGATCAGGCTCTCCAAAACGTGAATTTATTATCAAAGTGTGAAGCATTGATCCAATATAGATTCTAATCTCAAGGATTATATTTAAAATCATAGAAAATGTTTTATTATTTAATTATATTTTTCTAATCCCGGCAAACATTTCATATTGATGAAATTATAAATATTTTTAAAAAAGTCCTTTAATTTTGTTTTTCCTTTCAACCCCAAAAAATCATTAAAAGAATAATAAATATGTGAAAATAACAAATTAACAAAAAAACATATTTTATGTTGGTGGTAAAGTGACAATATATAATATATGATTTGTGATTCCCAGTTATACGAAAATGATACTCTTAAAACCATTTAGTATAACGAACTATGTCTTCAATAAAACGTCTACCTAGAAATTACAATACTTGTATTAATGAAACCATGATTTATTTTAAAATCAAGTAACCGGCTTTGAAAATAAAAATAACGGTATTTTAGTATGCTCATATCCAATGTTGTTTTGATAAAATGGTTGCATTTTGAATGCGTATTGAATTTTAAATGGTTCATTATACAATGATATACACATATATATGAAGAAATCAACCAAAAATCTGAAAATCTACTTTTTCATGTAAGATTTTAATGTGAAATATCAAACCAACATTACTGATTTTTATTTCGTTATAGAAATCTCAATAGGCCATGGTTGTTGATTTTAATTAATTCTTATTTTAATGGTTTTAGTATTTTTGAAACCGGTACTGAATATAAAATATTGCAATACGGGCATTGACTTATTTCGATAGATATTGTATTCCTTTAACATCACAAACAATGAAATGCTGATTATTTACTTTAAGACGAATCGGATTTGAAAATTGATTTTTTTTATTCAATGAAAAATACGGTAAAAGAAAATTTTTATAAATAGAGATTAATTGACTGATTCACATGTTTGTGTACGGTAAACGGGGATGTTATGCGGCGAAAACAGCTCACCGCAGACGCGTTTTGATGAGTCGTTAGTGCTAATATAAATTTAATTATGAATAATCGTATTGTGCTTTTTCATTATTTACCCTCACTTTCCATACCTACTCGAATTTAAATTCATACGTTTTTATACCAAATAAGCTTCAATTTAAAGTCTTTTGATGACCTCAAAAAATTAAAGAGCTATATTTTCATAAATTATAATAATATAACAGTTTTCTCCAAAAGAGATATTGAAAAACTGATTGAATAAAATATATAAATAAGAGCAAAGAAAATAAATGGAAGATATTTTAGTCAACATCAAATGATTTATATTATTTTATTTAATTTAATAATTTTCATATACACCACTTAATAATGAACAGAAAATAAAATGATCTATACCAGTTTAAAGCTCCTAGTTTACTCAAATGTTTTACGATTTTCACATATCTTCACCAAATAATGCGTGTAAACACATATTAAACATATGATTTATTCTGGTTTTAATAATATTTCCCTGTTTTTTGTGACGCTCAAAAACTTATTTCAATACAACTTATCTGTAAATGTAAATTGTGAATTCGAAAAATAAATGGTAGACAAAAATTGACAATGTCACATCTGATTGTTTGTAGTACTTGTGTTAGTATCAGAAATAATTTAATACTTGCAATCAATTGTATTGATTGAATTGGAATTCACTTGGTAGAACTCCATTATAACACGGTGAAAAAATAGCAATGTATTTTAGTTCTACAAAATTATTTTTAAAAAATTGATAGCTATAGCATAACTAGATAGTTCTGACGACGGCGTGAGCCGAAATAGCTATCTATATAGCTAACTATATTTGTTAAAAATAATTTTGTAGAACTAAAATACATTGCTATTTTTTCATCGTGTGACTTGCAATCAAATTTATGAGAAAGAATAACATTAAAAATATTTCATATGTTAAATTATGAATAAACCCAAACGCTAAAGAGACACATAAAATGTTGAATTATATGATAATTTAAAAAAAAATCACACATTTTATGCGATTAATTTGTTGATAGATTTTTTCATTGATAATACTGAAACTAAAGATATTCAACACATTTCATGAAAGAAAAAATATAAGTAAAAGTTTTAAATAGAGTTTCCAACTTGGATGACACTAAAATTTGCTACATGGTTTAGATATTGTTTGTAAAAAACGCAAAAGCCTGTATTTTGATTGCTTAAAAACATAACCGTGGTTTTTTTTGGAAAAAAAAAACAGGAAAAATAACAACAATTCTAGTCCTCAAAGAAACATCGCAATACATAGAAAGCAATATAAAACAAATATGACCTAGAATCCTTAGAATAAAATATTTTCAAGTCTTTGTGCTTGTTATTCAATGGATAATTTGTTTATTTGCCTATTGGAATTTAATTTTAGATGAATGATCAAAATTGAATAAATGACTGTTTATGATTTACTATATTAAATTATATTGATTGAATTGGCTCACTTCACTTATATTATATTATATCAATTATATTATATTATACTTATGTTATGTTCAATTATACTTGAAAACCACGAAGTTTCATATCCAAATGCTTTATCTTACTTATCTATAGCTATTAATAAAAAAGAACTTCGTAAGGAATCTATATTAAATAAAACGGAGCCAGAAGATACTTTAATAGATTATTGTTTTACTTCGTGTATATACATTCAGTTGCCTTTTGTTTAGCTCAAAAAATATATCCATCTGTAAAAATTTATTATGATTAACGTAAAAAACCTGTTTTTATAAATATACAATAGAAAGCGACGAGTTTTTATTAAGAATTGATTTCAACTAACTACCGTCTCGAACAGGGATTCAACTTTATTTTATTTTTATTCTATTTAATTAAAACTTATAGGTTCAAAACCACAGATACTCGTTGTTAAATATTTTTTTTCGCGGTAATATAAACCACAAATGTTATGTATACGTATGGACTGGTAAATATGTATGTAATTATATTCAGACAGCCAGAATCGATTGTTTATTGCAGTTTCGATGAACTTTCAATCTTTAAATCACGAAACTTTAATATTATTTTTATAAATGAATGAAAAATGCAAAATTTTAAATTTCTCACGATTTAAATATTTTGTTTTAAGTCTTTTTTCTTTATATTTGGTGAAGACTAGCTCTTCAGTATTATTTTCTTTTTATATTGAAAACACGTTCAATTATATTTAAATTTATGAAAAAATGCTCTTTTTTTGAGCTTTTCTACAAACTTCCTTAATTTTACTTTTAGGTATTTTGTTAAATGTTTAATAAAAAATAAGTCAGTGAGTCGGCTTTTTGAACACGAACAAGTTTCACATTTATATCCGGTTAATAGGGCAAAAATGAGTATTAATTTGTTCTAGTATCTAATTAAAAATCCATTTACGAAGGTAAGCAACATAATTAATTTTTTCCATCCCCTTAACCTTGTAATTTTAATTGCTGATTTTTCGTTGGAATACTTTCGCCTAAGTTAACGACTCTCAGCTGACCGGCAAAAAAGCCTTTTCAGAAGTTTATGCGCCATTAACGCTAATTCAAATTAAAATATGAAAAGGCTTATCAAGCTCGTTTGAACAGCCTACTTAAAATGAATCTGCTATTAGGTACACAACGTTAGTGAGAGTATTAAAAATAAATTGTTAAAACGTATTTTTAAGAATGTAAGACGAAAGGTATTACAATTATTTTTATTTTTACTCAGAATGTTGTAATTCAATTACTAGGATAATATTTGCTAATCGTAAATTATCCATTTTTTGGAAATTACAAATATTGATCAATTATAAATGCTTTGCATTATCTTATAATGTCTAAAATGTATTCAAGGTATTCATGAAACTCTTAAGCTAAGGTTTTAAAATCATTCCAATCCAATATGTCTAGAGTGGTACGATGAATTGTTCCCAAATGCCTGAACGTTCTCGAAGGTTGGAATAGCGTGGTATCAACAGTCGTCGAGGAAGACAAATACATATTTTTTCCCAATTATTATGATACATTTGTAATATTTCAGTAGTAGATATCTTCTTGTACAAAAAATATATATTTTTTTAAATTTAATTCATAATCTTCAAGATACTCAAACTAATAAGCAATACTTTATGGTGGTTTTTCATTGTGTTATGTTATTTTAAAGACATGTGGTTATATACTGTAAAAATATTCGAGTAAACTTATCAAAAGCTCAATATTATACCACCAAAATGCAAACTAACTCTAGATATTATTGCTAGAAGAAGACTCTAGGGGTGCAATTAAAATAAAATATACTGATCGGCAATGTCCTCCTTGAATTTTGAACGAATTCTAAAACTTCTGTATTTCACTGAACTGCCGCTCTTTTTCAATTGAAATATTTGTGAATGTTTATCTTTAGATATAATCAGTCAAATATTGGTAGACTCATTTATATGAATTCTGACTGTCATTCATATAAAGAAAGATATACGTATTATGTATATTGTTTTATTTTTCTTTCAGTATAATTGAATACAAGCAAACCATTATAAAGTCATGCTCAAAAAGCACACTAAAGTATTTAACAAGTCTGTGATTCAAATATGCGATTCTATGGGCACCAAAACGTGATCACGCAGTCGGAAGGTGCGTTTTTAATAGCCATGACGTAAATATTCACCACGTTTAGTCTAATTTGAATCAAAATGATTCAAAGTGATCATGCCTTTAGTAACTTTCAATGTGAATTATTTTTGACATGATTATCGACGATTTTAATCTAATTGTATAAAAAACACTATGTTTTGAAACGATTTTTGTTTTGAAAATTTTTATCGCATATTGTTAATCAAAAAAATTCATGATCGTAAAACTTACAAACAGATCAGATATAGCTCGATAAAAATTTCAGAAACAGAATTTTCTAACGCAAATGCATATCATTCTGATTTAATAAACATCTTTTGAATTTATGCAAGTTTGTTGTGTAACTTTGAACCATTCATTTTACAAGTATTTCTAAATGATAGTTAAGTGGAGTTGCAATAATGACAAGAATCTCCTTGAATTTCAGTGCCACCGTAAGCGATGCACATAAAAATGAATGAAATTTTATTTTCAATTTTTATAAAATATTTTGCGGAGAGATTACAAAATGTGTTTTGAATACACTGAAAAGTATGCGAGTCATTCATTGACTGTCAGACAGTTTGCTCTTAAAATAATTCTTTGTTTCATGTCTAAATTGAATGAAATAGATATAATACATATATTTATAAATATAGTATTTACAAAAAGGAAAAAAAAATTACATCTTAAGTAAATTTGTGACAATAAGATAATTGAATTAATATTTTTAATTATAAGTAAAACTTTCAACTAGTTAAAGTATGTTGAAAGTGGAAGGAAAAGTCGCATTTATTTTTTTTCACCAATAATGCTTCAGTGTTCTAACACAATCATTTGATAAACAACCAATAAATTTAACAATTATTGTTTTCAATAGATTCTGTGAAAAATTTATGAAGCACGTATTGCTATAATTATTTTGCTTCTTTTGAAAGAGGTTTGGAAGTATGTGAATAAAAAGTGATTACAAAAATTAACGATTATTTTGGTTCAGGGAATCAATTTTGTTATTAAGTTCTAACTGTGTTCCCAAATTTATTAGAATTTCACTGGTGAAAGTAATATCCATATTTGATAAAGTAGATGTTTCAGTAGATGCTACTGGGGCTTATATAATTCAAACGGGAATTCTAAGACATTAACAAATTTGCATCTCGGAGACGTGATGTAAATTTGTGCATAATATCATATATATATTACACTTTGGTATTGTACGAGGAAATGAATATGTTGATCTGTGAGATAGTTTTGAACAGTGAATGCACATCTTACATATATTATATATATATATATATATATATATATATATATTATGTAAAATAATAACATTACATCATAAGATGAATTAAATACAATAATACACGTCGATGTTGTAAACAGTAATATTTCGTAGTGTGTTTACGGGTTAAGCATCGGACTGAATGACATCTTGTTTTTATGTTTATTGATGTGACCTACAAATAAAAATAAATTAAGGCCTTTTTTTTCAAAAATAGTAAAATAAACATAATATATAGTCCAATACTAAGAAAAGAACAAGATGAAACCATTATGAAACATTAAATTTAGTTAACGGCTTTAAGATATACGATACAATGATTTACGTCAATATTTTATAACACAATATCAAAACACAAATGCATTAATTTCGAATCAGTGGAAAGACACTATGACGGGTGAAATATTTAGAAATGTCAAATCTATCAAAGCTTTGTTGCACAATGAAACAACACGAGAATTATCAACTCGTTGAAAATGTATGGTTAGCAAGACATAGAGAACAGTTGTCATTTTTAGTTAGTCAGAAGCACTGGATTGATCGCAAGACTTGATTTTTTTAAGAGCGGATTTAAAAAGCGGATGCCGGCAACACTGATGATGTCTAGAAGAAGTCATGTCTCGGAAAAAGATGATTATGCAGTTAACTATCCTCGTCGTTCATGAATCCAATCATTTTTACAAGGTAAAGAAATGAAATCATACCGAAGCTTTCAAATACTTGACTGATTTCCAAGAATAAGGGTGGGTAGTATCAAGAGTGTGCTAAGATAATGCGTGAATTATTATAGTAAAATGAAAGATACCCGGTAGTCTATTGTCAATTTTACATTAAACTTGAATGCTCTGTAAGACATATAAGCAAAAAACGATAATTATGTATCAAAAATGGAAATACTTAAATATAGCATATTATACATTATTTCAAAGTGATTAAGATGATAGGGTGGAAAGATTTCATTCATCTAACGTAGGAGTAAAGTGAATCATTTTTTCAGATTGTTACAATTATAGTAATTTTAGAAAGTGATTAACTGTCTCGAATTATCTTAATCAACAAGCAGCAATAGAGTTTGAATGAAAACTTTATATAAGTTATCTCAAAAGCCACGGCAAACTTGGGCGTTGTGATCGTCGCAATTTCACTTTGGAATTACACGTTATCAGCCGAAAGCACTTTGTGGATGTTTGAATACCTATACTGCTGGTTCTGGTTGAACGTGTCACGTGGTTAGCCCAGAGATATTTAATGGAAACACAGAGGAACTAAAAAATAAAATAAATAAATCACAAATCGAGTATATAAGTATGGACAAGATGTTATTAAAATGTATTGGTATAAAATTTCAATTGATGAAGACTTGTATGATTTTGCATGTTTTATCACTAAAGACCTGAGTTATTCCTTTCGGCATCTTAAGGTATTATATCACACAGATGCAACAAAACTGACAACAAGTCAAATTTGATATTTAAATTTTATCAAGCACCCCCAGTTATTATCTTAATTTATAGATATTTACAATATAGAAAAGAACGTATTTATTTTTGACGTGGTTCTTATGTTAAGGTTTTAATTCTTATTTTGATCTTTAAAAGTCTTACTGCGTTTAGTTCGCGGAAAATGTAAAATTTTGAAATGTTTTTTTTGCCAATGCTTTTATGTATAGTTGTCTTGGTAAAAAATTACCTAAAGCAGCGTTTTTGCCACCTTGCAACTTAAGAGTTTATCACAGTTTGCCATGCGGGTATAAGCATATATTGATCGAAAATAAATCGATAAATAGAGCTTACAGAGAAAGGAGAAATGTTGAATTCATAATTTATTTTTAAAATTTTGAATGCTTTCGTAAAGAATGCTTTTAAAAAGCGCCGAAGTGATAATTTTCTAAGGACAATTTAACACACATACTAAGTTGATAACTCATGCCGAATATCCCTGATTGGAATGAACGGGGGTTGTTTATCACCATCTACCCTATTACAAGGTGAGTTGTAATCAGGATGCAACCTATATTGCAATATTTTACACAAATATATCCAAATCGATGGTTTTAAAATAAAATATTTAACTTATACATAAGTGTTTTCTTCTACGAACAAGTGAACAAATATAATATGATCTACCACAAACGAGAAACTTGGCTGTGAATTGTTAACTTATTCGATTAATCAACTCCACCAGACAACCTTGAGAACGGATTATTATGAACAACAAAATTACAAAGAAAAATTAAGTAGTTGTTAATAATGAACTATTAGCATTTATTAATATGTTAAAAATTCTTCCGAAATAATTATATTATTTGGTTATGCTTGAAATAATGTGATGTATTTAAAACTAGGAAATTTTTAAATTCTTTCGTCGGTGAAATTTTTCTGAAATCAGGCGATTTAATTTTATAAAAACTAAATCTCCTCTGACGGTGATTTAAATGGTGGTAAAAATATACCCATTCATAAATTAAATTTGGTTAGGTTAGGTTAGGTTTGTCATATTGACATTTTTTTGAAAACTCAAAGTATCGGTAAGTGTCATAATATCCTTGAATTAATATAACAATTTTGCCATCAATTGTATAAAAATAAGCATAACTATAACATTTTAATATGATAACTAATGAAAAATTATCAACGTTAAAGGATTTCTCAGTGTTAATTTAAATATTTGGGCATAGATATTATACATTTTTAAATTGTGTTTTCTCACTGCTAATTTTCTCAGAAAATAAATTTGATTGAGCATTTAAAAAAATTAATATTAATATTCCTGAAATAAAACTCTGTTAGAAAAAATAATGTTGCATTTTTCAATGTGTTTCGCTGGAAAGACAACTGTTGAGATTGAAATGATTTAAGAACGATTGCACAGTACGAAGTCGATTCTGGACTTTTGTCCTAAATCATCTTTAGCAAAATCTATGGAAAGAAAATGAAATTTTAGAACTACCATTATATGTTTCAAATATATTTTATATATAGGATCGATTTAAAAATATTTAAATTTCTTAGAATTTAAACTACAATAAAAGATAAATTTGCCTTGGATATTTTTGCAAAATATCGAAAAGTTTTTAATTCTTGAGTTGGAAAAAGACTCAGTCTCTAGAGGTTTAAAAAGGCATACCTTATTGCTTGTCAATGGAGTGAGAGAGTTATTCTTGCGTCTTTGGTTTCTTTTCTTTCTATTCCCAATGAGCACCTTTTATCTATTTTACTAGTTGCTTTTCTCTTTATTTTCTCCATCTAAGTTATTTTCTTTTTTAATATAAAATCCCAGTGAGAATTTATGAACAAAAAGATTTTCTTCTAATAATAACTTTCTGCGATGTTTGAAACGTTGGTTATATGTAAAAAGGAAATAAAAATGAAATCAATGAATACGCAATAAAAATACAGAGATGCAATAAAAATAATTATATTTTACTTAACACTTGAGCTAAACTTGATAGAATTTAGACATATAGATCAAAAAAAAAAAAATACTTTAAAATCGTCAGCCATGATAACGTCAAAAACATTTTTATTAACTTTTATTGTTCTAAGGAGTAAACATTCTTACCAAGATTTTGCTCTGCTAAGTAGTTAGTGGTTAATTTTCATCAAAAAAATTAAATGCATAATTTCACCACACATCGCGATTATTTACAGAAAATGTTTCTTGCAAATCGTTTAAAGTAATTCACGTGTTAAATAAAATATTTATAAACGTTTACTTGAATAAATATCTATCATCTAATATCTAAAACGTTTCTATCCCACCCTGCATAAGCTTTCGATGACGCATTCGAGATGAATGAATGAAAACCGCAACATTTGAAACAACATTTGATGTTGGATATATATCGTTACCCATAAAGCAATCGGTTTATGAATTTGAGATAGCTTACACTATATATTGTAGAACGCTTTTACCTTAATAGTCAATGTGATTGATCGCAATGGTTCCTTGACAAATATATACCAGTGTATTGTAGCAATATTGATTTGGAATGTACCTTACGAATGTATGTTTTAATATGCACAAAGTAATAATAAAGTATCTATGAAATAAAAATCACAATTAATAATAATATATATAATCTAAGTCCACAAGTTTTGTTTTTCTTACCGAAATTTGACAGTGGCGGCCGTATGTGTTTTTATTTATTGGAGTGCTTTTGGATACACAATGTTTTTTTGTTTTTCTATCTGGTGCGTACACAAATAAATCAGAAGGTTTTCCAACACGTGAGCAGGCCACATACAGTTGTCCATGTGAGAAGCATGGATTTTCTAAATTTAGTCCACACATTTGTAACGATTGTCCTTGTGCCTTATCTATGGTCATTGTAAAGGCGACTCGCACTGGAAACGACATACGTTTAAATTCAAATGGCATATCTGTCGGAATCATTGGGATGCGTGGCAACAGTACATCTTCTCCTTTGAATTTTCCATTTAAAATTGTAGCTTCAATAATTCATCATTTTTATTACTGAAAGCCTGGTACCGTTGCAAAGTCGTGAGGAATTTATGTTTCGGAGAAGAATGATAGGGGCGCCAATTTTCAATGTTAAAACATGCGGCGGCATGCCTGACAAATCAAGTGAATTTAAGAATTCTGTCGGATAATTGACAACTTTGTCTTGATTCGTTATAGTATCGATTGACTTATACGTTGTCGCTTCTCCGTGTATTTCATTTAGTATGCTGAAATTGATTGCATTGACATCCTTGTTTTTGGCTGCTTATATAGCAAGTGCACTGAGTCATTGATGACTTTTATATTTGTGTGCAATATTTGGAAAAACTTTGTGAATCAATTCGTCTATGTTTGCGGTTATTTAACAGAAATTCACTGGCAATGTGATACATTGTATGGATTCCTCTATTGCCATTTTCCCATTTCCCATATCCAACAATTGCTTTGCGAAACGTTCAGCGGATGCATCATGTTGTAGTTGTACACGCATATTGGTCTTCAAAGTGAATGTATGTACGTATCGCCATAAAACGGATGATTTGAGACATGCATTAAGTTCATCGGCTACTGTTGAACGTGATATAACAGGTAGAGTTAGTCGAAAATCACCAGACAATAAAAGGAGTGCGCCACCGAAAAGTTGTCCATTTCCTCTCAAATCTTTTAGTGTGCGATGAAGTGCTTCCAATGATTCTTTGTGTGCCATAGTACATTCCTTCCATACAATGATTTTACATGATGTGAGTAGTTTGCCCGTTTTAGAATTTTTGTTGATATTGCATGTTGGTTTCTCAATAATTTGCATATTCAATGGCAATTTCAGTGCTGAATTTACTGTTTGGCCACCATCCAAAAGAGTTGCTGCAATTCCAGATTATGCGATTGCTAGTGCAATGTTCTTTCGTGATCGTGTGGCTGCCAAAATGAGTGAAACGAGGAAGGTTTTACCTGTGCTTCCGGGTGCATCTAGGAAATAAAATCCAACACTTTGAGTTGTAATTGCATTCATAATTGTGTCATACACTATACGTTGATCTGGAACCAATTTCGGAAGATTCGTTTGAACAAATTTACCCAATTCATCGACATCAAAGTGTTTTTCTCATTGGAAATCACGATCAAGTTAGTCGTTTTCAGATCGACTTAGCGCAGCCATTCCCAATTGTATTGTAGCAGTGATTTGTTAGCGATTACTAAACATATGCCCCAAATGTCCGCAATGCCTCATTATACACGTTTGGTGTGAATTGAACGTGTGGATTTTGAATTGTTGCACGCAAACTATGTAAAATATCTTCACTCGTGTAGTCTTTGTATTTTTCCCAAAGATCATTTGGATTGGATGGAAAGCACATTGTTAATATTACTGCAAATAACGCACGTATTTGTTGTGGGTGAGTAATATTCGATGAATCAGCGAGTGAAGTGTCCCAATGTGCATCGTTTTCTAGAAGATTTAATTCGAGGCTAGCTTCACGATAACATACACGACACATATTTGACCGTTTACTGTTCTCAATTCTTGGAAGGATGTCCGTCCACGTATGTTGATTAACAGTAATCGCAAGTAAAATCATTCTGCATTATTTGGGTGAACATTGTACAGACGACCTAATGCGTCGGTTGAATATACATTGTAATATCCTTCAACTGCTTTACCTTGTTTGCGACATTGAATTTTTTTTTCTGATGCATTCCATCTGTAGAATGTTGGCACTTCAAAGTAAAGTAGCGTCTTTGCAAACATATCATTGCTACACAATAAGAAAAATACAGTTAACGTTGTTGGCTGTGGTCACAATGCTCTAACACGTGCATTTTCTGTTGTGAAGTACACTCGCTGTCCATTTTCAAAGTGAACTGCCAAAATGAGTAACTGTTGGATGCCGTTCATGAATTGGAAATGATAAAATGCGCCATGTTGCTTCGTTGCTACTAATGTAGCGTTCCAGTTGATATTGGTTGATTTTATCGATAGATGCAGTTGAATTTCCCACTCCAAAAACTGCCATGTCGCTTCCTTTGTTGACATATTTATGATACATATGTATTTGATGGATTTCACTTAATTGCAATACTCGAAATTGATGTGTGCTTTGTACGTTTTCGAGAGACGCTGTGAATACGGTTCAATCCAACGATTATCAATTTCAACCTCATTGTTTCGCCCTTTTTTTTCGTGCTTGAGTTATACTGTGACTTATTGCTTTTCGTTGGGTGACATGACTGATTTCACAGTAAACGTTACGTTTTGAAACTCATTTGAAAAATAAAAAAAAATGATTGATATAATACTATCCGAAGTCGAAGTTGAAGTCGAATTTCAAAATAAACTCTTTTTTTTTGTATATCACACACGATTTATACGTAATATTTATTTCAATTCGTTCTGTCATGCAACATAAAACTAAAACAAAAAAGTTGGTAAAAATTCAAACATTGAAATACTTTATTCAAAAATCGAGTTTTGCTTCAAAATATTCAGTACCTTACGTAAGTACCTACAGGTGAGTGAATGTGACAGATTTGCGTCAAGCTTGTTTTCGGCGTTGCTATGGATACAATGTGTCATAAATGGCCATTCTGTATTACAATAGTCTTGTATGAAAACATGTTTTTCGTAAATATTCAATTAATTTTTGTAATCAAATCAAATTCTGAGTATCCTATCTTTTGCCCGGTAGTCTAAGCAGTAATTCGACAAAGTTTTATCGCAATTGGATTAATGGTGTAGGAATGCATAAAAGACAGACAGACAGACATTCATTTTTATATGTATAGATTATAATAAACCAATAACTAAAATGGTATGCAAAAAGGTTTCCGTGGTAGTCAACTAATTTGAACTCTCTCAAAAATGTTCTATGAAGTTACGGATGCAATTTCCGGTCGTATCAAATTTTTTATATTATTTGCGCGCTGTAAAAGATATGCGAGTGTAGATAATTGATATGAGTTCTAATGCAGGGAATAATTTCCATCCTTTTCAAAACTTAAAATATTCTAATGAGTTTTCATGAGTCAAAAATTGTTCACATTTAAGATATGGTGATATTATTGAAATTTGAAAGACATATATAATAGAATAAGCATGTGCTCAAAAATTTCTGTACTCAATTTTTTAAAAGAAAGTTTATTTCACATGAAAATGTCTTTCAGTGTACGGTGTACACCTAAGTATGCGAATAGTAATAAATGTTCATGGAAAAATATTAAGCAACCAAGAAAAGAATAAATACGCTCAGGTAACTAAACAATTTTTCACGTGAACCTTGTTATATTAAAAAAGATTGGTAGTGCATTTCAAATATTTGAATAAACTACCAATCAATTTATAAAAAGAAAAATGTTAAACTCCCCACGTAAACTTTTATGCATGGTCAACATCTATAAGCATCGATTGCGACAAAGTTGTTTAGTCAAAAAAACATATTAAAAAAAAGAATATACTTTTTCATCACTAAAACTTGGTATCTATCACAATCGATCATGAAGTATTAATATTAAACGCTTTTTTGATATTAAAAGGTCGTTCTTTATGAAAAGGAAAATGTAAAAAAAACTATCCATATGTATCGTTAATCATTAAAGAATAAATTAAATAAAATAATTCTAGCCAAATTTAAAATTACCATAGAGAAACGATAACAATGCTTCTTTTGCACTATAGCCTCTATTGTTTAAAATGTACATTCTTATGTGATAATTAAATTCCATATTCTAAAGAGAAATGAAATAAAACATAAATGTTTTATTCAGTATCATGTTCAAATATTTGAATTTAAATCTGTTGTGTTAATACAGAAAGAAAAGGAAAAATTTAAAAGTATAGCGTTATTGTTTTATGTATTTAACGTTTCTGAAAGCTTTTATGGAAATTTCTCCAATTTTCAAGCGCAAGACACTTTTGTGTGTTATTGAGTTTCCACTAAGCATGTTTTTTGATCTAAGGGTTCACTTGAAAATATCTTCACACTTAACGGCCTTCTTTTGTAATAAGTTAACTGAAGATTGATTATTTAATTTATGTAAAAATGTGTACCCGATTTCCCCATAATTTTTATTAAAATTTCAGTGAAGAATTTCATTGATTTGCTTTTGAAAAAATGGATGAATATTATACATATATACCTAATTCATATGTATTTTAAAAATTAAAGCATTCAAGCTAATTGCAACAAAAATATTTGTATTGAATTTGTACAATCACAATAAATGAAAAAAAAATGTAGTAAGCTTTTATGAGCAAATATCTATCTATATACACATTTATCTATTTGTTAAATAATTGATAAATAATGATAACACACTTTATAATATAATTGCTTTATATATATATATATATAAATATATTCATCAAAATAAAATATTTTTAACCTATATTTTATCAAATAATAACACCTGCCATGATTTGTAATGCCACTCAAACAAAGTGAACTGCTAAAAAGAAATTATTGACAGTTTATTTGAAAATTGAATTTAGCTTAAAAACAATTGATGGTTTAAAAAATGTTGTTGTATGAAATTCATTAATTAAACGTAAGACAGTTTCGCAAAGGTGGTACCTAGATATTATACATATTTAAAATACCAAAAGTTCTTGATTAGATTTAAAGTAATCGATTAAGGAAGACAACTTTTTAAAAGAAGCTTAAATCCAAAATCAAATATAGTCTACGAACAATTGACGTATTAAAAATGTCATTCAATATTGTCGACTGTTTCGCTAGAGTTTTTGTAACGGTTAAAAACTTTTTAGATGTGTTCTCATGTGATTGTAATAATCCAGAAACAGAAATAAGCCAGGGAGGAAAAAAATATTTGCAAGTTTGAAAGATTTCGTATTCTTAATATAGCAATACTATATAAATATATATACTATACATAAATAATAACACACATTAATTTATATATAAATTGAATTGTCTCGTAATGAATGAATAGGTTGTGTTTTATTTGAAGAGAACGCTTATTTTAAAAGAAGAGAAAAAATCGCGATGGTTAAACAATAATTTTACACTTGAAACATCTTCGTTTACGCTCACTTTCTGTCATAATAGATAGCTAGACAAAAATAAACCCTCAAAAATGATCTCTATGAACGACGAATAAGCGTAAAAATAAAACATTTAACTCTGAAATAAAAAAATATTTTTAAATTTAAATTTAAAGCTAAAAGGTTGATAAAAACAGTACACATTGATTATATGTTTCCTATTTGAAGATAAAAGTGACAGAAATTTATCTTGAAATATAATGTATAATTAATTTTACCGACACCCGAGATCTTAAAAGTGTATAGGATTTTTCCTACTTTGTGAGTAGTAGATACTTATCAGTTGCTTGATAACTCAAATGTAGAAATTAGATTGTACGGATGAGACGAGATGAAAACGTATTATTGGACTATGTTCGCTTTGTTGGTCATCATACCCCTCAGTCAAGTTACTTTGATAGTTCGATATATCGATCGCTTTTTTCCAAAAAAAATCAACATCTAAGTTCAGCTAAGTACAATGTATATTTAATTTGCGATAGTCATTCAGATGAAAAATTAGGGTTGCATATTTTTTTTATATAGCACATGATGTGTCAACAAAAGAAATTATTTAACACATTACAATCATCTCTGTTTAATTAGAAAATATTATTCCACACGATGTCTGAAAATATGATATTGCAAAAAGTATTGGTACTTATTCGAATTGTAAAATATTTTTTTGAGAAATTTTTCGAGATAGTATTAAATTAAGAAGCATAATATTGACACCTGATGTTTTTGAAGGTTTAAAATTTTGTTTCCGTACACATCGGATGAAAGAAAATTCCATTAAGCCGTGTAAAGTAATTGAGATATGAAATTTTCTATCATGGATTTTGACGCAAAAGTACAACAGTTGGTTCTTCTCATAGAAAATATGGAATAGTTTTTACGTAAAAAATATGTGAAACTAAACTATAAGATTTTTACTGTAATAAAGACGCTAAATATTATTGACCAACAAATATCTTAAATTTAATAAGTCGTAACGGAAAAGTATGATTTATAAGAGAAAATAAAAACAAACTTTTTGTGCGATGTGAAGAATCCCGTAGGAAATTAATTTAATAGACGGAATACATCAGACTTGTTTCAAAGTTACTCAATTATAATTGATGAATGGTAGGATTACAATGATTTTTTTACGATTGTATACTTTATGTTTCTACACATTTTTAGATTAGTCTTTTACATTTCAATTTTAAGTCTTCCATCTTAAGTATCTGCACGAACAGTGAAATACCTAAAAATAGTTTTTGACTATAGATGGTATTTTTTTATATTTTTGTATCTAAGTTCATCGAATACTCGAGATTGTTAACAGGCTGAACTTCACTTGTAAAATACTGTACACCCACACCCATAATTGCAGTCTATGCAAACAACATGTCAATTGAAGCGTGTAAACTTCATCAAAAGCCTCCAAAGATGGCACTAAACGTGCGAAGGATTCTGTCGATTGAACACTCTGCCGCTGGATACATATTAAATTAATTACGTTTGGAGGTATTGACACGCTGCAATAATCAACATTTGATGTACATTCATACATATATATACACACAGATTAAATAGCGACCATCTTGTTTGTTTTATGGATGTACACTGCATATTTTTTTATGTAACCAATGTTGTATTTGTGGCCATTCATAATATCAATTAAATTGTTCTATATATCTGCTGATATTGACATATATGACATACAAGCATACCATTTAAAAAAAAGGCACTTTAACTTTTTCTAGGGTATTCATAATTATATTGTACAGTAAGAGTTCTAAGAAATATGATTATAGACAATATTGAAAATCAACACTAAAATATTTAAAAGTAGAAGTTTCTGTAATTTATTTTCTAAAAATATTTGTATGAATTATAAATTAAATTGTGTTATAATTTCTATCAATTCTTGTTGTGGGTTTAAAAAAACGCAATCTTTCCATTGGGAATAATAATTTGCGTTTTTTCTTTATTAAAAACTGAAATTTAGAAAAGGTTGATGTTTATTTAATTAAAAGTAGTGTGTCGCTCAAAGAGTATTAAAAAAATGAATACAAATTCTTTTTCATTGCTACAGAATTACAGCTAAGCGAAATACGTTCAACACGATTGAAACCTCAGGGGATTTTGACACAGCATTCTGGCGCAAGTCAAAAGCGTCAAAGTGCAATTTACGTTGCACCAAATTGCATTACGTAAACCTTTTGTACACGCAGAATGTATACATAAACGGAATTCTGTAGCGATCGGATGGTTGCTTTGACGTTTTCAATTGAAAATCACAACCGAGTCTCTCGAGCTCTTTTAAACGAAACATCTGGCAGTGCGAGACGTGGAACAATTAATTGATTCCATATTCAAAATTTGAGCTCAAATTGTCACGTACCTATACTCATGATTCGACATCCGACAATTGTATGGCATCATGCATCTACATCTGTGACTATCCTTTTAAATAATTTAGTTCCAAAAAAAGTTAATTATATTTTTTTAATAAAACAGCAAAAATTAATTTAACTACTTCTGTTGTTCGTGACCTGTTTTGTAAATAGCAAGCATTATAAACTGATCATTGAAAAAATATTTAGATAATAAAATGTAATGATGCCTTCCTAGAAAGTATTTTTAATTTATTGATTGAGTTGGGATTGGAAATCAATAGGTATCAATTGCCACACGAAATTTTAAACGAACAGAAAAATATAAGTCTTTCACCGCTCCTCAGACCATTGCGAGAGGCTTAAGCGTTTCAAAAAAAAAAAGCAAATAAGCTTATTGTAAGTGCCGCCTGTTTGCTTATTTAATTTTTTTTTTTTTTGCTAGCATGATATAAGCTAGTTTGTTAAAACAGAAGAGAAGATGTATTGCGTACCTTGTCTACACAGGTACATAGATAAGCAAATGTACGATCAAACATAGTTCTGACGATGGCGTGAGCCGAAAAAGCTATCAACTATATCTTATAAAAAATTTGTAGAACTAAAATACGTTGCTATTTTTTCATCGTGTTAAGTATTTTTAACATATTCAAAGTTCTTTTATTTAGTTAATGACTATTCATTGAAAAAATATCTGTTACTCAAATCATTTAGTATTTTTTTTGTAATTTAAGCACAAGATGAAAAAAAAATATGAAACGAAAGAATTTTCGTTTCAATAAATAATATATACTACATATGTCTAGAGTTTTAGTGAAAAAACTAGAAGATCATTAGCAAAAATATTTTTTTAATAATATTTAGGCAATTATTTTTTTCCTTCCACTAATTATATATGAGTAAAACAACTACATTGGCGATAAAAATATTGTTCATAAAAATTGTTTTCCTATTATTGGTTAAATACGCACGCACTTGGGTGACAGTAATGTACATTTGGTAAATTCGTCACACGCCACATTGGCAGGAAATTGAAAGAAAATCGAATATTTCTGCCATTTGATTGCTTATCTCATACAGCTGAGCGTCACTGTGAGCAAACGTAGTTTATGAATCTGATAAAAACGTTTAAAGTTATTTTGGGTAATACGATTCAATTTTTGTTGTTTCTGTGAATTGTTGGATCAAACGATTTTTGGAAAATGTTGACACAAAATTACACGCAGTTGATTTTTTTTATAGTATACGTCGTTGTGTACAAAAAAATTAACGGTTGATATGTAATTAGCGTTATAACATATATAAATTGTTTATATATTTTTGTCAAAAATAAATATATAAAAAATATTTTTGAACATCTAAAATCTAGTTAGTTACAAATCTACAGGTTTGAACCTAAGAACGGACAGTTTTTCAGAATAAACGTTTTTTTTTAAAGTGCGGAGGTTGTTGATTGAAGAAAACTTTCTTTCACCCATTCAATTCTCAAAATTGGACTTAGGTTTTGAGTGATAAGCGAATCGTTTTTCAGCTTCTAAGGTTGAGTAACAAACAACTTTTAAAATACATTCTTCGGAAATACTTACATAAAGATGTCGGTGATTTACCGGAAGCAAAAAAGGATAAAAAATAGAAAAAATCGACCCCAGATATTGATCCCATAAAGCATTTATATAGTGGAGCTTTTTAACCGAAGCTATTTATCAAGGGCTGATTTTGAATCGGTCCTTCACTGAACTTTGTTTTTCCTTAAAATCAAATAGGTTTAAAATAGACTTCCAATGTGAAACATGTATTGAATGTTCGAAGAAAAATCCCATTTAATGCCTTTTATTATTGAAAACGTCACCCAATCAATAAAATCCCAACAGTGTTAACAACTCGATTACAAGCCCGACAAACAATTTATCATTATGGTAACTCCAAGTCCTCTATTGTTGTTTCTTATATTTCACAGAGATTTCAATAGTTACAGAATATCAGCAAACTTATACATTAAATAAGCATACTTAATAATATATTTTCACATCCAATAAAAATGTTAGTAAAACTATTTGTATGTATTTTTTAGTTTGAAAACTCGATAACGAGGCTTGTAATCGTAAACTACGTATGTATATAATTCATAAAATTGAAAAGTAAAATATAATTCATACATGATAAAAAAGAACATTGTTTTTTTATTGTTTACTAACAAAACTGATCGATCTAGGTTTATTCAGTAAAAGTATGCGGATGACTGGTCAAAAATATTTTTGCTAGATATAATTACTTTCATACAAAAAAGTCAACATGCAATTGAATACAAATGAAACAAATTTTATAAAATGAACGATTTAATTATATTATGTAGCGTGTAATTGTCTTGAAAATACCGATAATTCAGGGTCGTTTGTTTAGTTGGAAAAAGTAATCACAAGCACCTGACCGAAAGTTTGATTCTTTACCACATCAAGTATTTGATTAAGCGGAATCGATTTGTGTTTGATAGGGAAAAAGGTTCTTTTGACGAACAGGTGCGGATAGCCCAAAAACTGATGAAAATATATATCAAACGTGAACCAATCTCCCACTTTGCCATATAATTATTCTCCTGATTCTTTCCAGTTTACGTATGCACGGGATATGTCAAAAATATTCTGTATATGACACTAATTTTTCTTCCAACGGATATTTCTTCAAGAATAATAAGATTTTAAATATACAAAAATATAATAAAAGAGTTTCTTAGCTATGTCTGCTCTCAGAATTAATTTCTTGCAAAGCTTTTACAATTAAGTTTATCTATTAGAATTTCGTGTTACTTAATTTTAATCCTTTTTCATAAATGTTAAGAATTCAAGAATATGGCTAATTTAGGGTGGGTGGTAAAACTGAAAAGCTAATTGTTCTTGCTATGTTCCGTAGTAAAGATCGGAAAAATAACGAGGTGAGTACCATTACCAAAACAAATGACGTCATACCAGGCTAATTTTATCTTACGTAACAACGTATCATACGGCAGTTTTTCTCGTGAATTCTACTATAATGAAATGAAGAAACTCTTTGAGGTTATTAGTGCTATATTTGTTCGAATTTTTAGTATGATTTTTTGTTGTTGTCGTTGTCTTCATTTGTTAAAAAATACATATTTTACGACGGAATATTTCATTATAAAAAGTGAAAAAAAAAAACAGAAAAATATTTTAGTTATACAGAAATGATAAGGAATATTTTTGATAGCGATTTATACCTTATAATTTTTGTAAGACAAATTTTCACAGTGCAATATTTTTATTTCACGATCTGAAGAAGTCAGCTTTTCTAGGAAAAATCTTGTATCACATATATAGGTGTCTGACGTTTAGGTAAAGGTGTACTTTACCGATAGCACATTCAGCCACGGAATAGTTACTATGACATTCCTAAAGCATAATAATATGATACTAGTCATATAAAGACGATATACACAAATAAATACACGAGTAATTTCAGATGAACATCGCGCATACGATAATCCGTTTTCACACTCAGCAGAAACTCATTGAACATTTAGATATAATACTTAGATTGAGATGAATAGTATATGCGTTTTACTTATAGTCTTTAACTGTGCTGAATAGCTATCACTTGTTTTGAATGGGTTTAGATAAAATAACTGTATTTAATTTGCATTTGATATAATCTTTTAATTCCGTCAAAAACTAGACATTATACTCTTTCAAAAATGAAGTTAATTGAAAAGTTTATTGATCACTGAACTTGTGTGAGAAATCTTGTTGTAGGTTGAAATGGGTGTTGTAGGCTGGAGCTTTGTAACTCAATATTGTACGATTTGAATGGCTAAAATTTTCTGTTACGGCATTCCGCGAACCCGACGTATAATTTTTGGGATGAATTATTCATACAAGAAATAATATTATTAAGTGAATTTTATTTGACAGTTTCAATCTTTACAACCTGGAAAGGAAATATTTATATTTAAGATTTTATTTTAAAGAAAAAATGCTGTAAGCATTAATTGAAATAATAAACAAGAATATTACTATTTAATCTATTTAGTCAACAATCAAAGGGCCAAACTTTACTGTATCTATTCTTGATAATATTCCAATAAGGTCAAACTATTATTGAAATTTTCAAATAGTTTTCGAAAGAAGACTCTGAGGCAAGTCTAGATAGTTAATTAAACAAAAGGTCGTATTCATACCTATATGAATAAATTGTGTAGAAAAGGAAAATCAGATAGTGTTTTGATGGTGGTAAATGTGCGTTTTCTTAAACGATTTAAAGAAATATTCTAAATTTTAAATTTTTTTTTTTTTAATAGCCTGTCCAATACTATTTTTATAATCTGATTATAATTAAAAAAAACTTTCGTTTTGTCATTTGAAGAAAATTTTAATTGAATACTGAAATACTAATGCTACGGTAGCATTTAGCTACGGCCAAAAGTGTAGAATGTTTCATAATTTAACCATTTCAATCCAATTTGAAATAATAAAATTTTGATTTCCAATAAGGAAATATAAACATAAAATCGAATTTTTGAAATAAGTACGAATGAAACTTGAAAAAATTTTGACGAAAAAAGATATCTCATTTTCAAATGATGTGTACGTCCAAAATATTTAATTTACATGGAAAACAATGAAATTCTTTTATTTGACTCGGATTTCAAGATATATGAACAAAGTGAACATTACCCATTGTCTGAGTTAAAGAAAGTTGAAAAGCGATTTTCTGATCACAATTACACGCGAGTACTTATCTCAAGGAAAGAATAAAAAGTAAGTCGTATAACTTTAAGTCTGTGAAATAAATTAGGGAGGGATTTTTGTAAACTGAATTTGTCCGAGCACGAAAATCTCTTTTTGTTGTTTTTAAACAAGCGTACTCTCCAATTTCATAATCTTTAACTCGATTCTTTGAATTGTTAAGCTCCATTCAGTTTTTATTTACTTCTTTTTATGAATTTAATTTCAATAAAAATATATAACTTAATATAAGTATTTTTGTAATGGTCGATAGAGTCATATTAAAAAAATGTTATTGCTTTCTAGCATATCGTAGAATCTGTTATTGAAATTTTTCGGTGTAAATGAATCATATATTACTTGAGATGAGCTTAAAGAAAAAATCAGCCCATCCGTACAAAGACATACGAATAAAAAAAATTCGTTAAGATTAATTCAAATATAATATTTAAGCTGAAAAAATACAAGAATATAAATTTCTAAATATATCTGTTTTTGCTTTTATTATAAAGCTCAATACACATATTTCATTTATTGTTTAGATATGTTTGACAAAAATCAAAATAATATTCAACCATTAAAAAGTGTTAAGCTATTGCTGTAATTCAAATAGATAATTAAAACAACACTATAAAACGAACGTATTTCTGAGACATTTGATAAATTGGTATGGCAGTGTCAAAATAATTGGTTAGAAACAACCGCTTGTTTGACCTGGATTAACTGGTAGCGAAAGTAAATTAGATTGGATTTATATGGAAATCGAAAAGCGGGCGACACTTTACCAAGTTGAAAGTTTTGTTTTTGTGTAAAGTGATTGAATGCTAAAACTATGAGGTTTGGATAGTAAAGTTCCCTCGGGGTATTTTGTTGTCACGGAAATACCCAAATAAAGGTAGATAGGGTAGTAAATTAATGAGAAATTGAAAGTGGATTGTTGTATACCAAATTAGTTAATTAATTAATTTGTCGCTACAAGTCGGTGTATCAGAGATCTCGATATAACAAAGTGAAAACTTTATTAAGGTGTGAATTGATTTATGTAATTTCTTCCGTTGAAGCAGAAGCTGACACGATATGATCCGTCGAGAATATCTTATTTTTCGTGATAGGATGATAAATTTTTCAAATTCAAATACAACTAAGGAGAAAACAAAATTGTATTGTTGATTACTGTACCTCAAAGTACCTTCTTCACCCTTGACTTAATGTATTAGTGCTATAATAATTATATAAAATCTAGTAAATTTCCATCTTATCATTAAATATCAACTTTAACTGCCAATTTTTTAAAGATATTTTCTTAAAATTCGAACGAAACAGTCAAGATGTACCCTTTTCCTTGCTGTCAGATTATCACTATAGACAGTTTTTACACACAATAAAGTTTCATTAGGGTAGTAAAGGCGGAGAAAAAAAATCGAAAAAAGCGGCCGCTTGCCTATCGTTGGACCATTTCACGAGTTTACAATATGCACGGCTTTCAATTCTTGAAGCAGTGTTTTTTTGTTGAACCTCTGTGAATTATATTGTGAAGACCGATCAGTGCATGTGTATGGCCAGCTACATCACCATGCAAACCAGATAATCACTACCTGATATTACCGATTGAAATAGTCAACTACTTAAGTAAGGTTCCTTAATGGTCTATCATTGTCTCTGGGTCGCGAGTAGAGTGAGAAATTTATTTATTTGAAGGATAATGTTATGCTTAGTGGCCTTTGCTCGTTCTATACTGTAGATTATAAATGTTAACATACATTCTAAGATTTAACTTAACTTTTTGAATCCTTCTTATTTAAAAAAAAAATCTAATGTTTCCTTGTAGATGAATCATTCATTCTGCTCAATGTTCTTGCATCGATATTATCCAAGGTTTTGTATGTTTCCCTCACCTTATGACTCATTTCACTGTACTATCTAAGTTCTTTGCAATGTTTTGACATAACTATTTTTGTAATGTGGAAAGAAACAAACTGTTATTTTATGTATTTACACATTTATGAAAAATCAGTAAAATAAATAAAATATAAATAAGAAAGTCAAATAAGTGTAACAAATACTCAGTTCGAAGAAAAGCAAAAAAAGATATTTTTAAAGTTATAAAGCATTAATGATGAAGTGACAATTTTTTTTAAATATCGAATTCACAATACATACTGTAACGTGTACGTTATGAGTAGAGAAAGATGGAAATTGACATCAAAATGGCATTGTGCATAATACACAGACAAGATAGGTACTGAACCAGAAACACTCTGCAATATTCACTATTGAATCTTGCCACATTTTGTTTCCCTTTGTAAAACAGTTGAATTGCAAAGTGCATTATTGAATTGCAATCGAGTCTGCATGGAAACTTTATATGGTATCACTCATGAATACGTTTGTATGCTTAGTATAACGTAACTGAAACATATTTTTGCGTTTTTTTCAAAATAAACATATTCACTCGTGTATGCTACATTCATATGAACGAAAACAAAAAAAAAATGGAATTATTTTTTAAAATTTGTATTTCAATATATATTTCAGTAGCAGGCTATGGAAAAACGTGTTTTTATACGAAATGATAACAATTTGTATTGTTTTTGCTACATTTGAAAAACAACCATTTTCATTTAAACATTTTGCGATGCTGAGCTAGACTTGAAGAGAATTTTTTCTATTGCACATATATCTTGTAGCAGTAAATATTATTAAAAATTCAATTACAAAACATTAAATCAACAAGTTTTTGCTATATGTATTATTTAAATAAAAAATAAAAACATTATATGACAGGTCGATTTTACTTTAAGGTATATTTTTTTTGAAACATATAATATGTTTGTGAGCCGTAGCTTTAATCAATTATAATTTAATAACATCTCTTAAGAGAACTGCTAAAAATAAAAAATAAGAGTTTCTGGCTTCAAAATCTCTTCCTTATATTAAAAAGGTTAATAAATGAAATACGTTTATTTGTTTGAGAGAACGCTAGCTTAAATATATAGGATAATTATATTCCATCAAAAGAGTTCATGATAGGAAATTACAAACTTCGCTAGCATAATGTAACTGCATAAGTTAGATTATGCTAAGAAATATTTTGATATACATATTTAAACAGTTTTCAATCATAAAATCAAATTTCTACATCGCGCATAAAATAGTGAAACTATCTAGTAGTCTAAGAATTACATATATTTTTTGTGATGTTTCAGTTTCACATATTAGGGAAAATTTTAGATGTATAACACCTTTCAATTTACCCATTATAAATCAAATTTGGGTATAACAGCCAAAAATTTATGAACACTATCTTTCCACAATTGTCTTCTTCGATATTCGAAATGGCGATGTATGTAAAACATCGTTATGAAACAGTAACCATCAAATAGCTTAATAATATAAATATGATATTGTTATCATTTTCATAGATTCAAAAAAGATATCTGATTAATAAAATCATAATTTCACGCGGGAAACATTCAGTTATTCAATACTTTAAATAATAAAAACACATTTTTTTAGTACTTATTTCCACAATATATTTTTTGATCAGGACCGGTTTCGCTCATCGCGAGCATTATCAGTTGATAATGCTCGCGATGAGCGAAACCGATTCTAATCAAAAAATATATTGTGGAAATAAGTACTAAAAAAATGTGTTTTTATTATTTAAAATATCATGCCTTTCCATCAAGAAGTGACAGTTAACACTTTAAAAGTATTCAATACTTGTTAAAAATAGCTATAAAACGTAGATGTTTCTCGTTATAAATTTTGACTTTATGAAAAATTTATGGTGGCTTAGTTTTAATGGCCTAAGTTTTCATAAAAACTTATATGATATAGTGTAATGCAATACTTGAAATGCACTTGTTTGTACGCTTCATATTGAAATTCGTAAATACAAAATGAAAATACTTATGAAAACCATCACAATAACATATTTTAATCCTATTTGGTATTGGTGACACATTATTCAACTTGAAATCTGTGAATTTTACGATTTAAAAAAAGTGTCTCTTATTTTAGTGATACTATTATGGAAATTAAACAATAATGTGAGCAATTTTTGGTGATTGAAAAAAGTCCCCACCTGTTTGTTTTTGCAAAAAACTGTAAAAATTCTTTTCTGAGGCGCAACAAAACACTTAAGTAAATTTTACAAGAGGCATGTTTCGTGAACTGAAAATATTTTGATATTTTATTTTTTAGCCGACTTTAAAATGACGGTGGTCCATTAGTGTAATAGAGAATATTTTTTTAGGAAACCGCCTTTTGGTAAAATTTCAACTGAAGTGCTACACTGAAAGCTCGTTAAGGCTAGAATTAGAGTAGTTATGTTTGAGTAATAAATTGATTCAATTCTTTTTTTCACAACCGCTAAATTTTAAATATTATTTGAATATTTGAAATAAAGCTCTAAATGTTGGTCGTGTATTTGTATTCAATATTTTCCTAATGATTTTTAAAAATATAATTATGGTACTGAATAAATATTTTTCTAGTTTTTCACAAGCGAAAATTTTCAAAACCAACAAAATTAAATTGAAAATGATATTAAGTATAAATTTGAAAAGGATTATATAAGGATTAAATAGAAAGAGATAACACTACCTTTTCATTTGCTTTGTACCCGAATGAGTTATGAAGTTGAGTTCTCTGTAAAAAAAAAAAATCCATATCTTATAGGTAACATACACTATACATTCATTAAATCTGTAGTTTCCTGAACGTGTGAAAGAATAGGCGACATATCAAACATTGTCTTCAACTTGTATTTATTTTCAAGGAAATTTTCTTTGACTTTTTAGGTACAGTAAATTTTTCAAATGCAAGTTTCACCAGCGCGTTTTAGTTCTACTTTTCAAACGAGGATAAGTTTTCAAAGTACACATAACTCAAGAAAAGAACGTAACATCTGATTTTTATGAGTGTAGCTGCTTTGAATGCGCATTTTTTGATTATGGGTCCCCTATTGATTACATTATCGTACTCTACTACAATATATTAGCCACTGTATCTACAAACCAGCACTTCTTCTACGCTACATTAAGCCAGTTTATATATATAGATGGGAAAATATGTTATGAATGATTGAATTTAGCAAAAACCTTCAGTCAAACTTGAAAAAAAATAAACCACTGAATATGATTTTTGGCTTTGCATTATGAAAAATTACGTAAAATTGAATTGAAAAGACATGCAGTTAGCTGACTTAATTTGAAAATAATCTGATTTAAAACAAAGCATTCTCTTCTGAAGCTAATGTTCACTCGGGATATTAAGAAATCCAATGCAATATCTTTAAGTATTGTTAAAACTCTTCTTAGTATCATCACTAGGTAGCTTAATACTTTTGAAGTAGAAATAATTCATATTCACGGATTCTCAAAAAATAATAAAGACTACTATAATATATACATAAAAAGCCATAGTTAGCCATTTTATCTAAATATAATTAGATTCGAAAAAATTCTTGATTTCTCGATTCTACCATTGAAAATTTTTAACAATTTATGATAAGCATATAAAAAGAAAAAAATCCCAGGGCATTTTGTAATCCTTCGAGGAAACATTTTACAAAAATAATATATAATACAAAAAATATGGCTGAAACATGGCGTAAAGTGTTTGAATTCCTGAGATTCAAACCATCCCGACCATTCTTAACTGATTGCAGTTAACCCGTAATAAATTACGGGTTCGTTTGTGCTTTTGAAGGATTATGAAAATCAATAGAAATTTATATGGTGAATGAAAACTATTAAGCAAAGCATAATTAGAAATCCAATAGTAAATTCATCAAATTTATATAAATTCATTTCGGAGCCTTATTAAATGGTCGGAAAAGGTTTTGCCGATCGGAAGGATTTTCAATTAATGAAAATTATAATTTTACAGAGTATGTTATTAAGTTTATAAATTCAACATATATCTTATCAGATATAGTAAAAAAAAACTAGAAACACTGTCTGAAACAAATGTTTGCTACGAATTCGATTATACGCGATTTTTTTGGACGGCAGCGCTACATTTTTTACGCGCTTCACTCGTTTTCACGCAATTTTTTCCCCAAATTTGTTGTAAAGAAGACATTTATATACGATGCTAGGCATGTACGTTTCATTATTTTTTTAAATTAAAATTTAATTTTAATAATTTTAAAAATTTAATTTAATTTTAATAATTTAATAAATAATTTAAAAAATTAAAAAAAAAAAAAAAAAGTATGTGTATTTTAAAAAAAGAAGCATTCAATTTTTTTAAATACACATACAATTGTCAAATGTTGACAAGTGTATCGGATATTATGCGAATTTATGTTTTAGGGTGTGTAAAGAAAAATAATGCAATTGCATGAAATCATTTTTTTTACGCGATTTTTTTTCTGGAACCCAATGTATCGCGTAAAAAAAGGACTGGGTGTATATATAATATAGTATAATAATATATAAACTGTAGAACCATTTGTTTTCGAGTCGCGAAAAACAATTTTGATGAGATGTTCCACAGCAAAGCAATATTTTAAGCATCGGATTTAACATATATATGATTATGTTATTATGTATTGTTATTGCTATTAAAAACAGTTATTTAAGACATATTGATTAAAAAAATATTTTTTAACGTTTTTTGAAACCATCATTTGTTTGCACCGTTGTTAAAACTATTTTCAAAAATTTGTTAAAATTTAATTATTTTCAGTATACAGTTTGAGAGTAAATACAAAAAAGTATTTATTTAGTAAGAGATGTTTTTTGAATTTATAATATATATTTAAAAACTATATTTTTTACTGTGTAAAAGTTTAAACTTAAAAGTAAAAAATTAAACTTTTTTCTGTCATATCTGTTTTATCTCTTAAAGTAAACTAAAGAATTTATTTTAAGTAAGAAGCTTATATTTTATCAGCTTACTTCTTGAAGTAAAATAAGTAGTCTTAATGAGTAAAACCTGAGTAAAGCTCTGTAACAAATTTCGAGGCAAATTTTCCTAAAGGTATACGAACTATTATATATAACATTATGACTAATAAAGCAAAGGCAGTGATATACTTTTATCTGCTTTTTGAATTTCGTGTTATGTATTATGTTTATTCTAAATGAAGATATTTAAGTATCAAATAACATGTATTTGTAATTGTAATATGTTAAGAGAAATAAATATAATATCATTTATTTGGACACTGATTTCAAGTCACAAAATTATGTTTTACTACCAAGGCTGTCGATTTGGATTCTTACGTATCAATAAAAAAAATCTATTTGCATAGCTTATTTTATGATTAAGATCGGTCCAGCGGAACCGTTCTTATTTAAAATATCATGCTTTTCTACCAAGAATTGATCGTCAACATATTAAATGTGAAAAATAATAGAGTTCTTTTTCGATATGATCAATCATGTATATATTAAAGTTTTTTTATCTCGTCTAATGAAAAAACAATTAAAATCTGTGTAGACACATAATATAATGATTCAGTTATGACAGGTTAATTTCGTCTGATTGAAAAATAATTGTTATTGGTAAGAAAAAAAAAATACCGTGTTTTGTGGCTGCAAAGAAAAACTAGATATGTGATAAACAATTCAATAAGTGGAAAAAAGCATTTCATTTCTGAATAAATAATAATCATTTAATTTATAAACAGCATGGTAATTACTAAAAACGAATGCATTACATTTTAATAATGTTTTATGAATCGAATTTTTAAATCAAAACAAGCAGATAGTAAAAATGCTGTGCTTGAAGAATTCTGTAACATGCAGTGCAATTAGTTAGTACATTTTATTGCAATACCATTTAGTACTGTGTTTATAGTGTCTGGAAAGCTGTCAAAAAGCACATTATAAATAGAAAAAAAGTTTTTTTTTATGAAAAAATAGAAACATTAAGGGAGCGAAACAAAAACAATAAAATATAACGGTTACGTATATATTTGATATACAATATTTCTGATTTTGTTTTGCAAAAAGAATCTTTTAAAATAAGTTTTGTATAAAGGAACACTTTATTTCTTCTATGAAACTTTTTAATTATAATACTGTGTACAAAGTTTACAAGAAAATATCAAGTAAAGAATGAATATTTATCGTACACCTGTAAATGTTACCCGCTGTTAGCTATGACTCTATTTTAGACCTTTTAGATTTTTTTTTAAATTTTTAATTTTTTTTTTTATTTTTATTTTTAAATATATAATAAATAAAGTTCCCTACGCGAACATATAATATATACTAAACTAAAATAACTACTATAGCTTTAAGGTGCAGACTAATCACTGCCACTTATATTTGTCGTTAAGGGCTACTATATAATTTGGAATTGTCTCTAGAGAACTTGATCTGAAAGTCAATAGAAAATGGTTGTAGGCGTTTGTCGAAGAAAATACAGTATCTCTTATTTCATAAATTATAATTTATATTACCGATTGCGAAGTTATTCAAATCTCAGCTTATTATGATTCTATTACAAAGAGATTTGCGTTATCAAGTAATAGTAAAAATATGTAGTATTGAAATTAAAATTTTAAAATATTCATTTGAGTGATTAACATATGTGGAGATCGAAAAAATATTTTAATTAGATAGTAGTTTCTGATTAAAATATGGAAGCGAAAATTAAAAAAAATGCTTTTCGACTACATTTATTCCGTTTATATAAATCTCTTTGGAGTTGATCGTTATTTTTTTTATGCCTGGTTTTTCGTTCAATTAGAGCTGATCATTAAACTGTGAGATGTGAAAATAGGCAACAAATTAAAAAAACAACAAACTCTAATAATGTAATTTATTTTTGAAAGTGCAAAGAAAACAAAAAAAAATTTTTTTAGCCTACCAGTTATATTAAAGTAGTAGTATGATTTGTCATGGAGGTATAATAGACGTCAATCTTTTTAATAATTTAGGATATGTCTAATAAAATAAATCAATGGATAAAGAATACCTCTGGTGGTTTTCCTTATAGACATATTCAAGTCTTGATTCAATTGTTTTAGTTTTACTGTTTGACTGTGATAAATAAGAGTGTAAAAATGGCTATATATGAGGATGTACTACTTACCTGTAAGAAACAATACTGGGCAGTCAGTTAAAGCAATTTAATAATTAGATTAAAAGATGTCGCGGTTTACGTTTACAACGAAAATGTGACGACTTTGTAATGTTGAAATACCAAAAACGAATTTTGTAGCTTAATTATTTCAAACATCTCGTTTCGTATTATCTCGGCTTATTCATTAAAAAGGATTAGTATAAAGTCATTCACTTGCGTATACTATATAACAATCATGTTGTAACACGGTTCAGGTTAGTTTAGGATATATTTACAATAGGGCTTAGCAATTCAAGTGTGTGTATTCAGAGGGAGATATTGTAATTTCCCGTAGTGTCATAACCAGGTAAATGACAGGGTTGCAGCTTCCATGAGCGGGATGAAATATAAAGCAAACACACTCTTTGATAATGAATTTATTAATTTGTTAAATGTAGAAACCACAATTTGATTTGCAAATATGTTTCTAAATGAAGCTTAGCCAAGGTAAAAATAATTCATATGTGAAAATTTCTCTCTACTCAAAGCAATTTCAATTAGTTCGGATGCGCATTAACGTTTAGTTTCAAAATAGTTTAATACTTTTGGGTTATTCTAAAATGGAATGAGCAGTAAGTGAATATTAAAAAAACTTTAATTTAATAATCATTAAAGAAAATCGAAATAATTTTTAATTTTGCCTATAAAATAATTGCAAATATTTTAAGTTCATAGGTAATATAAATACTTAATGATTTTTATATGTGTAAACATTATTATTTGCAATACTACATTGAGTATTATCTTTTCAGAGTTTTTAAGTGTTAAACGAATCAAATAAATATTCTAAGATATACTTTTTATTCAATTCAATTCTGTAAACGGTTATTTAAAACATAATATATATATATATATATATATATAGCCATACAGAATCTTAATAAAACTTAGTACTTAAGGCAATTGAAGTATTTTACTAAAATTTTCAGTATGTAAAAGGTAAGTAAGTATTAAATATAAAATTTTCATTTGACAATTTAAATTGAAAAAAATTGTTAAAAATTGAGAATATGGATCGAATAAGAAGAAGAATATATTTAAAAATAAGGAAAACAATCCTCAAGTACCTAAATCAACTTTCCGTATGTGATGAAGTGATGTAATGGGTGTATGGATGTTCGCAAAGACATTGCAATTAAAAAATATTGCACGAAGAAGGAAAGAAATATGATGAAGTGATATTTAAGTATATTCATTAATTATTCTTTCAATCATGAATCAGTATTGCCTACTGTGATCACTATTAACCAATAAAATATAAATGATATTAGTGAGACTATTAACATGTTAATTATGGTCACAATGAATTTTAAGCATGTTTACTAGGATTTATTAGTTAATACTAATCAAGTTTCTTAAAAAGTTTTTAACCAAATTAAACGTACTTTTTTAGAATTACCTTATTAAATGTGCACACCGTAAATGTCACTTCAATGTGAATGAATTTATTAAATGTGTACAAAAAGATGAAAGCTTTTGATTAAATGAATCTACATTAAATTACACATATAAGAAAACACGCTATATTAACATTGCTTCACAGTTCATGTTATGACTGTTCACGGAAACAATTAGAATTAACAATATCAAATTTATTTATAAAAGCTTTTGGACCTACCTAGGCTTAATATATTACGCTTTAAAGTGAAATGTGAAAGTTCAGTCGTTGAGTAATATTAAATTGATAATATTTATTTAATTCGTGTAATGGGTATAAATTTATTAAATCCTTAACAGCAAAAAGCATATGATATTATATTGAAAATATAAGTGAAAAAATGATATTTGAATTACATTTATCTAATTTTTAGTTTTATCGTGAATCCATATTAAATTATGTGAAAGCACTTTTTCTTTAATCAAAAACGAAAAATTGATTGAATTGGCATTGTCTTGGTAGAACTCCACTATAACACGGTGAAACTAATGTATTTATTAGCACAATACGAAACCAGGGTGTAAGAATAGAAATGAAAATGTATTGTGTACCTTTTTTACATTGCTATATATATAGATAAATGATCATTTCAGCATGAGGGCTTAAACCGAAATAGCTTTAAACTATATACCTTATAAATTTTGTGGAGCTAAAATTCATTGCTATTTTTTTCATAGCGCATGAAAATTAATGAATTTAACTTTGAAAAAATAGTACAATTAATATAAATCGTCTCAGCATATTCATTGTCATTTATCGTAGAAACAATAACTTAATGTTTTACAATATTTTAAAATACCATGCATTAATATACAATAAATACACGATTTTTTTCCTAAAGAAGATTTACGTATATTAACGGGTTTGTTTGATTTCAATATGTTCAAAAACTATGTAAAAGGATACAGTTAATAGAGATTTGGAAAGTTTCATGTTTCCTTTCATATCCATGCCTCCGGACATGAAACATTTCCAAACGATAAAAAAATACGGTATTTACGTATTCGGAGTAAGGCCACCTGGACGTCAATCAAACCTTTATAAAAGGATTTCGAAACCAGTCGTAAAATGATTCAGGGTTTATGTATTTAAAGGTATGTGAAATTAAATTTTCAATGGAGAGTTCAAAATATATTGAAAGTGATATACAAACGACACTACCAAAAATTGAAAAAAAATGATAAATAAAAATAACAATTTAGTAAAATTGTTGGCCTGCTATACAAAAAACAATAGTTGTAAATTTTTTTAATGAACAAAACTTTCATCTGTTTAGTCATAATATTTTGGCGGTGACATTTACATTTTGGTATTGACAGTCTTTTTTATACCAGCATTGTTATGTCTAATAAATATTGAAAACACTGCGGGTTGACAAAAGAAATAATTTATTTGATAATTAATATATTATGTTAAAAAAAATATTCAATTTTTCACCATTTACTAGCGATTGATCGAATAATGTTTTAATCTTTTATCTTAAATAATGTATTTAAATATGTCTGTAAATTCGTTTTTTCATGTGCTGGAATCATTTATTCTAAATATTTCCTTTCTTTGCCAATGGCTACTAATGTTCGAAATTGTACGTGGTTTACATCGTTACTTTCTAGTTAATCGGTGCTATCATCAGATATATTTTAAATATACGTCTTTATATCCCTCTGATTATAGTTTTTTTTTATAATAAAATTATTGATTGGTGTAATTGTTTTTCATAGAGAAGATAAATAAAAAAAATATTTTGAATGAAACATGAATGAAAATAAAATAACACATTTCAAAATAAAACAAATGGGAACAAGTGTTCGATTATGAAATACGTGAGTGATAATTATTCGATAAATTGAGTTTTATATAACTTACAAAGTTTCTTTTTAATTTTATGAGTAACATTAAAAATAGTGAGTTTAAAGTTTGCAAATTGAAAAAATAAAAATTCTTATTGATTTTTTATTTCAAAATCAATTGTAATGTCACTGACACGGCAATTTTTGCGCTGGTAATACGCCCAAGAGGTGATGACGCCACTTCCTTCACTTGATCCTGTAATAGTTATATTGTATGCACAATACTATAAAGTTTCAAGCCCCAAGTGACGACACCGTCAATGGTGTATTCAAGTGAAATACTGTGCTATAATAAATGAACGGAAAATAAAATTTACTTTGTGATACTCTGTTTGAAAGATTAGCTTTGATAGTGGTGTACAATATATGTTCTAGAATACGTATATCAAAACGCACTCTAATGTATATCCAAGTGCCATAATTGCGCATGGTATCCTGGTATGGAATCTCTGATTGTCCATACAGCTTCATATATTGAGTTCTGTTTTGTTCTAAAGGATGTCAGTGACGCTCACAAGGAGAGCGGTTTCTGTTTTATTTTAGTTGAATATTTCTTTCTTCATCTTTATAGAAAAAAAGTGTGTGGTAACGACCCATTTAAACATGGTTGATATTGAAATCGAGTCTGTTTTGAAAACATAAAGATTTCCCAATAATATTCATATCAAGAAACTTTTTATTAACCCCACATTATTTATTGGTTTTTTGTTAAGTACACAAAATTTAAAGAAAGATTATACTTTTGCCATCATATAATAAACCATTAGATTAATGTTGAGTGCCCAACTTTAAGTATACAAATTTATGAAAATGCAGTGGTCAAAAGAGTTAATTAGTAATATATAGGTATGCTGTACATTTTCGTACGCGAAAACAATTATCATCCACAGGTAATTCCTCATTCAAATATACTATAGTTCCATTCTATCTAATATTTACATTCTTGAACAAATAATTCTTTACATGTTTCTATATTTGAATTGATAGCGGTAAAAAAGGTCTTTTCTACTTTATCTTTATTTTCAATTGATATACTCGAAGGTTTCACCATTCGTATGAGTGGTATAACCCGTGTATCTCGAATATGACACGACGAATGAAAAGCGCTGTGAAGTTTCGAAATATTAATTGCATCCCGTTTTGATGCATGTCTGCTCAGCTGCCAAGTCTAACAAAATATCAAAATTTGTAAGTTTACGTGAATTCATGACACTCCTTTTTCATTGTGTAAGTTTGTTTATTATAATTATAAGAGTTTCATTTAATAATTTTGAATAATGTGTTCAATAAATAAATAAATATGGTTTTTGTAGGCATTTTTGTTTTTATATACTCAAAAAAAGAATAACAACTTTGGGAATAATGATTTTACTGAAACTCATGTTTTTAAACAATTTTTTTCGATCCATGTTGTCTGTGACTTTCTCAATTTAACATACTGTCATGACTTACTCGTTAAAACGCGAAAATGAAATACTTTTTTGTTTTAAAAAAATATATATGGTGATAGTAGTTGAATAAAAAAATTACAGAATCCTTGAAATAAAGGTAGAAACGCTGAATCGTAAAAAGTGATAGGAAAATAAAGTTTGCAAAAATCTGAAGTTGATTATACTAGAAAAAAAGTTAGTGTTATGAACACGTATAATACTCATAGAGAAAGATAATGGTATAGTGTAAAACGTTCCTGTTGCACGAGTAAGTTACTAAAAAATAAAACAAAAAAAAGTGGTTTTAAGCTCGGAGAATGCGACAGTGCACGTAGTTTGTGTACCTGTAAAAGCTGGAGCAAGTTCAATGACTCTAAGCTCTAGCTGTATATTCCAACCCGGTTTCAGTTGCAGGTTATTTCTAGGGTGAATACACTATTAAAATTTTTAATAAAAAATCACAGTTGTGTCTTGAGTTATTGATAGTTTTTTTTTATTTCATCCATGTTTAATTTACCATGTGATTGAATTGAGATGGAATGAGGCTATGAAGAATGATTGGATCAAACATTGAGACGATTTAAAGTCTTTTAAGCGTGGCATTCTAAGACTCTAATCCTACATACTTGTTCAGTTAAGGGCTTAACCTCCTAATTAAAGCCTAAATATATTTAACATTCCAGTGAATACGAATGATCTTGTATAATTATAGATTTTTTAGCATTGCGTTGTTTTTAGTGCGCTGTTAAATAACTACAGACAAAACATCGTTATTTAAGAATTAAAAATGTTATCTCTCCTAAGTTCTTTTCTAAATAAAAGGATGTATACTTCCCACCAGAATACGGGCAACTGAAGACAGAAATCACCTGTTATAATAATTATTCATTTAAAAGTTTGACTCAAACATATTAGTTTGATTAATTTATATATTAAATATTTTGTAAAAATAGAATTAAGTGCTTTTGTTTGGTAGTATTTAAACTAATCAAATTGAATAAGATTTAGATTAAGATTTAAGCTTTAAAATATTAATGCACGTAAAATTACCAACACAATGAAAAAGAAGCTGTGTAAAATAAAATATTATTTGTTACTTAAACCTTTTAAAAGGATACAAAAGTTGTTGTATCCTTTAGCAACATTGTCATCCTTATTAAAGATTCATCTATTAATCAGTAGATTATCTCGTAAACCATGAACAGACAGGAGTTTAGTCTAACCGTATTCGAAGGCTTACAATGCTTTAATGCTAAGGTAGAACATGAATCCTTCGAATTAATTATACAAATTATTATTATAAAACATCAAAGCTCGTGCAACAAATATTTAACTATTCTATATATTCTGAAGATTCTGTTTACAATCAGTTAATTTGTATCTTAAGCAGTAATAAATCTTTTGACAAGAAATAAATATCGTCATTTAAAATTTTTAAGCGAGGTATAAAATAAAAACGAATTGTAATTATTATGGTAGACTGGAATAAAAATGTGGCAGTTTTACCAAAGTATTTTATTAATTGTTATTAAACATATACGTCGAGAATACAGATGAATTTAATTATTTACGTAACATGGTCAACGTCAAAGCTTGATAGTATCATTTACCACCTTTTGTGTGAAGTTTCATGTGAATGTTTGTAAAAACATATATGGAATCATATATGAAGGCGTCTGCAATGCTTTCAATATTTCAGACTATAGCTTTTCTTAGTGTGAAGGTAGCGCCATTGGCTGTTTTTCATTGGTGAAATGAAGTTGAAATGAGGTCTCAAAACACCCTTAGTCATTTAGTCGTATAAAATACATTATTCTACAAAACGACTTTAGTATTGTTCTCTATATTACTTAAGAAGTTTATTATATTAAAATTTAAACTTCACGGTATCAATTTATCCGTGTGTATTTTGAAATATTTTTAACGAAAAATACAATGTTGTCTTTATTTCAAAAGTATACATTTAGTTATAAGTTGCTTAGAATCGAATCAATAAAAAAGATTAAGTATATTACTAATTATCTTCATATGGTTCATACTGTAGGTCAATTTTGAAATATGCAAATAAGAATAGAAGATATATGTATATTTATATGAATGATATAAATATTTTGTTTTCAATTGTAATATTTTCCACGTGATGGAAATGGTTTTTTTCCTTTAAATTTAATAAACTGCAAGACAATTTGTGGAAATTAATTAAAACTGAATTAAAATACGGAATGACTCACATTTTGTCATTTTAATTTATAACATCTGAACGATATCATTTTATAACTTATTATCAATGAGCAATGCACGCAAACTTGCAGACATTGTTAAGAGAGAGGTCAGATTTGTTTTTGGATTCATCTAATACAATTGTTATGCGAGTCTCATAATACGGAAGAAATCCGTAAGATGAAACGATCTACGTGTCTCGGATTACAAAAGTATCAGGGTAGCAGAAAAATACGAATGAATTGAAATATTGGGTCATGTTGCTTGTACGATGGAAACAATCAGATTTATCAAAAAATGATCATAAAAAGTGCAACGCGTACAGCATACTATTATAATATATGGAACAATTGGTAATATATATTTTTATACAAATTTGATCTGAAAAATCTTTTCATGTTTCCACGCATGTCTTATATCGATGTCATGATGAATTATTTATATCAATCATATTTAGTTGGTATTGTAAATTAGATTTAAAATTTATTTAAATGAGCAAATTTATTTATTTTTCGCTTTTTTAGAATTTGTCCAGCTTAAAAGAATATTACAAAAACTTTCAAACACTCAAATTTACAAAGAAAAATAGAAGCAACAAGTAGAGCTAACTATATATTTTTGACTGAAATGTTTTTTCTTAGTCAGAAAATTTACTGTGAATGTGTAAACAGTCGACTTCAATAAATAAGTTGTTTGATTTAAAAAAATTTTAATGTTATATGTGCTTTAATTTAATCATTAAAATAATTATTGATTATTCAATGGTTTAAATAAATATACTAAGATATCGAATAACTTTATTTTACATTGATATGGCTATAATATTATAATGTAGCACATATAGTAAAAAGTGCTTTTTACGTTTTATACAATCATTAATGGTACTTAAAAAAGGTGTATGAAATAATTTCAAACAATGAAATAACGTTAGGGGTGATAAATCAAGATTAGATTTTACAATATATAAAAACAATTTTAGCATACGAGTTCCTTTAAAGACACATTTTTTGTTGATTAATATGTCATAATATAGAAGAATATATATATACAAAATATCTCAAAGCTTTATTTAACTTTAATTATAGTTCATCATAATGTTTAACATTTTTTATTATATAATCTTTATATGAGACAATTAATTGTCTTATTGCATAATGAATAAGTTTCTTCTTCAAAAAAATAAAAAAAAACATTAACCGACATAAATCTTTCGTTTGTAATAAATTTTGTAAATGTTTACAGCCTTAAGCGCTGTAAAATATTTTTGAATTATCACAACAAAATGTATGTAAATAAAACGACGCATATATTTGTACAACAAATGATAACAAACATTATGGATTGCATCAACAAACTATCGAAAACACTAATCCATAATTAAACCATTGTCATAGAAATTCGTTTTTGTTCTTATGGTCGAAATTAAAACGTATGTGAAAATCCTCTAAGAACTAAGAATTTTGATATATACAGTTAAAAAAATGCTTTATGCCTTACTTTGCTATTTCAGTGGAACATCCTGAGTCTTATTTGCGGAATACTGTAGCCCTACAAAATATTGTAATAAGTAATTACTCATTGTTCTTGTACGAAGCTCACTAGAATATTAAGGGATGAAATTTTTACTTTTTATTTAACTTAAATAATTCACTTTTGTATTCAAAAATGCTCGGCTTGGCCATGCCATGAGTTGATAAAAAAGTAAGTAATAAAGGAAACATTTTTTTTAATTTTTATTGTTTTCTTTAAGCTTTAAAGCTTCTTCTCAAGTAAATAATATATGATTTTTCGTAACGAGCCGCCACTTTTTATTAAAATTTTGTGAAATATATTTGTAATATAAGAAAACTAAACTTGTAGATTATATATAAAGCTAAAATCCCATCTAGGCAGTATTAAAAAAAATATCGACGTAACAACATGCGCCTACTAGTAAGATAAAGTTACTCTTCAGTAATTAATTTGAAAACCGTATTCCTAATGAAAATAAAATACCGTGATGATCTATATTCAAGCATTAAATATTCTACAATAGGATAAGAGTCAATATTTTTCATTAAACGAAATTCATAACAATTAGTGAGACAGAATACTAACTTAAAATAATTTCAGTCAAAGTGAAAAGCTGCCTTTCAATTTAAGGTGCGAGTTATTCCACCCTAATTAAATTAGCCCCTACATATTTAGGATAGCTCAAAGTTACAAAGCAAAAGCTACTACAGGGGTTGAAAACTGTACTCACAAATCATACAGTTATGTATAATATATTCATAAAGCGAAGCAATGGGAATTTTTCAATAATCTTTTTTTAAATAATAGATATGGAAGAATAGTCAGTAACGTTATGTAAAATAAAAATTTTAAATACAAAGAAATGTTTTCTCAATTTCAGATTTCAAATATTAAATAAAAATTTTGATGACTTATATTGTGACACTAGTTGATATAATTATAAAGAAGCAAAAAAAGCAAATCCTAGTAAGATTATTCAATGGAAACTCTCTCTAAAGGAGCGCATAACAGTGAACGATTATCAATTCTCGGAGGAACAATATCGAATGAATTTTTAGCCATGCTTTCATTTTATTCATGTTGGAAGTGGATATGCTTCGAAAAAAGTAAGACAGAGGTCTCTTACTTCTGACTTATAGAGAACACGTTTTCTAACAAAACGTTTTCTGTTCGTTTGAATGAAATAGTCCTGAAGTATTACATCAACTTAAGCAGCTTAATTCTCTTCTCATTCGCTTTGGCATAATTACATACGAGACTCTTAACTTTTCATTTGACGTCTGGCTTTAATATTATATATGAAACGTTTATACAAGAAAATATGTTTATTCAGAGATCGTACTACGGGTAAAAAGCCGGAATCACAATATAAATAATATTCTTTGATATTTTTTGATTTTTATAAGCTCGGCAATTTGGTTTCAAATGAACGCAAAAAATCCACTAACTCTCACCGAAACGATTCAATTTGGTAAATCAAAAAAAGAATTTAATAGAAATGAATACCAGAATAATGTTCTTTCATTGTCTAAGTAATAATTTCAATGATAATACAAAACATTAATGAAAAACTTTCGCTGTTTATAATAAACACGAATACACACATGTAATATACAAGCGAAAGACAAATTATAAGCCTAATTTAAAATGACCGTGAATTTGATTTGATTTTCTGTCACCTGCAAGCTACAGATAAACAAAAATAGAATTGAAGCATTCCACAAAAAGAAGCCAAAATAATTTTGCGTATTAAAAGTTAGTAAATTTCTTTATCGTATAAAAAGTTAAAAAAATATCTTAGTTTATTTTGAGTTAACATTTCGTTAAGTAGAATGAGAATAAATGGAAATAAATTTATGTAAAGTACATGCGAATAAGAAAAATACAAGGTGAGGATTAAAATGAAACTGTTCTGTAATTAATCATTGACATGTAAAGTTTAGTGAGATTTGTTTTTAAACCTTTTTATAAAATATAAAAAAAATCTTTAAGAAATAATATTGATAAAGAAATGATCCCTTGGTCTTAAAAAATCTGGAGCAATTTTCAATGCCTGTATTTGAAAGAAAGCAGAATATTAAAAAGTGATCGATAACTGTTTTTGTGTAACTAGTTGGTAATAAATACATCTTTTAAAGTTTGAAAAACCAGTGCCAATATTCAAATGTAAAAATTTAACGTATTCTTTTTGTTGTATACATAAAAAAAAAAAAAAACAGTTTCACATTGCAGCAAACTGTCAATGCGTCAAAAATGTTGAAGATGATAAATCATATGACATAAACTTTATACAAATTTAAACAAGTTACCTGAGATCACCCCGAAAAGAAAATCCATCGAGAGCACCTAAATTTCCAAAATCACAAATTAAAAAAAGTGTTCAATTTAATGATAAACTTGGTAGGTCTTAATGCCAGCACTCACCTGATTACAGATGCAAAGATTGTTCTTCTAGAAAAAATATGTTGACTGCGTAATGTAGGGGATACAATGACTTAAGCTGGGAATTTGTATTTATTTTTGCTGGCTGTACTAATATTTTCAATTGAAAAAAATATACGAAGATAGAAATGGTAAATTGATAATGGATTATTTAGGCGGTAATTCAAAAAGACGGCACGTGTGTAGTTCCATGTGCCTATCGTAATGTGCTGCTATCGAAAATTTTAAAACACCCAGATTTCCAGATAGTCCGATTGTTGTTTTTGAATTGACGAGGGAAAAATAACACATGCAATTTTATTTTGATAATTATGTTCAATCTCTCGGCTCAAGACTCATCTTGGTTCATTTAAGATGAAAGTAAAGATAATTTATTACATAAATACTTCCCTAGAATGTGGCAAGATAATAATATAACGATACTTGCAGACCTATCAAATCGGACTTTTTTTCGATAGTGAGACAATGTTATTGTATCTGTATACGAGCAGGATCACAAATATTTGTCGAATATAAAATTTTTGGGTGATATGATACAGGGCATGAGAAAACCATATCATTAAATCAAGAAAAAAATGTGTGTAAAGAACTATTTTTATTGCGTGGTAATAATCTGCCTGCTGGGGGACTTCAAAATGAGCAAAACATGTATGAAAACGATGGATGCAAGAAAAACACATCAGGGTCTCACTATGTGAATGCATAATTGCGATTTTTGATGTCGTTTCTTCCAATGATATCAGAATATCTTTTAATAAAATTGATCAGGAGCGGGTTCTTTAAGTGCTATTTGAAAAAAATAATGATTATTATTATTAAAGATTTCAAAGAACATCTAAGAAAAAATATGTCAAATAATGGAGACGTATATTCAAAAAGGATACAACAAGTATAACGATTTTATATTAAAGCTGTTGAAGTTTAATATAAAATATGAATACATATCGTAAAAACGTTATGGCTTAACTTCTGTGCGGGAAATGAAAAGCACAAATATTGTTTTACAATAAGTTATGACCATAAGAAGACAATAATATTTATGCTGACTTCCACGACGGACTATATATATATATACTTTGAGAGTCTCATAAAAGACATAAAACGTGATAAGAATATAGATGTACAAGAAAATTGGAAATTAAGTTCAATAATATCAAAAAGTCCACATTGCTTTGTGGTGGTTGTCAGATTTATTGATTTACTGTTGTATTTTTCTTCATTGGTATAATGGTTAAATTTATTAAAATATTCTGCTTGAATTCTTATGATTATTTTTTTGGGTGATTTTATTAACAACATCTCAAATGTAATCAAACAAATCAAAAAAATAGAGAAAAGGTTCTTTCTAAGAAACGTGTAATTTTTAAAATCAATTTTTCATACATCAGTGATACGGTCTTGATTGAAGTTATACGTTTTTTCAATTTGAAATTTATATAAAAAGACACTTAATTTATGTATAATTTTCTTTCTTATATACTATCCTAACATTTTTGAACCTTTTATTGAAATATTATTGTCACTAGTTTTGCCCTCTCAACGTTCGTGAAGAATGTAAATCCAAATTTACTAATTTGCACACATTGTTCAACGCATTATTCATCTTCCATGATAATTTGGCCCAATTATTAAATGACAAAAGAATTGACAGATATCACTTAACAAAATGACTGTTATAACATCACAAATTTTAAACGTCTTTATTGAACGACCTTTTTATAATTACATCATATAACGATTCCACTATCATTATAAGCACAACCTGGACACATGGTATGGCTTTTTTCTATATGATTTTTTTCTTTCAGTTTCGTTGTAATGACTTATAACAAATCGTATGGTGAAACCAGTTTAAAAGTGTTATAATATATAAAGCATACAAATTATTAAATATTAGAAAAAATCAAAACATTTTGTGATTGGAGACCTCGAAGCTTATAATAATCAATAAATCAATGTGGCTAATTTGAATAGAGTAGGTTCGGTATTTCTGTTTGATAACGTGTGGTTTATGCGATATAGATAATACTTGAAAATAAATTTCCGCAGTATGCATACAATGTATTATATATAAAAAAAAAATCAGAGACTTGTTCAACTTGTGTTATCCACGCAACCCTTGGATGTAAAACAGTGTCTTCGCAGAATTATAATGCAAATAAATGCTATAAATACACGAAATATTTTATCTCTCTTATGTCACACATAAATTAAATTGAAAATTACAGTACATACGTAAAGACTTATATCTAATATTCTGTTGATTACAATGCAAACATCTTGCTGGGGTTATGAAAATGACATAATTGATCTGGCGGCTAAGTAATTGTATGCTTGGTTGTACGTATCCTGTCACATCTACGAAACAAAGTCCATCATATCATCATCATCCATAATAAGGATAAAATTTGAAAATATCTTTGTCGACTGCATGTTATTTGAAATCTTTAAAATGAACCTTAAAAAATCCGACAATTAATATTAACTAAAACAAATAGACAAATATACTAAATATCACGCAAAATTTTTCAGATACTTAATGACACACTTATAAGTAAAAAAAAATAGATATCAACTCATCGTGTGCTTGATGGAATTTCGATATCAAACATGAATCATTAAACTTACACATTTTTGTTACTCACAGCTTGAGTGCTTTAGTTTTGCCTTTCAATATTTCAGTTACGAATTTTTTCAAGTTGACTATTAGTAAATAGTTTATTTTGTAAAAGACGACTTAGTAAAAGTGAAGACACCTTGTTTAGACAAAATTATAAATATCGAGTAACAGCACGATACTGTAATAATATTTTACTTGAAAATTTGGTCAATCTTACTGTAATAGCAATATTGAGTCTCGAATATGAAGAATATTTATGGTTTCTCCTAGACTATTTTTTTTATTACAATATGTTGAGTATTAACGTTAAATTATTATTAAATTAAAGTGATCATCAATTTTTCGAACTCTTCGTTAGTAGTTTATCGCATCAATGTAGTTAATAACTTTTTTATGCAAAGCTTTTCATATTAGCAGCACTTAACATGTAAGTCAGCTTTTAAAAGTGTTGAATGACAAAGTCGTAAGAAACGAGATGTAGTACGTGCCTAGATTAAGAATGTAACATACTTAAGTAGTTTCGTACGGAAACATGATTATGTTAGGAAAGGTGATATCGAATCTAAAAAGTTTGTAGTATTTTTTTAACAGTATTGGAAAACCATATTCTTACAACATAGAATATTAAGACAACTTGTATTTTGTACATTGAATTAATACATTCCAATTTCTAATATTAAAATTTTTGTTATTTATTTTTAAAAACTAAATTTGTAGCATGATAATGTATGTGTTTAAATATACAACCTGGGCATAATTTTTTTCCCGGTCTATTTTGGCGCGGTTTTATATACTAGCCTTACAAGTTTGTTTGTGGAATGATGACCAAAGACTTCCAAAGTACCTTGAATTTCCTGAAGGAGAGCATAAAGGTAAAACCTGACATTCCTTGATGGTTAGAGTTTTCCAAAATCTGAAAATGCTTGAGGTTAGCAATTGGAGTAGACTGGCATGAAACCGAGCAGAATTAAAAAGACTTTTAAAAGCAGCCAATGTTCAACGCGCCAAAACTTTCTTTCACTTCTAAATAAGAGTATTAAAGGTGTACAAATAACATTTATTTTTGATTTAACATTGGGGAATTGCGGATGTTTCAACACAAAAAAATATACAAATAATAAAATAGAGTTGTACAACGAAAAACTATACGTATGTTTAATATAAATTCATCGTATTTTTCACAAGAAAATGTTCACATACATGAATTTTAAACATGCGTTTGAAAAAGTCGGGAAACATGTAAAATAAGTTACATATATAGTAAAACTTATTGGTATATGTTACTTATTTCTTAGCCAACAGCCCCACAAGCTTTATAATGGGTATTTATGCAAAAAATGCTCCTTTAAAGAAAGGATAAGGTTTACTTTTGTAAGCTTGTGTACTTAGTCTAAGTTAAGATTGCTTTGGTCTTTTTATACAAAAAAATAATAGAATAAGTTTTTCTTACAGCTAGTAACTGAGCATAATTTATTTATATATATTCTAGTATGAAAATGGATTTTGTTTAACGCAGAATAATGGATCCATTTTATTAAAGTTGAAATTATACTCGTAGTTGTTGTTTAGTCACCGTGACATAACTTTGTCATAATTTTTTATATGGTTAAAATGATTTTACCATTGTTGTATCTAGCACGTTGAAGCACCCGATATACGAATTGCTTAAGTCCATTACTTCATATCAATTTATTTAACCAAGGATAACAGAAAAATTTTCACCGAAAAATCTTCCATAAGATTTAGACGTAACAACACAACACATGTTATTATTGATATATAAGTCATCGTCTCACTTTTAATATAATTTTTTTTTCAATCATAATGAATGATTTTTGAAATTTCTATCCAGTTAAAATAAATGTTCATTTTATTACTGAGTAAAAACTGAGATCCTCTGTTTAAAGATGGTCTTTTATCATTTTTGCAAATCATTGAAAACTGTATAGATTCAGTAGCTTCCCCTTTACAACTCGCTGTCACCCGACGATTTGAGTGACAAATAATGAAAAGTTATTTAATTCTCAGTCAATATATATTACTTCAGATAGTTTTTTTAACACAAATTATTTTAAAATAAATTAAATTATTTAATATTGATCGTAATGCGACATTGATTATCATTAAAAATGATCTGAAAATTTTCAGGTGATTTTACTGCCTTGCTAATAAAATTTAAATAAGTTTCCTACATATTATTGTTTTAATTGTTTCTTTTCAGATATGAAAACCAGGTTTGATGAACGTATAATGCATTCACAATTATTTCTTCTAAAGTTCAAATCGAAAAAAATATGTTTACTTCTATTTTTTTTCTTATTGAGATAGCAGGCAAAGCATCTGCGTATGACATGATAAAGATCTCTTTAATTACGCGTTTTAATGGAAAAATTTGAAAAACAGATTAAATTTCATTTTGATAAAATAAGCAATCGATTTTTTTGATTTATTTATCATGTTTTTTTAACAAAAAATTTAGCACAAGCATGGTATATTTTCAAAACTATAACTCATTTATTTTTTAATAAATCTTATCTTTTGAGTTATGCTATATGAAAAAAAGAACAGTGGTTTTGCATAAATATTCATAATTTACATTTAACCGTTATCGTCTAAGTTTGGAAGGCAAAGTGAAGACGTTATTCAAGAAAAAAATTTGTAGCATGTACGTGATGTATAAAATCTGAAATTTTGTTGCGAACAAAAAGTTTTTATCGTAAATTACTGCAAATATTGATATAGCGGTTAAGTAAAACGTCTCATGGGGTAGTTTATACATATTAAGCTGTATAAACAAAACTTAATGTTGCTCAAAAATGCAAAGAAAATATTAAAGTATTTTTGCCTTTTACCTTTGCAATAAATACCTATTGAATTACCGAGTATTTTAGTTTATATTATTTAGAGTAAGTTGTGGGTACCGTAGACAAGTGAACTGTATTAGTATGTTTGCCCTCCACTTAATTATACGGCCAAGAGTTGGTTTTCCCAGATGGACATTTTAATAAATAGAGTTATTGATGTATTCATGGCTTTGTATCGAAATTCAAGACATTACGTGATGTTTTCAACCCTTATCAAGCCGTCTTTATTCCTGTGCTTTGCAACATTTTCTCTCAATATTACACAATTTTTTTACACAAAATCTTACAGCATGTAAATAAAAGCTGTACACAGCCACCACATAAGCATATAATTTTTATTTTATATACAAATAAGAGTTATATGTTCAAAAAGATTAGATTTAAAAGACAATTGTTAAAGAAATATTTTGTCTAAAAATATGTTCATCAAATGAATAGCTATGCTATTACGTACATTAATTAAATGGTATTTATTCAAAGATATGTCAATTAACTTATACTTTTTTAATTTTATACTATCTTCAATAAAGTGTGAAAGTGTGTGACTGAGTAAGAACCAGAATACGCTTAGCATCATCGGTTGAAATGATATATCAAGAGTATATTTACATACATAACAGATTTTTAAAGATGATAATTTTAATAATGACAATTCAAATAACATATATTATCTACTAAATTTACATATCTTCAGTAGCTGTTCTACGATAACTGGTATTTATTTAGTGGTTAAATTAATTTTATTTTGAAGAGTGATGTGAAATGTGATCCAAGTATAGATCTAGCAGCTAATAAACGCATGTTACTACAACGTTATTTTTGGGATAGGATCATGAAATGTAAATTTTGTTTATTTGAGATGTCACTTTTTTTTAAAACAAATTCAAAGTGGTCGTACTAAATTTCGAATCCATGGAAACTTGTACCGAAATAGATATCACTGACTGTTCGGTAACATGCCATCAATTTATAAAACTCACCTCTCCGGAGCACGGCTTACAAGTAGAGAGAGGAAGAGGGTTGGGACAAAAAAAAATATTAAAATTATATATATGTATCTACAATATCTTTTTGCGCATGCTCTTTAAAAATGTTGCTAAAAAAACCGATGTATAAAATAAATGTCCAAGGGAAAAATTTGGCGACCAGAGGTTTGTTTATAGAGGGTAAAGTGATTTTATATGAGAGGTTTTGGGACAAAAGGCTTAACCTTTTTTTAACATATGACCGCCTCTACACTACACTGATTACAATTTCAATTTGTTAGTAGATAGGAACGATAGCTTTTGGTTCAAATAAAAAAAATACATTATACAAGTAAACTGTTTCATTTATCAAACGATTTCAGTAAGTGTGAAACGAAAAGTGTTTTATTTTTGATGTAAATGTTTTCATTGTTTGGTTGCTTATTACAATTTTAAATAAAAAGCCATAAAACAATTGCGTAGCTTAGTAAAACGTTACAGAAGTATGATAAATAGATCTGAAAACGTTTTGAATATTGATTTCTTCGCTGATAATATATTGCTAAAATGTAAGCTCTTTGTAGTATAAATATTCACTGAAGGAATAAATAAGTGTTAGAGAAATAAAGTTTTGTGTTTCTAGGAAAAAGATATTTGAAATTTTCACTTTTGTACTATTTAAAATTTGATACAAATGTGTATTTTTCATTTTTAAAATAAAGTTTTTTATGCTCATTCTACTACTTTATTTATTATATTATGTTAGTATCGTTTTTTTGTAGTATTTTGATTAATTATCAATTAACACCATTTTCTAGTGCCGTAATTATTTATAGACTCCAGCACTAAGCTAATCATATTTTAATTTAACCATAATTTAACACTTATCAAAAAAATATATTAAAATAACGGTGTTATCTTATTTGTATGTTATTGTTTTTCAACTGAATTTGTTTTTTGATTGAATATATTTATTTGCTTAAGAATTATAGGATAATATAACGCTAAATTTATTTAAATATGACAAATTATAGTAATATATGAAATTGCGCACTTGTTGATTTTAAAAATCCCTGGTAACCTTCTTTATAAATGATTTTACACGAAAGAAATTATGTCTGAAACATTTTCGGATACACGATAATCCTATTATAATAATTAAAATATTAAATAAACATTTCCAAGAAAAACCATAAGTATTCTAAAATAACGCAACGTTGATATTTATGTTTCCTTCCAAATAAGTAAAAGCGTATATCAAAAGAGATTTTCAGAACTGATTAGTTGTATCTAAGAATATTCAGTACATTATTAACAAAAACCAACTAGAACAAGAATGATATGCGAGTGTGTCAAAATTTTGACAGAACGTATTACTCGCTAGATTACAGGCTATTTGTTAGTAGAAAGATAAGTGGAAGAATGGATTAAAATAAACAATTGTGTCAGCATAATTATGGACAAAACTACTATCTGATGATATCCGTTATAAAACACTTAACCGAAAATATTTTTTGTCAAATGTTTCAAAATTAACATAATCTGTAGCGGCAGATGATTGAATGTTTGCCGGGAATTTTCGCTATTTTTCGATTCATTTTGTTCAAAATTTCATATATGAATGTTGAAAAGTGTAGATGTGGCGAAAAAATATGAAAAAAAAAAACAAAAATAATTACGAGAGATGTAAACCTAAGCGATGCAATCGGTTAGCTGACTGTCAATTCTATTCCATCCGTTGGCTTTGTTAGATTGTCTGAAGTTGTCAAAAAGCAAAGCATGGGTCGTAAGCGCCTGTAAAATTGTATATAATTTAAGCTATTCAAATTTTAAATTCAAATTTCACTAAGCAACCTCAGTATTTATCGTTATTTCTGTAAAAACATTCTATCATAGTTAATCATCAATAATTGAGTTGATTTGAAGATTATTTATTATTTTGTGCCAGTAATATGCCATGAAAACTCATTATTTATTATTTCGTGCATGATATTGAAAAAAAAGAGTCTATGACTTATAATGGTAAGCTTGAATACCACAACATACGAGAAGATAAACTAAAAATGTTACTGTTGTCTAAGAAAATGTTGAATAAGCTTTAGTTTGAAATCGTGTGCAAGAAATTGGACTTGTAAAAACAACTTTCTTAGAAAACAGTTTATAATGACTTGCATTTGTATCCATTTAAGATTCAATTGACACAAATTTCTTCAAAAAGACTATTTACGACGACGTACGCTAACGCTAATAGCATTTTACAATTTTAACGAATTCTGATTTTAATGGGAAGAAATATAATGAATGATGAACCCTTACATTATTATTCATCTGTTGCGACATGTAGTATGAAAAATAATTGCTTCTTACTTTTTTAAGACCAACGGTAAGTGTTATTAGAAAACGTTACCGTAATATGATTGATAAAATAAAATATTAGAACATTATGAAATTTAAAAATTGGTTGTTACTTTATTCTTAATTTATAGTAATATGAATGTTTATATTAATAAATAGTCTATCAGAAAATATACTCAAAAGAGATTAATTGTGGTTTTAATAATTACTTTATAAAATTGTGAAAATATAAATGTCTACTTTATTTATTTTGTTGACCAAAATATTGTAGTGCAGAAAGTCAATATGGTATCAAAAAATTTTAGAACGTGCCCAAAAATAAATTGAAATGAGAATAATTTTTATTAAAATTGGTTATTTCATAAATCATAAAATTCTGCCTTGAAGACTTCAATTGAGAAACGCCATAAAATTGCTTAGAAAACCACTAAAGCTTTATGGGCGATAATTCAGACAGGTTGTACTATAAGATTGTCAATTGAATCGCTTTTTAGGTTGCAAAGAAGAACTAGGTCAATAGGAGTGAAAATTTCGTGTATGGCAGAGCTAACAAATAAGCTTTTCGTTAAGTTTGGGACAATTTGTATTAAGCTCACGTAAAAAAATAGTGCTGAAAATTTAGAATAAGGTGAAAATTAGTTAGATGCAGTGAAAAGACTTTTACCTACCTCGTCAATGACAACAAGTTATATCCTTAGTAGTATGTTTGAAAAGCCCAAGTAAACGTAATTTTTAAAAACATCTATGGGTTTTTCTAGAGTTTAATGGAAAAAGGTCTTTTTTCACATTACTTTTCAGACAATAATGTCCAGTGCTAGTTTTAAGCGAGACAAATTTCAGTCTTAATACTACTTTCGATACTTTGATGAGAAAAATATTGAATTTAATGTTGTATATATTTAAAAAAAATCGTCTTAAGCGCTCCTTATTGCAGAAAGTATTAAAAACTACTGTCTTTATTAATTGCGAATCTTAATATATTGGGTATGTGGCTATCGGAAATGACTTCAAATTGCCCTATTTTCCTAAAATCAATTGAAAAAGGTAGTCGAAATAGCAATTAGATATTTTAATGTTTGATAGCACAACTATTATAAAAAAAACTGCTCTGAAGTTCTAGATAATAAGTACTATGCAGCACGTTAAAACTGTAAATGACTTCAATAAGAATGTGAAAAACTTAAATGAATATCAGTCCTTCCATTCCAGTTTAATTTAAATTAAGATGTCTTAGATAACGTACTTTTTTGGTATCTAAAAAAATTTAATGTTGCGTATATAATAACAACATATATTATGTAGATTGCAAAATAAACAATCAGTGGCATTAACAGGTGACACGGTTAACTAAGGAATATAAAAAATAGTTGATATATAAATATAAGAATCTGCTCAAAACAATGTATATATATATATATATGGTATAATAAAGAGAAGTATACATAAAAAATACTTTTGTTATAATTTTGAAAACATCTACTAGAGCATGTAATACTCCGATTGAAAAGCGTAAAGAATCATTAAATCGTTCATTACTTGAATTTTATTCTGTTGAGACCAAATCTTCAGAAGTGTCCGACATTTCACGCAACTAAGGGAAATATTACAGAGACACGGCTTGTTTGAGCTTTTCTTATCAGTTTCCAAACTTCTGAAAGTTTGCGTAAGGAGCTTTCTCAGCCGTCTCAACAGACTTTCTACGTTTTACCACGTCTATGCAATTAATATAAGTTGATGTCATTAGATAAAACAAAGCTGAATTTTGACAAAAAAAGGTTTTAATGCTGACTCAAAGCATTTCAGTTTTTTTTGTCATTAACGTTAACGTGGCCAATTGGATCATTGTTAGTTGTCATACTTGGAATTAAAACATGTAAATAATGTTATGCCATAACTTTATATACTTGTGTTTTTCTAAGTAAAAGCAAAATTGCTGGGTTATTATATGGAAATAATGGTAAGTAAACCGAAATTGATTTTTTTGTCTTTAAATGGTAATATGACGATTTTTTTAGTTTATATCATTTCTGTCGAGAATTAAAAATGGGATTTTCTCCAGTCATAATAACAGTGTTTTGAATTATAATTATATTTGAATAATTTTTTAACAATTTGTTTTACATGAACTCATTGATAATGATCCCACTAGTATAACAAGAAATTTGGAGATGTAAGTGTTGTAAGATGTACCAATTGAGTTTATTATGTTTAAGTATAATCACTATATACCAAACGAAAATATAAATTTTCTTTGTATTAAAAACATATACTGACTTTTTCCCAAACTCCAAAACTCTTCTACAAATACTATCTAAAAATTCTAATTTTACCGATTCTATGAGTAATTAATTGTATAATGAGAAAAAAAAACGATAAAATGTTGGCTTTCATAAAATGTAGGATGGTATTATTTGAAAAGAAAGCGAGCTTCCATCACAGAGATTAGAGAAGCTTTCAAGTAAAAAAAGAGATTGATAGACAATAATATAAGAAAATAAATAATTTATAGGAAAATATTTTAAATGATTTGAATTTGCTAGTGCGAAAATTATATAAAAGTATTGAATGTTCACTAACCATTTTTTAAGAAAATATAACATTAAAAAATGTAAGAATGTTATCGTGTAAAAATGGTACACTTTATGAAGAAAGAAGTACCCTAAACTCATGATATATGTGTGCTTAATATCACAAGGCATATCAACATGTGCTACACTAAGATAATGTACATAAATTATGTCACCAAAAATGAGAGGTTTTTAGGAAAAAAGGAATTATTTATAACTATTCAACCGATTTTATTGAAACTCCTTTTTAAAAATTCAGACACTTAACTTATAGAAATTTATAAAATAAATATGTATATTTTCATTTGAAAATTATTGTGACAGATTTTTTGAAAAAAATATTTGCGATGTCGGAAAGTAAAGGTATAAACTATGAATTTATGGTAAAACATAAATATGGTCGTGATGTTATAATTAGTATACAGTTAATAAAACCAAACATCTTGAATAGGCACTTAAAGCTCAAAATTTTTAAATAAATGGTTCTGCGTATTTTTTTGAAAAACCTCTCGTAAATTTTGCAATGCGGTAGGCTTTTATTGATATTCATTTACGCTTTTATTGTCACTCAAAAAGATCTACAGCGCAGTATTAAGAGTTCAAGCATATAGCGTATAACTTTCGAAGTTTTTGTGCGCGAGCTTTATCTACCCCCAGGGCGAGAAAGGAAATGTTCGCTTAGTGGAAAATTACTCCACCGCATGTACGCACATTCAGTGATATCTAATGAGGCTGCTCCTGAATCTCTGATTTAAATTTTTTACTAATTTTTTTTTTTAAATATATTGAACTGAGCGGAATGATATAAAATGCATTTTAGGTCTTTTGTAGCTGATTTTCATTTTTTTTATACCCGTGATTGAATTTATATTGTTTTTTTTAAATGATTTATCTGTGTACACCTTTTATCTGAAAAATCTTAGTACACACCTAAAATAGTAAATATATAATTGATAAACTAGAAAAAATTGACGATGGGTTAAAATTGTAGACGAGTATTCAGGTTGGCAATATATAAAACAGAGTATAAAGAGTATATCTGTTAATAAAAAGTATTTATTATATAATTTTTCAAAAATCGAATTTTATATTAAAAAAGCATCTGTAATATAAATCTCATTAATTTCCTATTCATCCAATGAATGCCGGCATTTTATAATAAAAAATTGAGGCTTGATTATTTCGAAAAGTTGGAAAAATTTGTGGATTTATTCACAATAATGATCACTTAAATGTTATATATAATACTGTTACAAAAGTTAATATAATATATATTCACAAAAAATACAAAATATTCTAGCATATGTTTATAATAAATAATTTGACAGATGAATATGCTGTAATAACTCATATAAAAACTAAATATTATTACCCTTTAAGAGATAATAATGTTAAGATATAAAGTTCCTTATCATATGTATAACATTCATAACAATAATAAGAATTAACATAGTGTTATTTCTCTGTTATTTTGTCTTTAAGCAGAAAAATATATATTAAAACGTTCCCACAAAAATAAAACAACCATGAGTACGTTGTTAAATATTTGGACATGTAAAAAATGTTTCATACATATTAAAATTTACTGTTTATAAATTATAATGGCAGACTTTACGGTAATATGTCAAGTTGGCAAACACTGTTTTATATCTTTTCGACGGATATTTCAGTCAAGCCGATATCTAAAGGCAGGTAGACACCGAATACCGAACAATACATATTGATTCATACATGTGGGTAGTTATACACGAAGATTTACTGCGTACGAGTGCTCGATGAATCAAAATAAAGCTTTTTCTTCCTATAAAACAGTTTGTAATGGTTTGGATAAAATGGTATTGGGTGATTCAAAAATTATGATTTAAGTAAGTACATCAGTTTTCACAGTAGACATTGTTATTAATATTAAACTAATGATGAACGATGATTTTGAGAAAAAAGGTTCATATTATTTATATCTACAGTTCTTTTTATGTAACAATATTATTATTTTTTGGTAATAAATTTATTTTTAAATGAAACTCAATTTCAATGTTTTCAACTCAGTACCATGTTGAATTGTGTTATGTTGGATCTTTTGTAAATAAATTCGTTTTCTTACAAGAATATAATATCCACATAAAAATAGCTTTAAAAACGATCGAAAGTTAATGTCTAAATCTATTTTCAAGTAAAATGGCAATCGAGAACGTTTTTTAAATTTTCAGGCCACCAGATGACGCTGTAATAAATCGTAATAGTGTGAACTCGCCGAAAAATGTCATTTTGGGTAGTTAAATAACAACATTAAAAATATTTTTATTTTGAATGAATGTTAAAAAAAACAAAAAAATCTCGCTTATAAATTTGAAAAATTCTTGCTAAAAACAGCTAGGAATTTATCGATTTTTTTTGAGCTTCTATTGATAAACCTACCGAAAATGCTAAAAAGCAAAAATATTTTTTATAAATTTCTAATCTAATGAAAATCATTGAATTAAAAAATTAAATACCATCGTACAAAAACACAAACTGTAAGCGGACAGGACATTTTTGAAACAAAAATATACTTATAATAGCACTTTTTCCTTTTACTTCTATCGAAATTAGTGACGATTAAAAACAAAGCAATTTAAGGAATTCTCCTTTGAAAGAACAGTTTTAGTGAAAAAAATATGTTTATATAGTAAAAGTAAATACAATAAGATTACGAGGTATTTACTAGTTCGGTTTCTTAACATATTTTATTGTATCAAGTAGTTAATATTTTTTATCTTATCTTACAAACAAACGTTTGTTTAATAAAAAAAAATATGCTACATTTTAACGGTAACTATTTGGAAAGAATAAACCATAAAGTTAAAATTTGCAGAAAAAGACATGAAAAATTACGATTTATTTATAGAAAAATAACGTTTCTCCGGTTTTTGCTTTTTGATGAATCTAATGTGGCTTTTATCAAACAAGTTTTATTTATAAGACTTTTTTCAATTTCACCGTGTCATATTGCATGCATAATATTCTTGAACTTTTTCAGTTTCAAATAAACGTCTGTCAAAGCGTTATAGTCTCACAAAACCATGTGTTGGAAGATAAATATTATATAACATGTAATATTAGAGGTAAATTTATTTAAAAATATAAAATAAAAATTTAATTATTTCACAGATGTGAAATTATGATAATTTATTTTGAATTGAATTGAAAAAAAGCATTGTTATTTTAAAATGCCTTTAAATTGTCTGAAATGAAAAAGAATGATGACATTTTCATTTAGAATATGATAAATGAAAACATTAAGTACAATCGTTGCAAAGTGCTGATGTGAAAACGAGTTTCTAGTAAAAAAGAATAAGTGGAATTTAATACGTATGTACATTGTAGTTTTCAATAAAGAACGGTATTTTTTTCGAATAAAATGACAATTCATAATCCTTATTATGCCAAAGATAACAATTTGTTGTATAAAATAATGTGATCACATAAACTTTATTTATTGTACAACAAAAATAAAAAAAAATAATCAAGATATATTTCCTAACGAGTATGTCTTTTATTTGTGTGACTTTAACGAGTTATTGCTGAGACTTCTAAGCTTTACAGGTGTAATAAATTGTATTTTTATTTATTTAGGAAGTGATAATCCACAAAAGAACTTCCTTTTATTTTGAAGTCTATTTCACAAGCTTTGGACAAAAACAATCGCTGAACTTTCGTTCGTTTTTTCAAAGAGAGAAAATTTTCCGGCAGTAAAACCCTTCACCTAAAACGGCGCGAAAGATCGACCGCATTTAAATAATATATTTTGAGAAAACTTCAAAAGCGTCTTATCAAAATTGAGAAATATTTTAGAAAAACCTTGAGAAAATTTTATTTGCGTTTTTTATCACTATCATTTAAAATATCAAACATTAAAATTGATAAAAATTAAATAAAACTTTGTTGTTAGCACGCAGAAAAATAGAAAAAAAAACTTATGTTTGAGGATATGATTTTTTGGTTATCATTTCGTTTGTTTTAATATGATATTTATTATTATAATTAATATCTCAACATGTTATGCTGTATCGGCAATGTTAAAATTCCATTGTTCAAAGTATTTCACATTTACATGAACTTACTTGGTTGTCTTTTTTTTTGCAATCCTTAATGATTGTTATACTATGTATTTGTTGAATTTCCAATATACCGACTCCATAGCCCAGTTGAAAAGCATGTAAGCGTTTGCTTATCTCAGTTGAGCGGATTTCGGAATATATGCTTCTAATATTGATATTTTATTTGATTGATGGGAAATTTATAAGGAAAAAAATGCATTATATAAAGTATTCATAAAATTTATCGTTCGAGTTCATGTTCATTGTTTCTTCAACTTCTCCTTTTTGAGATTATAAGTAAACCAACATTTGTCTTCTCATAAACAAAAATAAACTATAATCGTTACAATTTGTTTTTTAAATTCTTATCTATCTAACGCATGAATAAAAGTAAGGTCTGGAAAAACGCGCTGTTTTTTGATTCATCCTTGAATGTAGATACATTCAAAATATTTAAATGTATTGGTCGCGGGGAAGTCCATATTTAGTAGCCGTAAAACAATGGCAAATTTATGATGGAAAAATATTTGAAGTTAATGTGAATTAATATTGAAAACATTTCATTAAAACCAATCTTCATTTATTGTGATGGTTAATAAATATCGCGAAATGTTGAGTACAACTTACATCAAATCAAAACTATAAGAAAACAATTTGTGTACAACGCGGTTTGTGAAAAATCATGCTTGAAGATTTACATTTCTTTCAATTTAAACTTTAATATATATATAAATGCGGCCTGGGTAAATCATTGGTCTTTAATTTTTGAAGATGATTATAGCGTTAAAATGGCTGTTAGTGTAGAATGCCATCGTATTATGATTAATACCGAAATTTAGTTTTTTTTCTTGTTAGACAAGTGGTTCGAACAATGAATACAGCCAATAAATAGAATTATTTAGAAATCTGTTTTCACAAAAACAATATTTCAAGAAATAGTGATGTCAATTGGACTTCAAGCACACTGGATTTAACAGTATCAAGTCTCGTATTGTGCTGATGTTTAAGAAAAAAAAATATTAAATAAAGCATTGTACAAAAGTACAAAGTATGAGCATCCTTAACATATCATTTAAAACATAATTAATGAAATATCGATTCAAATGTGTGAAAATTTGATGGAAAATATTCCAAATAGAGTCCGCATTTGTAAAGCCAATGAAGGTGAACATCATTTCCATATATCACTGTCAGCATTACAAAAAATGTTTTTTATTCAATACACCGTTAGAGAAAAATAAAAGTAAACCTATCCTGTAAAAAATCTCTATTTAATAAGAAAAAGCAATTAAAACTTCTGAAAATTCTCTTGTCAATTGTAAACAATAACTGTGAAAGAAAAGTATTAATTAAAAGGTAAAACTTAAGGTAAAAGGTTGATGGAGTCCTTTAAAATTTATAAATTGCAATGCTATAGACAATGTACAACTTTTTTATTTTTACAAAAAACGTGCAAAAGATCCCTTTTTGGGTATTCTTAAAACTTACTTGGAAAACAAGATTTTTTTTGTAAAGACGTAGATTATGTGACTAAGTGCAGCTGGTGTGAAATAAAAAAAATGATAATCAGCAATAAAAAGATTATTTCATTTTTATAACGAATAAATAATGTACTGTGAACAATTTCACGTTTTTTTTAGAAAATTCCAGATTGAATTTCTTATATATTTTAATATGTAAAATATTAGATGAATAAAGATTATAACATTATTATATACCAAATTAAAATAATGAATTAACAATAAAAATTTGGGACTTAATTCTTCCAATTTGGAAATAAAGGAATTAATATGCATCAGTGTGTATTTAACATCGTCACAAAAAAATATTCTGTGAATTGATTGAATTGGCATTCACTTGGTAGAATTCCATTATAACACGGTGTAGAACTAAAATACATTGCTATTTTTTCACCGTGTTATAATGGAGTTCTACCAAGTGAATGCCAATTCAATCAATAAATTGAAACTAAGAACTAGTTCTGACGATGGGATGAGCCGAAATAGCTATCAACTATATTTGTTAAAAATAATTTTGTAGAACTAAAATACATTGCTATTTTTTCACCGTGTTATATTCTGTGAATGTTCCAAATTTGGAATTAAAAATTGTAGTTCCAAAACTGATTAATTTAATTAAAATCCTTCAGAATTGACTATCTGGCTACAAAGATAATCAATCTTCTTTCATAATTCATCAATAAATTAAAAATTTTCTTCTTTTTTTAAATTTTAAACATAGAATATTTTTAAAACCAGTGTTACCGATAATTTTTTTATGTTTCTTTTTATACTGTTTCAAGTAAATAACTCAATTTCAATCTGATGTTATATCAATCATAATACTATATGATGATCCATTAATTTATTATGAAAAGTTTTGAATTTGATATGAACTGAAGACAAATTGAAAGATGGCGAATATCTGACTAAAATGTGATATCCAAATCTCAATTCAAAAATATGTACATTAAGTAAAGCAGTTCTGGACTTAAATACACACTTCATGGTGTAGTGAAATTGTCATGGACATATCATCTTTGGGTCATTAAATTTAGATGAAATAAACACAAAATTTGTTTATTGCTAATAAGAAAACATATTGCACGTGGAATTAGTGATGAAAAAATTAAGCTTAGTACACAGAAAATGCCTAGCATTGAACGGAAATGATGTCAGGCAAAATGAAGAAAATCACAAAAAAATTAGAGGTAATTCAGGATGTATATTTTTCATCCACTTTATTTACTTTACATCGCGCCATCAGGCTTCTATCTACTCAAGCCACTGTGTCATTGGTTTATAAATAGAAAAGTATTCAAGGTAACCTTACGTTTCTACGCAGTGAAAATTGTTCTACAATACACATATCAATTTTTTCCGCAAACGACAGAAACGTTGTATGTACTGAAAGTACTCTACAACGTTTACTACACTTACTCATTTTATAGCGAATATTAGAAAATAAAAAACGGATAATTTATTTAATTTTATCTTAAGATTTGTTTTACTTATGGATATCTTTTTAGTATGATGCTTACATGTGGCAAAACATTATAGCATAGTCGTAAAGGGGTAGAAGATACTGTCCTGAAAAACCATATCGTAAATGTATCGGTAATGGACCTTGTATTAGGTACTTTCAACAAGAAAACTTTGAAACAGTCCGAGTCAAACGCCCAATTTATTGTTGGTTAGAGATACAGAATACATCAATAAAAGAAAAAGGTACTTGAACTAGTGTGTTTAAGAAGAAAAACTTAGCCTTTCGATACAAATGGATGTAATTTACCAAACAAGAAATTACATGTAACAAAAAATTGATAATTTATTGCATGTATAGTAAAATATGTATATTGACTGTTGAAATATTGTTGAAAATTAATCAAATAAGTAATGAAAAAATGTTAATGTATAGGAAGAATATAAAAATAAAAATTAAAGCATTACTGTGAGGTTAGAAAATATTTTTACACACTATATAAAGACGTTAGTTAAATTAATTGACTTGGAATTATCACAATTATTATTTATGCACTTTTATGTTCAATGATAGATTGATTGTTTAAGTGGAAAATTCAATATGCCATCTTTGTCATTCAATTTGTCGTGTATTTTAAAGCATGACTCGTGTTTGGCTTCCATAAAAAACTTATAAAGACAAACTGATTCACCAGGTAATTTATTACTTTATTTAACAATGTTTCTAATTCTTATCATAAAAGTTATTTATTTTTCTTAACAAAAGTTGAATATTTAAACTCTCATATTCTAAGATTTCTAGTGTTTAGAGGTAAAAACTCAAGAAAGATGAATTTTGATATGTGAGCCGTTTTTTTCAACTTAGAACAATTTTAGAGATATTAACTTTTAATCATAGTTTGGTTGTCCCAACTCCACCCATTATGTGTATTCAGCTGCTGTTACATGGTCGCCTTCCATATTGCAATACTGATAAAAAGAATCGATTTTACGCATCATTTTCTTGGCTCGATGCAGAGCTGCACGGACCGATCGTTACTTTTAATCAATAAAAAGTGTTAATAGAATAACTTAATTTCAAGAGTTATTTTAGTTAAAAGTATTTTAAATAAAATAATGAGGCATATATTCGGCCGTTGAAAAGATCGAAACAAAAAATAACACACCGACTAAGAGTGTTTAAGTTCAGTTCCCCATGTTGTGTCACTTACGACCAGGGTTTCACTTTTAGAGATCTTCGAGAATTCTCTTACACGTATGCGATAAAGCTTGATCATAGTAAACGTCGTCATTTGTAAACAGGCGGAATTTCACAGAAAGACATATATGCCCTAAGGCTAGGTATTGTAATATGATAGAATACTTGTGATCAATTGTAATATTGTTACAGATGTACTAATTAGAGAATGTTTGAATGTTCATCAAAGTTTAATGTTGCTACCGCATGTGTGTATAATGTATTTATTGTAGGTTCATCAAAGTTACAGAAAACTAACTCTGCACCATGCAAGTTATGAATACATTACCCAACATATATGTCCTATGTATGCATTAAAATACCAATACAACGGTCGGTTTTGAATTTTCTATTAACATACTATTTACTTCCTCTTACCTAAGCTCTCGTGGTAGTTTGCTGCTTTTGTCGTGGACGGATCCAATTTAAGCCACCATCGACCTTCTGAAGTATGTGTTGACCTCAGGGTGGTTTATCAATTCAGGGATGACATAAATGTAGAATTTGAATGAAAAATTATATTATTTTAATATTCAAAAGTATTTGCTTTCGAACTGGTTATAAAGCATAAAAAATACCGAATGAAAAGTTTTTAACCAAAATTAAGCATTGAAATTATCAATAATTTTTATTTTCGGTTCTTTTAAGCAGTTGCGCAGGTTTAAGATCTGAATTCAATTGATACTAATACCGTATTTCAAAAATTTTATTAAAAAATGAAACATCTCCGTAAAAAATACTTTATCTCAGAGTCCATCATAATACAAATGTTTCAAAGAGAGATGTGTAATTGAAACGAATGAAAGAAAAAAAACATTTATTAGTAGTTCAGTAATTTTTCTGAGAACTTGATGGTACCATGTAGACATGAGTTAGTTTGTTTAGCTGACGTTCAGCATACCTTGGTTAAAAACAGAGTATTTAACCAAGTTAGGTGCCAACCATTTAGTTAGGATGACTGGACACGTTAGGCGGTGGTGAGACATTCAAACCGGTGCTGTAGCCCAGTAGCTTTTTTCACATATTCATGTCATCTGATCGACCAGGGGGGGTCGATCAGATGACATGAATATGTGAAAAAAAAATAATTTTCTTCATATTTTTTTGGTCAGGGGGGACCAAAAAAATATGAAGAAAATTAAAAATTTTGCAGTTCCTTAGAAATTTGAAGTCCAAGCTTAGAAAGTACAGTCCAAGCCAATTTTAAAATTTTCACATGACTTATTTTTACGACTTAATATAATCATTTGTAAAAAAAAATATTAAATGCTGTGAACATAAATGAAATTATGCCAAAAACAAAATTTCACTAGCGATTACGATTAGTAAATTTGAGTTTAAGTATTTATATTTATCTGGCAACCATAAAGCAAACTCAGTGAAATATTCCTAGCGCGTCCGAATATATTATAGTGCAGTGGCAGTGAGATGTTAGGTTATCGATTTTGTCTTCCACCCATTTCTGTTCAATTCATTTACAAAAGCTCAACTTAAGCACGTCATTTTAGCTGCAATACATAACCATAAATTTTGTCTCTCATGCATTTCAAAATAATTCCAATTAATTAATAGAAAAATGGCTCAATATACCAAAAGTTTCTTCAATTATATTTTTGACAATCACCCGCAAACATGAATAATTGATTTTATATGTGATTAAGATAAACTAGAAAAATGGTGCGTGATCATATATTGTAATAAAGGTTTTAAAAAAATTAATTTTTTTTTGCTTGAAGGTAGTGTCAGCATTCATTGAATCATTCAATAATATCAACAAAAATATATGAAGGAATATTAACGATGGTAGTTTAAGCATGTGACGTAAACTATGACAGTAAAATAATTAATTATTAATCTTCATAGTATTTTGGTAAAAACTATGGTGAAAGATGTTTTTTTTCCAATATATTTTATGAATATGTAATATCTTCGAATTGTAGATGAACAATCTAGAGACCACTTGCATTTTATTATTCTTAAGTGTCTTAATATTATAAAATATTGATTGCTGTAAATTTTTTAAAAATTATTATTTTTCACATTTTTTTTAGGAAAAGTAAAAATTTTAATTCTTTTTACACGTAAACAATTGATGTACAACTTTTGTGCTGTCATTAAACCATGAAATGATTTATGATACCCACTGAAGGTGATTGATAGAATTTTATTGTGCATAAATAATGGAATGATTACTATTTATAAACGTGGTTGAATATGTACTCAATATTTTTTTATTGGTCTTATTGAAAACAAAACTGTGTATAGTTATGCGTATGAGTATGTCGATTAGTATTATGTTCGTGCGTTAATCATTTATTTGTAAGCATTTCCCTACACGTGCTTCAGATTCCATATGAACATTTTGCATACCACTGAATGCACTCGAGCATATTGTTCCATAAATTATATTGTTACTTTGAGTAACATAGCAAATTGTAAATCTACCGAAACATTTCATACATTTTCATTATTGTATGAATAGTTTTATATGTGTTTTAAATTTCATATAATATGCAACGTTGTAACAAGCGCCATGTGCTTTGGATTCACATTCATAATGGAGCATTGTAAAAAATAAAAATATTCATATTAAAAGAGTTTTTATGAATTGAGCTCAATTTGTTTTCTATTGATGAAATTGAAAATTTAGATAATAACGGGTGGAAAAAATTGTATATTTCGTAAAAGAAAAAGATATCGAAATATTTTTTTTTTAAGTGAATATTTTTTAAGTTTGACATGACACCTTACTTTTGTGTATATACAAATTTTATAGTATTTAATTTTTAACATCACACGCAAAATCACAATAAAAATATTCAAGTTGTATACAAGATTTACAACATGCTAAATAAATGCTAAAATGCCAATAATCTTTTGATCATACATTTAGTAATATTTTATTTACCGTATTGTCGCGATACCAATCAATTCTCATATTATATCTTATCATTGATCAAATGCTTTATATAACATGTAATTTACGCATCAAGATTGTAAAAGATAAAAGCATCGTCAGTTTCAGGCTTTTAAAATAACGCATAATTGACAGCACTGCTAGTGGATGCAGTAGTAAAGTAACATTTCAGGTTGATTTATATCTAACCAATTTAAGACAATTATGATTAAATATAAGAATATAGCAATCAGACAAATTTGTTATATGATCCAAACAAAGTGCTAATTCAAATGACTTATCGATCTAATATTTTAATATTTGACAATTGAACATAAAATCTATAGGGGTTGCTATTGTATTCGGGTACTCGTATATCTGAGATGAGGTTCGACTTAAATGATTCTAGTTTATCGTGAATGTTTTATTGGCATATATATAATTTGGAAAACTTGTATCATAACTGTCTAGTAAAATATTATGGTAATAAAATACGTACTAATAGCACTAATTGTTGTAAAGAAGGAGAAAGAATGGATACATTTTGATTCATTAGGCGGATGGTAAAATTCTGGGGTAATTTGCAGAAGCCAATACATCGGATTTCAGTATATAAACAAATAAGTTTCAAATGAATTATATATAAAACATAACATGTGAAGCTTTTATGAAATAATCAGTCAATTATTGAAAGTGAACAATATTTCAAAAATCTAAAATATCCAAAAGCATATTTTTAGTGAAAATTTTAGTGAAAAACTCTAAGAATGTATCGAGAAATTCCAAACATGACGCTCAAAAATTTAAAGCTAAGAATATCCGATTAAAAAAAAAACAATTTAAACTTGGATCCGCTTGCGCAATTTTGCTTGTATATACAAAATATGCTTGTGAAATAAAAAGAAAACTGTTCCAAAATATTTATTTATTCGCTGTTATTTTACTTAAATTACTACATGGTACAAATGATAAAAGTAAAAATAAACAGTTGTTTATATTTAAAAAAATAAGAAGTCAATAATATATTTCTTTGAAGTATAATGATAAAATCAGTCATGATTTTCACTTTCTTAAGTCGTCTCACATAACGGATGTCAATTATTAAGATGGAGGTAAGGTTTTCAAAGGAATCTCTTCGCTATCAGAATTGCTGTATTCCATTATAGAAACACAATGAAGACTTTGGTAATAATTTTACGAATTAATACCGGTAAGGTGATTTTGAATGTTAAGGTCGAGACGTCATTTGCTCCGGCTGGCGCGGTTTTCCGGATATTTGTTAGATTATAGAGTTAATGTCAGCTTTACTTCGTCTCACACAGGGTAAGCAAAAACGCAAAAAAAAACAATAGTTATATTAATTTATTGGCCATTAATTAAATGCAGTTTTTACGTCAGTTTATCATATTTATGGCAAATAAACGAATAAAAGCCATTGTTAATAAAATATTCAATGAAAGATCGAGAATTAAACACACATTGATTTCGTAGATTAGATTTTTGAATTAAAAAAAAAAAATCAACAACTCCTCATATCTTCTTTTGAATGCAGAGCAATTTCAATAGAACTAGTGTATCAACTGTTTTACCTATTTTTATTTTTATAAAAATAAACAGACGATGATTTATTTTTTATGTTCTGTGGTGATTTATAGAAAATGGAAAATTCATTTGACAATGTTATTGGTCTTCAAAAAATATTATATTTTAATTAAATTTTTTTTTTAATAACTTTTTGTGAGAATATTGGACTATGCGGGATACCTAAATACCAGCTATAATTTTAAATAATAAAAACACATTTTTTTAGTACTTATTTCCACAATATATTTTTTGATCAGGACCGGTTTCGCTCATCGCGAGCATTATCAACTGATAGAATACAATTTACAAACAAGTCTATTTATACACATAAAATCATACAATATCGATACAAATCAACTAAATGAGTATACAAATTGTAATTTTAATTCTTAATAAGTGATTGTGAAAATGTTCACAATCACCTGCTACCTTTAACTCAAATTATTTTTTTGTTTTGTATAAATAGACTTGTTTGTAAATTGTATTCTATCAGTTGATAATGCTCGCGATGAGCGAAACCGGTCCTGATCAAAAAATATATTGTGGAAATAAGTACTAAAAAAATTTGTTTTTATTATTTAAAATATCATGCCTTTCCATCGAGAAGTGACAGTTAACACCTTAAAAGTGACCAGCTATAATATAAGATAATTGGTTTTAATGGGTTATTGTAGTATTAACATTGGCGATAAGAATCACACAAAAGTTTATTTAAATTAAATAAATGAATTTATTGGTCTGTATTAAGTACATTAGTTTTCACTCAAATTTATATCAAAAAGTATGGATTAATTAAAGGTTTATTAGGTATATATTTATACGGGAAGTATTCGATTCGATAGATACAGTTATAGCATTATTTTAGTGAATGTTTATCTATGATGCTATCATTCATCTTTGTTCGCTTTATCTTATACTGGAAAAGTTTTATCTATTAACGCTATCTACCATTAATTTTTTCATTTAAAATAAAATTTATTTCAATAGTTACTTTATATAATTAATAAATTCCAAGTAAAAATAATATTCGTTATGATTATCCTGTAAGTATGTTATACTGTTATCCTGTATGTATATGAAATTGTGGATATTACTAATAAACTTTTATTGCCTGGCGCCAACAACATAATTTCTTAGACACACAATATGAGGGCATCCCTATTAAGCGGTTTCTACAATCCTAAGCTATCAAAGGATTTACTAAGTTGTGAGGCCCTTTGACACAAACAAGGCGTTTGGACAAAGCTGCTATACTTTGAAAGTACCCTAATGATGGGATCTTAGTTTATTACTAAGAAACCGAATGGCCATTGATACTTCTAACGCAAATAAAGTTCCATTAAAAAACAACCCGACATTTAATTTATATTGTATTATTTGATGCAAAAGTTTCGGCTTTATAAAAAGCTTTCGGATACATATTTTTTTTATTTTATAATGAATTTACGATTGTCTGACCAAAGATATGAATATATTTTAACATGAGATTATATTATAATAACCTGATATCCGATCCTGAAATCATTAGTTATTTATTTAGAAGAAGCGTTTTGTTAAGTAATTTCACAAAACTATTAAAAATTTTATAGTCACATGTAAATATTTAAGAATATTCCATATAACGTATATTTATTTAAAATCCAGGGCAAATTTCAAGATTTTACCATAACCACCTATTTAAAAGAAAGAGTTATTTTTTGGTACTTTAATGTTAGAAATCACATGTTTTATGTGTTTATTGGTATGCGTTAATATGTTTATATTCTCCTTTACATGTATTTTTCCGATATAAATAAATCACTTTTAAGGTGTTAACTGTCACTTCTTGATGGAAAGGCATTATATTTTAAATAATAAAAACACATTTTTTTAGTACTTATTTCCACAATATATTTTTTGATCAGGACCGGTTTCACTCATCGCGAGCATTCAGTTGATAATGCTCGCGATGAGCGAAACCGGTCCTGATCAAAAAATATATTGTGGAAATAAGTACTAAAAAATGTGTTTTTATTATTTAAAATAAATAAATCATATTTGAATACGAATTTTGAGAAAAATTATCTTAATATGACCTTAAAATGTCTGTTCACAGAATACACAACAGTCTTAATTTATGTAACAAATAACAATTGAAATCAAAACACACATATAACATATGATTGTATAGTTTAACCGCTACAATTTCTATGTCGAGCCTGATTCGACATCGCTTAGCTTACGCCAACTCCTATGTCGAGTCTGACTCGACATTTGACGGCACATTTAAAAAATGAAATTACGATTATTTACAACCTTTTTTTTCTTTCAAGAACCATTTATTGATGTTGTACAGGGTTTATTTTGTCCGATTACAGCTTTAGGTATAAGAAAACATTAATATTATAATGGCAATAAAGCAATCAAAACGGCAATGTCTAAGTGCAAATGCCGACCGTAAACAAACAATCTTTACACGTGCAGCTGTTCCCATTATCCTAGATTCATAAAGGATACCCAGTCTGTAGTTGTACCGCATCTGTGTTTCCGAAAACATATACTAGTAATGACACTGATAAATTACAAAAAAAAAGTATTTGGAGCTATGTTTTGTATTATGTAAGTCAGATGTGATAAAAAAAAAACTTACGTAAAAGCAATATTGTGTGATGTCAGATTGACAAGTAGCTGGTCTCGTAATATTTTCGATTGAAATATTTCATTTTGTTTCTTTGCTTTACATTATTAATTCTATAATAATAAAGATACCACGAATTACAAAAAGAATTGCCATAACCAATAATGAGTTTGAAAGTAGTGAAGATGAATATATGTCTCAAGTTGAAAATGAAATCGATGTATTGGATGACTATGCTTATACTGCAATTTCTGAGCCAGAACTTTTACTCTCTATTCGGAATTTTGAGGAAAAAAAAATCCTAGAAAAAGAAGAAGATTTATAAAACCTGTAAGTAACTATGAGTATAAGGACAGAAAGACTCACCAACTTTCTTGGCTATCTCAATAGCAAATTTATGGAACATTACATACCTCAGGAAAATTTATCCGTTGATGAGCCAAGAGTATCTTTCAAAGGGAAAATAAACTTTCTCATTTTAACCTGAAAAAAAAACAGCAAATCTTGCGTGTATTTTTCATTTTTGTTTTCAAATCAGTTCAGGCAATCAAAATTTGATAACTAATTAAGCATTTTAACAAAGACTTCAGGGATTTTTTCGAATCTTTTTGTACCGTATGAATAATAAGCTAAAAAAATGTGAAAAATAAAATGAAAAATATCTTATATGCATGTCATTTAATCTAATACTGTTCGGAAATGTCTGTTCATTTGATTCTAAAGTGACTTATAAGAATAATGGTTGGATTTAAATAACTCGGAAGCAGGTTAATTTGAAAAACAATAATGTTGTATTTGATCACTTGTAATATTATATCTAGAGGTTGTATCGTACTAGGTGTATCTTGTAGGTTGCTTAGCGTCTAGACTCTAGACACTATGTAACATTAAATTTACATTATGGATTAATTCAAATTAATGACTATTTTCAAAAATATTTGTCAAACTTACATTCATATTAAAAAAATAAGGAACGGTTTATAAAAAGCTGTGAATTTCAGGAATATAACGATGGTCACGGCACCTGAAATTTCCAATATATAAATCTCATATCAATGCCATGCGCAACATCTGGAAGTGTCAAACCTCTTCGAAAAAGGTCATTTTCTGTAATAAAATAAGTGATACTCATATTAAGAATACATTGAACTGACAAAATTACATAAGATAAAAGCTGTCAGGGTTATACATACGAATAAAGCTGGACAAGATGATATTGTATACTGATATAACCGCACAAAATAAATCTTATAAAATGCGGTAAAATTTGATTTCGATGAAAGTTTTAGAAGGATTATAATTTTAAGCATTTCTGAAACAGACTATTCAACTATAACATAAATACGAATCTTTAATATCAAAATTTTTATCGATCGCCCAAAATGTTAGTTGATGTCGAAAGTTTGTTTACGTGATTGAAATAGGTTTAAAGTAGTCAAAAATTTATCTCCAAGTAATCAAATTTTTTGTCTGAAAAAATAAATAAGTAGTAGTGTTAATATTTTGGTCACGTTTTTCTATCTAAAGGTTTATTTTGTTTTATCAAATCTTTGTTCATTTTGTTTTCTTTGTGCGGCTTTATATAGAATATTCTTGTGCGGCTATATCTTGTACTTTTTTTGTCATGGAACTTAAGATCACTAGAACTGTGGATGAAAATATAAGTTTTTAGCTGATTTGCTATACTCATAATATTTTTATGTCCTTTTTAATATAGGACGCATAAATAATATTTAAAAATAGAAATAAATAATTTAAATTTAAAGAAAAAAAATATTTATAAGGCTCTACGACAGTCAGAAAATAAATAAAAATGATTTCATTAAATACTCGAACAAAGGCTTCATTCCTTTGAAATTCATATATAATTTTTGACGAAAAGATTTGAAAAATTCACTTTGTATTAAAAAGAATTTGAGATATGGTTTTAAATATTGTATTTAAAAGTCTGAATAAACTCTGTCGCAGATATTTTAAGAGAAAATTTTCTCAAAATAATTTCTCCGGGGTGAAAATTCCTTTTCATTTTATATAAAACGCAAGCATTACGTATTATATGCATAAATTGATAATTATTTCCTTTTGACAGTTTTCAAATTACATGAAATCTCAAAATATGGTGTATTTTAAGTGAAACAACTGAAAAAAGTAATGACCATAGAGTTTTTATAATAATATAAAACATTAAGGGTTATTATGAGAAATATAGAAGTAACATAAGACTTGTAAATTAAAAAATAAAACATCGATTTTTATCATATTTATTATTAATTATTACGGTAGTGTTGTATGTTGGTTTGTATAGATGGAAGCCTCCGACATGAGTGCACAAATCACTCGAAATTAAATGTTGTACAACAAAAGGTTGATTTATTAAAAAAAAAGACTTTCGGATCATTGCCATAATTTTACAATGAAATGATCAAATAGGAACCATAAAAGAGCTTTTTATATAAAGCAAGTGTTAATAATTAAAAGCTTTGCAAAATTTTGATAAAATAATAAAAAAAAAAAAATTTAAAAAGTAATAAGAAGGGGATTTTACAAATATTGATCATATCAACTTACCTTACTTAATTATCGGATTTCCAAGTCACGTTGAAAATTCATTTACAGAAATACCAAATCTTATCAACTTTTAAATAATTTTAATTTTATAACAATCAAAATAATGTTCCATATTACTCATACGTATGATCAAAATGCGAAAAAAATCGTTTCAGTGAATTGTTTTCTATATTAAAATATAATGCTTTACCACTCAGTTTAAGGCTATTTTTTTTTTGAATTTAAAAAATTGTCCAAATATGTTCTGGTAAAAAATATGTACGTAAACAGTATTGAAAATTAACAATTGATATTTGGACATTACATATATTTCAATGTAACAATAATTATTTTTTCTGTGATTATACATTAAATTGTTATATATGCTAATATATGAATAAATAAACATGAATTCCACTCCGACACCCTTCTTCCGCACAATTTTAGCCCTGTTGGTACAATATTAAATCATTGTCTCGTGATAAAAAACAGCTTTAACGAGCTATAAGATAATCTTGTTAATTATATCATAATTTCAATAACTGAAGCTGTAAGATAAAGCTTGGTTTATTTGAAATACTAACCTCTAAAGCGACGGGAAAACTTTTAAAATACAGATACTGAATATAAAAGAGCTTTTAACCTTTAAAGATGTGTATTAAAAGTAGTTTGAAAAGGTATACGAGTGTAAAAATATATCAAGGTATCATATGAATAATTTAATTTAATTTAATAATATATATATATATATATACATGTATTAGTATTTTTTTCAAGTAATATTTTTTTTAAATTATACTCAAATTGTCCTGAAAATTATTATTAATTGAAAAAAACGGTAAGTTTTATATAAGCTAATAAAGGTTTTAGTTGGTTAATGTAAAATTTTATAAAACATACTTTTTAGCCAATATTTAATCACAAGTAACTTTGTTATAGTGCTAAACGTGGAAAAGGCTGTAATATGATTTTTTTGTATTAGCACATGTAAATAAGTATACAACAATCTTTATTTATTGCATGTCTGATATTGATGATGCTAAACTATAGAAGTTGAATTTGCACTAAATTTTAATTAAAAATATGAAATATTCGACCAGTTTATAGCGTAGAGCTTTGCTGATTTAAAATATTCCATTTTATTACTATAATATATTTTGTCAGTTAGGAAGTTCGTAGAAAATATGTTGAACGATTTAATATAGTTCCGTGTCGTAACACTTATTTAAGATGATGTTTTTTGAGACAGCAAAGTATTTAAGCATACAAAACTTATTTAATGAAAGTGGTATATCACGTTGAAAGTGCGGTTAAGCTTATTTGTGCACTGTGGTGACGATGTTTCTTTCTGGGAACCGGAGCATATCCTGTAGCAGTGGATTGAGGTAACAGTCCCTGTGGAAAGTTTATGTCTCGTGATGCGATGGGTTAATATAAACACGAGGCGGGACTCATCCGCTTTCTTCAGTCGAAGTTTGAGTAAATACGTGAAAATTTGTAATTTAGAAATATCAACAGACTTGCGGCTTACTTTGAGGCTTAGCAGGTAGCAGAATCAACATCGTCGTTACATTGCGAGACATTTCCGTTACAGTTAACAATTTTCCTAGCAAAGAAAAGAGTTTTTGCTTTTTATGTTAGAATACGTGTCCATGATGCATATAAAAATAAAGTGTTTTTTATTCTGTATCTCTTTTAAAGTTATAATTAAGTAATATTTTTGTTTCACCATTTGAGAGTTTTTAACAATTGTTTTTCTCCCAATAGAATTGAATAAAATTATTCGTTCAAAATCTTTCCAAAACAAAACGCCCTTTGAAAATCGATTGAACCTATTTAATCAGATTGAATGACAATGGTTTTAGCATATACCTATATATATAAATATATATATATTTAATGATGTATTTTGTATTGGAATTATGTATCCTGCCTCTAAGCCGAAGGTAATTTTTCATTATTTACTTATTTTATATTTTTTTCTAATTGAAAGAAGTTTGGAGCAGCGCATATGTAAATATAATCGAAATTATTGAAAAGTTGTTTTAGTACTATACATATAAGATAAATAAATGTTGTGTTGGTATCTGTTAAAATGAAATTTTCAACAAAATATCATGTACTTTGTAGTATGAAGGAAAGTAAAAAAATTAAACATGTATTACATTTTCTTGGGAGAAGACGGTGGAAAACATTACAAGAATGTGGCAAATATAATAGTTACATAAAAAATAAAAGCTGTACCTTAGCGGCTTTGTCAATCTCACGTTTCTTTCATATTTGCTTTCACAAAATGGCGGTTTTATTGTTTGAAAGCAAATATAAACGAAGAAAAATATCAAAGACCTCTAGGTGATAAAAATTATATGAAAATAATTAAAAATGTCTGTGCAAATTTTTTATTAGCAAAAATTAAATTATGTGTGGTTACGTGTGATAACAACAACATGGTTTTTATGAAAACTATGAAAAACGATTGATTAAATAATGTATTTTATTTTAAGACACTTATCAAAAATGTAAATATAAATACGAAGCAAATGAAATATTTTTTATATAAGAGTTTGTAAACAAAATAAAAGTCAAAGCTTGATTTTTTTAAGGCTTCTCCGATTTCAATACGGCATATACCATCTCAGCAGAACGTTTTTAATTGAAACGGTTATTATTGAGTTATTACTTGGAAGTAAAGATTTTGAAAACTGAACAAATTTTTATTAACTGGACAACTATTTGCGTAGGTTTGATATGCTACGCAACAAAGAGTATAATTTCTATATAAAAGAACCACAATGAGTATAACTGTGAGTATATACTGTATACATTAGGTGTATGAAGCAAATGATAGGGATAACGAAAAAAAGGATTAAAAATATATTATTAATGAGAGCTGTACACAAGAAGCCCCTCACTAGAAGGAAAAATGTTATTTTAAAACAATTTTACTCCATTTATTAAAAATCATTTTTAATTTATCATAGACATAATAAAAGGAAAAACTGACAAAAATCTTTCATATAAATGTTTTGAATTAGTTTTTGCTTTCGGAAATGCAATGGACATTTTTGAAAGGGCGCAAACCAAAGTAAGTCTGTCACATGAAATAGAAATGCTCATTTTTATTAACGCCAAACCAACTCAAAGAATATAAAACGAATATAACGAAAAAATAATACAGCAATACCCGAAGGGACATTTATTATTTTATATAAATATTTTTTTTTCATTTATATTTTGTTATTACTTATTTTGATTGAAAACGAAAAGGGATTTATGAACAACATATGTATGTCACATTAATCAAGGGAAGTAAATTCTATATTTTGTCAATTTCCGTATTTTTTAAACTAAATACGATTTAGATTGTAGTAGTAGCCAGATTGACTGAGCTTCAATATACTAAGACTTTATTACGCCAAATATATTTCAATCAAAAAATATCTAAATATTTACATCAAGAAAATTATTATGATAGCTTATTTCTAGAAATCAAATACATATTTTAGTACTTCATAAAATAATTCTCTGCTACATTGGAACAGTTTATTAATTTTTCAGAGACGAAGGATTGACGGCTGTAACTTTCTCAATAGGCTTCATTAGTCGATTGCAAGTATTTCATAATCTGCGAAGAATTAATAAAATATTCACTTTTCATGCTTGCCTTCACCTATTAAATATTTAAATTGACAACGCTAATTTCTGTAACAATCGCTAGCAACCAACCTATTGCTAGGTATTTGATGGTGAACATTATATAAAATTTAGTTACGCCATATTTGAGTTGTGAAATATCTGTTATATTAATTATGACTCACACTTTCACAATATTAAAAAAAACCATTTACTTAAACTCAGAGAATTTTTTATTTCAATCCGGTTATGAGAATTAGATGAAATTTTAAGCGCACTTTTTTATTACGTCATGTATTTTGTAAATTGTTAAAAAAACGGAAAAAAGTGAATATTTTGGATTGGCATTTATTTTCTTTTTTATTAATTTATTATCTTTGTTTTTTTTATATCAAGGATGAGACTTTAAGATAAATAAGTTATACTGCTTAAATGTGACAAAAAAATTTATAATTTTAATACAAAAATGTAAAAAATTGTAATGAGATCATGAGAGGAGTGTTATAGAGCTTGTCTATTAAAGGAAAACTTCTTAAATCTAAAAGTATTTAGATTATAGCTTTCAAAAAAAAAACAGTTCCAGGAAAGTTAAATTAGTAAAATAATATGGCCCTATAAACTGATGTTTTCAATCATTCAAAGTCAACTTCTGGCAACAAGTCGAATGAAAACCTATTTCGAGGTTTATTGGTTGAATTGGAATTCACTTGCTTGAATTCCATTCTCCTATATATCCACTATCCTAACTAGTTCTGATGATGGCGTGAGCCAAAATAGCTATCAACTTTATTTTTTAAAAATAATTTTGTAGAACTAAAATTCATTGCTATTTTTTTCACCGTGTATTTTGATGTCCTCAAATATTGTTAAAAAAATCATGAAAATTGTTATTGAGCTTGTGGGGTTTTAAGTCCGATATTAATATAATGATACGTTTTTCTAAAGATTGATCACAGACGCTGAAAATGTCCATGAAATTACCTAGTAATTTTAAAGTTTTTTTTTTTAAATACCTCAGTAACAATATTTGCATCTGAAAGAAATTTTGCAGTGTACGTGTTCGATTGATTCTACTTCGGCTTGTAGTACTCATGTAGAATGGACAATTTTATGAGTGAGCTTATTGAATAAATTTGTGGAGTAATGTTCAAAGGCAAATAAATATATTTAAAGCGCCTTTAACCAATTATCCAGAATAAAATTTGTTGTTTAATTATACTCGTTGAAAAAGACAATACAAATAGTTGTGCAAGAAAATTTTCAAGCTGTAAAAATTCTAAGAATTAATTTTATGATAAGGCAATAATATCGAAATTGGGTGCTGATATGGCTTAAAAATATTCTAAATGATTTCACCGCCGAAAGACATTCCATCATAACACTTTCAAAGTATATTATATTATGTAGATGTTTAGACTAAGTATCTAAAGAGATAAAATGTTTCTAAAATTTTGTAACTGAATTTGCATTTTCTTATATTTTAATATATTCCCTCTCGACCTTGTGCTCAGAACTATTATGAAGTAAAATCGATCAATCTTCCAACTGAAAACATTTTACTAAACTTTATGAATAAGCTTCAACAGTATTTGAAACTTCAATTTATGGATTAAATCAAATCTTTCTAAATATTATTAAGACTGAATTATTTTAATATACTATTATAGATTCAAGAATAAGTATCAAAAATAAATAAAGTCTTCTGTGAAATATTTATAGATTGCTCATAAAACCAAGAAAGATTATTTTGGGAGTAAACGTAAACAACGGTAACTTTGGTTAAGCTATTTTTCTACTATTAATACATTTATCCAATCGAGATAAATGCTGTAGAGAAATAATGGTTGAGATAACGAATACATATTTCAAATGTATATAATGAACAATGACAAAATATTTGAATTGCCCTTTGCTTAATCCAACAATATTGATTTACGTATAATAATATTAAATATTGTTGCAATTTAAAAAAGATCTCATTGAATAAAAGTCATTTTGCGTCGACTTGATGTGTTTATTAAGTATTAAAAAAACGATTGCATTTTTGCATTTTCGTAAACTTAATAAATAAAGCTCAAAGCTCTTTATCATTAAAGCTAATGTATTGGCAAAACGTTTTTTTAGGCTAAATGAATTCCTGATTTACTTACTTAAAGGTTTCGTAGGTTGATTAATACAAATGTTTTGCAATTCTTTGTTGAGATCTGAGAAACCAAACGCTTTCTTAATTCGATGTATCATATATACGTGCTTTTGAAGCTATTTTAATTATATAAAATACATTTTTTCGCAGCAGAGAATAAAATGTCAAAATAATTTATCTAAATTTATATTTTATCAAAATACATTTTACAGAAGTTAGAATCCCTTGATCGTTAAAAGTTAATTATTTAAAAAAAAAACTAAAAATTAAAGGGGAAATAAGATTTACAAACTTTTTCAGGCAAATGTTAAATCATCAATAATTTCTATTTGGAATAAGTAAAAGTTTCCATTTCTGGAAATGATATTGCAACAATTTGATGATATTGAGTTTAATGTGATCCTACTTGACCACACCTCCTTTTTTGAGTATAATTGGAGGTGAAATGATACCAATTACATTAATTTTTAAAAATGCATCATAAAATTACATACTTTTAGATCAATTTATTAAAAGCTCTAAGATTTTTGTGCATTTTTTATTTGTTAATGTCTTAAAAGATCCGGTATTTAGTTTATGGCATTTACAATATACTATAATTTTAGTTCTCAAATCAAACTTGAGTGTTAAGCTATCTCATCGGAAGAGGATTTATATGCTTTATACATAGACATTGAATAATTTATGATATCGACTAAAGTAACTTGATGGAGTTTCTATAATAAATTTGAATTGTTGAAACATTGTACGGTTCCAAATGTATTATATCGATCTTATGATAGAATGTCTGAAGATACTCAAAGGCAAAACCTTGGTCGTTTGTGACAAAACATGTGGAGTTGTACAAAGTTTCAAAAATTCGAATTTGATATTAAATACAAAAATGTAAGACAGAAAAGAAGAAGTTAAAATACTAATTTGATAATTTAAAAAAATGGTTATAATTTATCTGATCTGTATTAATAATTCAGCGATAATTTTTTAATTGGTAATCATAATCAAAACAGCTGTAGAAAGTTAACTGAACTAGAATAAAAACATAGAATAATAAATTTCCTAGTAAAATAATCCTGATTGAATGTTCCTCCGTTCGACATAATAATATTAAATTGTCGAATCAACAACAAAAATTACTTGAATATTAAAATAAGTCACGTGAACATAAGTTTTAGGTTAAATTAATTATATCTGGTTTTCTTAATGAAATATGACAACTGTTGTTTAGATTTTGAATAAAATATCTTTAACAATTATTTCTATAAGATACATACCGTAAGCGGGATAATTAAATAGACGTTTGGAATACTAAATAAATATTTTTTTTGATTATTGGATATAAAACACGTGCTGAGAAATGTGTTCATTCTTGATAGAAAATTGAAATTTTTATTTCACAAATATGTTAAAATGATATCTATTAATTTATTTTTCGATATACATTTTTATTCGTTATTATATCACAGCTGATAATATAGTTGACACTCGTGATCAATTTTACTTATTCAGAAATAACTCAGAATATTTTTTTATTATTTGACATTTTATATAAGAACTTTATGCGAATATTTTTGGAATGCCTTTAGCAAATTAAAAATAAACAATATAATAAGAATTCTATTATTAAGATCATCTGTCATGGGTTTGTATCAATAAAGATAATAAGGGATGATTTATTATGTAAATGATTATGTGCAACGCAAATGCATCCACAATTTATGCATTTAAAAATTGCTAAGGTAAATAAAACGAATTTTTTAATCAATTGGTATTCAAATTTAATCAAATAACTGCTTTTTCATTACTAAAGGTCGTTAAATTGTCTCATTATGGAGTAATTTAAGGCAATAGTATAATAATTTTAATGTGTGATGAAGGGTGTCAGAAGGTGGTTGTAATTGACGATTAATTTGAAAATTTTTGTTATTGGTTATTTCAGCCGTGTTCATTCAATATTTTTGTTCTAAAGTATTAAGAACAATGTGGAAGTCAAAAAGAACTTTCTTCCAAGATAATGTAAATTTGTTGATATTTCTGCTTCCACTCATTTCACTTTAGCATTTTATATTTTAAAATAACATATGGAAGATATCTATTCTATGTAATAGTGATACAATTTATGATATCGACTGAAGATGCTTGATGTAATTTCGATATAGCATTTGTATTGAAATCTGGTAGGGATAAAAAGTTAAATGTATGCTCAACATGTGTCACATCCAGGTCAACGTACGAATTGCCATTTTAATGTCATCAAGGCTTTCTAAAATCTTTCTTTCATCATATGTATTATGTTTATTTCAGACAAACCCAAATCACACTATTGCATTCACCAAGGCATTAGTTTTCAAAGAAAACTTTCTAGCTGCAATGAGATTTTGAGTAAAAAAGTGAAATAATACTTGTTCTTAAATTAGTCATGTGCCAGTCAAACGAAGGAAAGCAAACTATCATGATATTTAAAGACCTGAAACTTTTATGAACTACCGTCCAAAAATTCATGAATTTAAAAAAAATGTATAATTTACGATATCGCTTAGCTCAGTTGCATCCGTGATAGCCCGAAGATACTGAAAGGAAAAATCTTTAATAAGAATGAAAAAAGAAACACGATGGATTCTTCAAAGTTTCAGCAATTCAAATTTGAATTTACGGATAGTGCCGTTGAAATCGAGAAAAATATTTTTTTCAAATATAACTCAAGTATTGAGAGAGAATCTCGATTTTTATGTATTCAATACTTTATGGTCACTTAACATAAGACATGATTCAACAATAGGTACAAGCAAAGACAATCGAGGTGAAGTAAAGACATGTCAAAAGCAGCTTATACTTAAGACAGATAATGGGCGTCAACGGACAAAGACTTAAAGCTGGGTTGAATATATAATATAAAACCACTCAAGCGAAATTTATTATGTATGATGTATCGTTAGTATATATAAATAAAATATGTATGAAATTTATTTTGTAAACTTATTCAACGGCCTTACATAAACTGATGATATTAAAATACAATAGCAAAAAAAACGATAACGAAACAGTGCAAAGTAATTTTTCACATTTCGGAAATCTCAACCAAACTTGTCAAGCTGTCAGATAACGGAGGAATTTATTTAATGTACATAAATACATTGACAGTAAGTTTACTTTAGGAATGGTGCTATTAAAAACTTAAAATTTTAAAAGTGATTGATCAAATAAATGATTTCCTGTAATTTTTGGTCTTCTTTGATCATATTTTCTCCGTGTTTGTAGAGTAAACGCAGCACGTTTGGTTCTATTATTTCCTGTCACTTGTCAATTGCTTTTATCTTCTTTGACATGTCAGCAACTTTCGGTTCCATCGAGTATGTTTCATTTATTTAAAGTTCCTTAAATAAACTATACAAAGACAAAGAGATATGTTGATTTTTTTTCAGTATTGACGTATATATTGTCATATTCTATTTAACAGCGACGAATGAGTGATATTTGAACTTATTATAAGCATGTATTTCAATATTTCTCTTTCCTCGTTTTATTCGAAGAATAAGATATAACAATATTTTTGCAATCACTAGTGGCGTACTACCTTGTGTAAAATATCATCTTGCGCGTTGACATGTTGAAACATTGAGAACGGATATAGTCATAAATTTATTTTTATTTAAAGAATAAAACTTATACACAAAAAACTATCAGAATTAGACAACAGCTAGTTTTGATTTGAATTAAATAAGAATTCCATGCAACGTGAGTTGTGCTACGGATTTCAGTATCAGCTTTTTCAGCGAAACTCCGATAATTTTTTTTTTATGAGAAAACAATTTTAAAATTCATGAAACAGGACAAATATTGTATAAAAGATCAACTCTATTCTAAAGTTTTTTGGAATTGTATATTCGGAGTCAATAATTTAAAAACATATTTCAAATATGGAGATATACTCATCAATTTTTCACATGAAGTAACTCTAAATATTATTTCTTAATTAAAATAAATGTTTCTTTATATTTAGGACTTTTAAAAAATATTTTTTTTCTTTAGCAAAATCATGTTTGGGGTCCGGTTAGTTAATAATTGCAATTTGAGTGATATGAAAGATTGGTGATTTTGCTGCATCTTATGTTAAAAATATATTTTTTATATAAGGAAAAAAATATTTCAACCGAAACATTTAATATCAATATAATATTTATTTCTCATGATAAAAATATTGCTATAGATCCCAAATAAATTGAGACTTGTCGAAAATCAATGTTCACTTAACATTCTAAACCAAATGATGCAAATAAATTGTTTGAATGTATTCAGGAGAAATGGCTGATAATTTTTTTGACATATGGTTTATTAAAAAGGTGCTATGCTTAAATGACATAAAAAACTCTAAAATAAAATTAATACAGCAAACATAGCTTAACGATACTAAACATCTGTTTAAACAAAAAGCAAACAAGCTTTAAATTTTTCTATAGAAAAATTACTATAGTAAGATATGTCACTTCTCTTTTTCGCTATGAATTATAAATTTTACATTTATCTGAATTTTTAGCTCGGTTCTCGAATAAATTTTCGTATTTATCTCGTATTATTTAAATCTCTAGATCGTAAAAATTTATTTATAAAAAGTGGAAGTTTTACCTAGAATTAAGTGCGCATATGTTTTCGTAAATTAATATCATTCTACCAAAAATCGACAGTTACCATTGTCAAACTAAAAAACTTATGTAAAAATACTTTGTCATTCTATAGCTTTGAATTGAAAAATAATAAATTAATTTAATTAATTTGTGACTCAAAACATATGTTTGAATGTCTATATTTAAAAGAAATGGTGCAGACTTTTTTAATATTAATTGAAACTGTAAATTTTTTTGATATTATTATTTTTTTTTCAAAGCTGCTTAAGATTAATTTTATACAAAGAGCTACGATTATTTATCCGCGATTCATAAATTATTTTGTATCGGAAGTGAAAATAGCGGTTCAGAAAAAAATATGCTTTATTTTTATTTCAATATCTATTGTGTTTAAGCGGCACCTTTTTCAAACAATGTACAATAAAACAATTAAATACGCTTGGTACAAATTTTCTAAAAAAATTAGACATGAAGGCAAATTTCATTAGAATGTGTTTCATGACTGTTCATATTGTTTAAAATACAATACGTTTTTTGGATATATAGCATTGTATTTTTTGAATTATTATTTTTTTTTAAAACGTATATCAATTTAAGAAAAGAATATTTTGTACGATTATATCATTTATTTTACGGAAAAGATTTAGCTATATGTATTTAAGTATACGTGTAGAGCATTTCATAATTTTTAAAGGTATTCAGATTAAAATATCGAAAAAATCAATATTAATGTCACGCCCCATTGATCAAAATATTAAACAAATCTATCTTATAAAAAAACAATACACGTAAATCAATATGCTTGTTTTCAGCTATTTGAATATTTTATTTGAAATGCAAATATAAAAGAAAATTGTGAGAGAGTAGATTTGTCTCAATTTTAATTATTTTATCATTTTTTATGAATCTTTGAAACAAATTTGCATAGAAATGTGCTGAGACAATGTTCTTTGACGTTTAGAAGTCAATTTACGCAGAATTTTCCGCCAAAACGTTGCGTACTAATGTAAAAATTAATGCAAGGGCTTGTGTCGCATTTTCCGCGCAGAAATAAACGAAAATCAAATTATCCGCTGTTTAAAATGAAGGAAAATAATTAAGCCTCTTTTAATAAAGTCTTTGGAATTTATCGATCACACTTACAGCTGGTTCTTATTACGTATAAAAAACTTTTTAATTACAATTACCCTCAAAAATAAATTCATTATTGTATTAAATAAAAACAAGAGAAGTATTAAAGTATGAAAAAAACTGTAGAGCTTGATTTTCTTAAAAAAGTAATGTAGCAATATATGACAAGGTATTTTAGTATTCATTTAACTTACATAATAATGTTAAGTAAATAAAAACTTCTAAATATATAACATAAATTATTCAAATTCAGTTAATTTCAATCCTTTTTTTTTTATTCAAATTCAAAAAACCATTTTTAAATTTAATATGCGGTAAAAGAATGAAATCAATTTGGATAATGTGATAGATAAAAAAAGAATTTCAAATGATAATTGTTCGTTTTTAAGTTAAATATTTTAAATGTGAGTTGTTGAAACATTTTACGACTCGTACAAAGTTTCAAAAATTCAACTTTGGTATTGAAATTCCATCAAGCACCTTCAATCGATATCATAAATTATAAATATTTTTGTGTGTAGATTTCCATGTAACCTATTCTCTTTTGTTCAACATTTTATGAGATGTAATGTTTTTTTAGTTGCGAGATACATTTATTTCAACATTGAGTGACGTGTGTAATTTATAAATTGAAAGAAAGCAAAAAAAATAAGTGTGCAAAAAATGATTAAAAAAACAAGAATTGTTTGTAAACAGTCTGTCTAGATATTTCAGCCAGCCTAACGTGTATAATATTGATACTCAAAAATGTGTGGGTGGAAAACAGTGGCAAAAAATACTGGGATTTTTTCGATATCCAAAACGTGATGAGAATGAAATACGCTTTCCGTATGAATCCTGAGGGAAAATTCATGAGGTAAAATCTCATTAAAAACTATTCAGATTTTCAAATATTTTATATAAATGAAAAATATTTATTCAAATTTGCAAAAACTAATAACAAGTAGGCTTATTTTGACTTGTAGTTTTCAATATAGAAGATAATGAATTACTTAATTTATCGATTAAAATATTTATTCACATAAAATTATAGCAAATTTCAAATTAAAATTGAACAGTCCAATACAGAGCTAATTTATATATATTTTTACTTTTAAAACATTGAAAGAGTTTTTATTTATTTTTTGCCGTAGCAAATAGTTAAGTTTATAATTTTGTTTTTCATAAAAACAATTTTTTGACAGTATAACCTAAAATTGATAAGGTCTTGTACAAAAAAATTCTCAATTGATTTGAATAATCATTGTAATAAATTGTTACTTCAATATTTACTATGAAAATATCAAGTAAAAGTTCTATTAAACCAATCATTAAAGCTCCCATTTATCAACCAGCCTTTTGTATCAATCCGGCAAAAACTACCTTGCACAACGATTAATGCTTTAGCCCCTCTACGAAAACAGTTTGGCCCCTCTACGCCGAATAATGTCTCTCCTTTATGGATATCATACTCTGGGCTCAGTCGGCTCGCTACATCGCTACGCCACGCAGCAGAGCGTGTGATACAAAAATATTATAAGAAAGTTTTGACTTCGAAAAAAGTTTTATATTCGACTTAAAAGTTTTAAATATTATCAAATAAAATAAATATTGTGACTTTTAAAAAATTGTGGTTTTTTAAATAAGTTATTCGAGTGGCTCTGTCAAGTTCATGGAATGACACATTAGCAAGTGTACATATGAATACCTTTATATACAATCTTCATCATTAAGATATATTATATGAATTGTGTATCAGATATTCTGAAGGTTTTGCTTATAAAATTATTATTACAGAAAAAAACATATACATCAATTAAAGACAAAATAACTGAATTTTTTTTTTGATATTATTGAAAATTCATTCACAGTGAATTGATTGATAACATAACGGAAAATGGATATTAAACATAGTGATTGACGCATGAAGACTACAATATTTCCACAATTAAGCATGGTAAGTCAATACATTGAATGTACATAATTAACATAAGGTATCTACAATACTACTGTTGCGATGAGTAAAACGAGTTCTTAGTGTAAAATAATATCTTTCATGTAATAAACGTCAACCAAACCATTGTAAATGTCTTTTGAATTGTGTAATATAGTAGAAACTATATTTTATAAACATATATTTCCGTAAATATGTTTATTAAAAAAAAACATATTAATTTTTACGAAGCTTAATTACAATATAATTATAGATAACGACAATACAGAGAATAGTCGGGTTATTTACAAAATTTTCGATATTTTATGTTTTATATTTTCGCCAAATTGTGACAAGTTATTAATAAAATATATGGTGGTGCACACCATAAATTTTAGTGGTAAAAAATATTACTCAAATGTTTTTTTTTTTAATTTATTTAAAAATTGCCATATTATATGATCGAAATGTGTGTAGCTTGACTAATTCTATCTACCAACGTTTGGTTATCTTTAGTATCAGTAACTCTCCGTAAAAATGGTAATAAATTTTTAGGGAAGCCATTTTTATCTGATAAATTAATTTTATGCTGGAAAAATAACGATCAAGTCAAATTTATGCGAACAATAACTCGTAAAAATGCTGGTCATTTTTAATTCTTATTATAGAGATGTACATGTAATGTCCAGCCATGAATTTGATTTTCAGCGCAAGAAACCGAAAAAATATCGGAAAAAATGTTTGTAAAGCACTTTTGTTTTATTATTTAATAAATAATTTTTATTTCTGTTGATCTTCTATAAAAGTTTCCTTGAAAATTATTTTTATGATTTTGATATTTTTTTTTTGTCATTAAATAATTTACTGATTGAATATGGAAAATCCATACACCATCTCAATTTAATAAATTTTATCAGGTTTATGAATATTTACTTGAATTAATTATTTTTTAAAGTTTTAAAATATCCAAAAATTGGTACTACTTTTCTTTTCTTCGTCTCACAACAACTCAATATAAAAAATTATATGAGATAATTTATTGCGATATAGTTATCCCCATACATGTAAAACTATCACTGATTCTAAGCCAGAGTTACTTCTACATCTTCAAAGAAAAAAACGGTCTGGAATAAGTAGCTAACTTTCAATGTTTAAGGGACGTAAAATAGTGACTTTGGTACGGTTAAACCTTATTCAGGTAAAAGAATCTATATTCCTTACTAGGCATTTTTTGAGGTCAAAAGAACTTTTCCTTAGTCGGAATTTTATCCACAGATTTATTGACTGTGCAGTATTTCTAAAAATTGTTAAAATAATGATTAACATCTTTAAGTCAATAAAAAATACGGAGTTTTAATAACTGTAGTCTAGTAACTAGTATCTTTTTTAATACATTTATTATAAAGTAAATCTTTGCAATCGTATATGAGAAAATATTTTTCAAGGAAAAATCGGTGTCTAATAATGCATTATATATTTTTTAAATAAAGTAAAAAATAAACGAATGATTAACAAATTAAACTGTTATCGAATAGTATTTTTAATATTCGATTTTATGTTTAAATATTAAGAACATATAATATATATGGTACTTTTCGGAAAATATATGTGTACAATTTTACAAAAATTAGGTATAAACCATGGTCAAATAAAAGTATTATTTTTCATGAAATTACTCTTTGGTCTTTGTATAAAACGACGAGTTATATGAAACCATGAATATTTTCTATTTTTCGATATAAATGTGTAAAAAAGAATTTACATCATTTGCGACAGACATGAAAATTGTTCAATATACACTCCGTTATATAGATTCTATTAATCACTTTGTGTTCAAGAGAAATCTATAAAATAATATATGATTTTTCATCTAGTGGCCATATATCTATTTTTTATATGAGCGTGTTTTTAAAGGTATCTGCTGAAAATGTAAAGTTTTATAAATTGATGTACTATTTCATGAATTATAAAATTTTAATGCTTCGTTTAAGTTGACCCCAGAGATTAATGGTGATATATAAATAAAAGTTAAAAAGAAATTCAAGCTGTTTTTGTTTTGTGTTATATATAATATGTGAATTTAAAAACAATGAAAAATTTATTTTAAATAAAAAAAGCACATTTTTGGTACTACTTTCACAATGTATTTTATGAGCGAAACCGGTCTTGGCCTATATATATATTATGGAAATAGTACTAAAAATGTGTTTTATTATTTAAATATAATACATTTTCATAAAGAAGTGTCTGTTTTAAAAGTGATTTATTTATTTGGTATTAAATTTGTGTATTTTATGTTGCATATGTGACTAGAAATCAAATGTTTTTTTTTGTAGAATTGTGACTGCTGGCGTTTTTCTTCATACATTACTCCGACAAATCTATTATTTGCTGAATGAAATCTGCCCTTAGTATTTTTATAGAAAGAAAAAAAATATCTCGCAAAAAGTTAACTATTTTTTCATAATTTAAGCGATTCCTTTGTCTTATCTTCTACAGTTTTTATCATCAGCAGAGTAGTAAATAGTGATTAATCTCATCTCCGAGATAAATTTTAGCACTGATAGGAAAAGTAAAGTTTTAATTTGTTGATAAATTTCATCGGCATTAAGCCGTCCTTAACCTTACTGAAGATTAGATTTTATTAAATTTCAGTAATAGTTGCTTGTTAAATATTTTAAGTAAAAAGCAGGATAAAAAAGGAGAAACGCCTTAAAATTTAGTTTATAATAGTCAATAATGACTCAGCACTACAATATCGCTTCGGGTATTTGAAGTGAACCTTCGAGTTTGAAATTTTATGAATATTTATTGGATTGAGTTTTTTTAAATAACGTCCACATTTTTTGCGACAATATTTAGTTTTCACTTCGTGTGAAAGTTTTGTATTAATATGCAAAAAATTATTATTGCGACACTGAACAAAATATTTGAATTTATTCTTTTATAGATTTAACTTGTGGCTTAAGAAACACTAAAAAGGATTGTTCTGTATGATGGCCGTTACACAAAAAAATGCTAAAATCTAGAGATAGCTTAGCAAAGATATTATTTAAAATTTTTACAAGTTTGTTATATCTGAATGAAAAGTTGTATACCCAAACAGTTTTCGGCTTTACGAAATCCGTAAATGAATAACAAAATAAATACACAGTGAAAAGAAAATGAATGATATTTTCGCATCGAACTTTTTAGCATCGATGATAAACTAGAAAAATATCATTGAAGCTGATGTTTAAATGTCGTTAAATTTGATTACACTTAGCCACACACCACACCACTGCTGACGTCAAAATTATGTTAGGAAAATCTTATTCATGGAAAACTTACGTTATTATATACAGTTGACTGTCAAGAGATCGTTGTTATTATTTCGAAAGTAATTAGCGCTTAGCTTAACTTCGAGTAAGAATGTTTAGGTAAAGTTTATGTAAGTCTAGCAACAAGGAACTGATAGAGTTACGGGATGATAGGATATAAAGCTAGTCTATACTTGAAATTGCTAAGTGAAGCTTAGTCCCTTACCGAATAAACTATGGTCCTGTTGTCACAAATTCAATAAGTATATGTATAATTAGTCATTGTAGGTCTTTTACAAACTTTTAATTATGAATCGTATCATAAACCTTTAATGAGGACACTATCTGGGCATTTCTAATGTTCGCTATTTTTATTTCATACTGAGCACTCAAAATCTCAGATGCACGTTCTATCACAGTTTTTTTATTCATGAATATGCATTTGTGATGGTTGGTATAAATATTCGAAAAAGCAGAATACAATTTGCATGAATTGTTTGACTGATATTTTATATCTATTTTTAAATAGCGTAAATATAAAATAAGTATGGAACCTAATAGTTAAATATATTAGTACTGGGAGTTGAAAAGGATATTAATCAAGAAGAAAATAATTGACATCATCCATTTGGCAGTCCAATAACTTACACTTCTTTATCAAATAATAATTGTATCTTGCTACTTATATACATAGTTAATTGTGAAACGAATGGGTGACTTTCTAACTATTTGGTTGCTCGATGCTTTGAATTCAAGTTTTGTTGCCATCCATTAAGTTCTTAAACGAAATTCATCGTTCGTTTAACCAAAACTCTTTTAAATAAATATTGATTATTTGATGTTTAAGATAATTTAATAACCAGATGATTATTTCTGTATCAATAATTTCAATTGTATACCATTTAAAATAATAAAACAAACTAGCTAAATTTAATTTATAAGGCGCATATTGCAAAGCATGTATCAATTTTTAGTTGATACTTTTTTAATCATGTTTAATGAAGTGGAATTTGAGCGAAAATATGATATGAAATATGCCATATTTATTATTTTTATTTTTATGCATGTCAATCACAGCATTGCTTTTAGATTAAATAAAGGATAATTCAACTAGAGTTAATTAATTGCTGTAAAATTGAAACCCAGTGTTTTTTCACATAAAGTTATCCCTCAAAAATGCGGGTATTGCCTATATACATTGGAAGAGAGTTTTTTTTAGCAGGTTTTTTTGTTGTTGTTGTATTGTATCGTCACGTAAGACATGTGTGTAAAAGAAAAATCGTACAGTTAATTCTTGAAAAACTTTTTTGAGGAGAAGTACATAAAAACTTTTTCAGTCTACTTGTAGAGAAAGCTGAGTTAAATTACACATACCAAAAAAGTTCAATTTATTTGGACATGTACTAATTTAACATCCTTTTTATATCTGCAAAGTGGCATATATAATTGCTCTTTTAGAATGAACTCTTACAATGCTTATGGTCAAGGTAACTTTTATCCTTTAAACCTAATGATATGAACATCAAAACAACTGAAAATTTTGAAATAAATCAAATTGACTCATATATATAGAATTATTCCAATATATTTTTAAATATTGAAAGCAATGAATATAATTTTAAACGATCATTTTTTTTCGGCTAACTTTCAATTTCAGTTCATAAATTAAATAATTAGTGAAAACGAAAAGGATAATTTTCATATATTTTTAACGCCTACTATAACTTAACATATTTATTCTAAAATGGATCTTAAGTATTCTTAAAATTTATTCTAAAATGATAAATAATTATTCTTAATGTCAAAATTTTTCATAAATAAATTATACAATATAATAATATTTCAACATATTTTAATTAAATACTGTTGGTCGGTAATAATTACAACATATAGCTGTTTTTGCATTATTATTATTTAGAATGATATGCATAAACAAAATGCTTTGTGGCAGGTGATCATTTATATAGAGAGGACAATTAACAAAGAAACGTATGTAAGCATTTTAATAAATGTAAGATTTTTATAAAAATTTAATTAAAATAAATATAAATACATTTCACATCAAAAGCCACTAATTAATTGAGATTGAATGCAGTCTCCAATGACGATTTAACTATGTATTTACTGGCTGGTGTGAATAAAATAATAGAACATGCACTAAAATATTGCTTAAAAATTGTATATTATCGTGTGTTATTACAAGATGCTTTATAGAAAACGAATGGTTCAATTTAAAAATAATACTAAACATCATCATCATCATCAGCCGGGGTCGATCCACTGCAGGATGAAGGCCTCCCCGTCTTTTTTTTTTTTCAGGGGGGTTGTATGGACATAGCAACACCACGCTGCCCAGGCGGGTTGGTGTTCGGTTTTATGTCTGGGTTTTCCTTCCCATAGCCAAGAGAACACGGCACGCGGTGTTCCCGAGCGGTCACCCATCCAAGCACTATCCGCGTCCAATGCTGCTTAACTTCGGTGATCGCACGAGAGCCGGTGCTTTCAACGTGGTATGGTCTTGGCTAATACTAAACATACCATTATGATTTGGTTGAAGGAAATGTCAAAGGTTATGCCATTCAGAAAAATCAAACTATGCAATAGCTATTCATATTTGCAATAGATATTATTAGAAACATTCATTTTTGAAAGTATACCTGATTTGAAATATTTTTTTATTAAAAAATGTAAATATAAATATGATTGATGTTTTTGTATCCAGTGTTTTCCATTAATTAAAAATTTTCTTCCGTTTGAAAGAAGAATATATTTTTATGTGTATTAAGTAGGTTTCACTCTCAAAGAGAAAACTTCAAAGCGTGTAATGACACGAAAAAACATCTTTAATTCAATATATTATATATCACGAAAAATGAACCTCTAATTAAGTGAAGAGAAAATAAGCCTATTAATGACTGTTAAATATAATATAATATAATGTAGTCCTCTTTAATTTCTTATCTGCTCCGAAACCAACTTCAACTGAAGTGTTCATATCCAATGTTTGTATTTGAATTAAGCTGAATTGAAGTTTCTATGGATGCTATTATATTTTGAGATCTGATTCAATTTTCATATTTTATGCGTAATAAATCAAAATGGTCAAATTTTAGAAGCTTTACCATATTGGGCACTGTTGAAAGAACTTGATAATATATTTAACAAAGCACTACCCAATTAGTTAAACATACATAGTAAACACGGGTTTAATTGGAAATAATCTAGCGTTTTTCATAAATTTATAAATATTTATATATATCCTTTGGAATGTTTTTATATTATCATTAATTGTTATTTTTATTGATTCTGAAATGATTTTCATTTTTTTTAAATAAATAATATAAATTCCTAGAATATAGTCGTAGAATTAAAAAATAAATTTGAATTTTTGTACGATTCCTCGTTTTTCGTCACTTAGTAGTAAGTGATAAAACATGTGTACAAAGTTTAAAAAAAATCAAATTTAATCATGAGGTTCCATCAAGCGCCTGAGTTTATATCATAAAATAAAAAAATTGTAACGAAATGATCAAATACAAATCGTATTATTATGTTTGAACTATTTTGACGAGCATAGGGAGAGGATCTTTTCGAAGGTGATATTCTATGATCCTCTAATAGGGTACATTTCAATTGAGCGGAAGCAGAAACGTTGCAAAGGACCAAAGTTATCTTGTTATAGTATGTAATACCAGCTAAAAGGCTCAAAATTAACCTTTTTACAAACAACTAAAATAGGTTAGTTTTTCATAGATATCTATATTCGAATGTGTGAAAAACTGTTTTTTTAGTGTAATCTTTTAGAATATGAACGATGCTTGATGTTTCAATTTAAATATATGTAATAATGTTGCAAAGATACATGACATTAATATTTAACTTACTAATTAAATTCGGCTAAAAAACTAAAAAAAAAACACTTTTATGAAAAAATATTTATGGTCGATATGAGAAACTTTAGAAAAAAATACATGGTTGAGTATATAAACGTTTTTGGAATATATTTTACATCGTTCTTACTTTAACATGCGTTCATCTCTTTACAGATGGTGGACGATAAATAATTGATGTTAATACGAGTTTCACATGTACAGCTATACAAAAAACTCATGAATTTCCATTAAGGCGAAAAAGAATTACACCGCTGATAAATTGTTTCTCTCATATAATATGACATGAATGATTCTTTGAATGTAGGAAATACTATTTCTGTTCTGAGCATTTGTATGAATATTTTTTTTTATCTTATATTGCAACACTTTTGTAACTAACTAAAACAATACGTTGTTTATTTATACTATTATAAATCTGTAATATAACTAGAAAAAATATCGAAACTACTTCATTAATATTTTACATAATAGCTAGCGAAAAAAAGGTTAATCGATAATTCTCTCTTGTCGTAAAAGCCCATCGATCATTTGATTCTTACTTGGTGATAAATTGACTTCTTCATGCAATCTATTATTTTATGCAGTGGGTTCTCAATTTTTCGTTTTTAAGGAAGCGTGAAAAAACGGTAAAATTGAGAAAAACATTTTAAATTTCCAAACAAGGTCCTCCATTTTTTCCCCAAAGATGTATTGATTTCAGTTTATGATGTGAAAAATGAATAAAAAGTGAGCACTGAGCAATCTCGCAATATGTGAGTTATCAGCGGAAACGTTGTTAACTAGTATCATATCAACAAGACCACGTTTGAGTTTTTTTCAGTCTTGGACTGCTTAACCAAAGTGGTTTAATGGCGAATCATGTAGTTATGAGTGAGATCACACACATTTGATAAAAATGGTAGATCGAATGTAAAAAAAAATATGACAAAATAACAGATGTGTGAATTCGTAGGTTTAGAAAAAAGTGGGTAGAAAAAACCTGAAAAATGATCTATGGGACTATAATTTTTGACAGGACTGTAACATAGATTCAATAGAGTTTAGCATCGGTGAAAAGATCAAGAATAAAGATTAATCGGGATAAAATTGGCTATATTTTTTAATCGATCTATTAAAGTTAACGCTGATCTATAGAGCAACAATTGCAAAATTATTAATGATTATTCTTTAGAAACGGTTCATCAAGATTATGCAAAATAGCAAAAAATACGGGAATACAACGAACGCGAGAGCGATAGATCGTTTTCTATTGTATGGAAAGAGTAAATTTGAGATACTTTACCAAAAAATCAAATGAATAAATGTTTGAAAGTCGATAAATTTAACTAGAAAGCTTGGCTTCAGTCTACGCTTAATCACATATTTTTTATAATAATTCAGAAGTTTGGCAACTTTTTGTGTTCGTTTATAATTGTAATATTTTAAAGAGTTGATGAAGTAAATTGGGTCATGCAGATTAAAAATCGGCTTTAAATAAATCACAAAGTGTAAAAAAATATGTTTTTACATATTTTTGTATTTTTCTATAAGAATTCTAAAAATAAAATATTTTACTAAAAATAATCACTTCAAGTAATTAATACTGACAAAATTTTATTGAAATTTTACCGTCGACATTTTTTTGTTTGTCTACATAAATTTCTGTTGAATTTAGTTTTACCAAAAATATTTTTCCAAATAGTTTTGAAATGAGTGTAAAAAACACAAAAAAAAACTTTTAATAAAATATATGGGTTGTTCAAAAGTTAAAATAAGAATAAAGAACCCAAAAGTTTAACAAATTCAACTAACGATATTATTGAACATTCGACAAATTATTGAATTAAACAATAGATTTTTAATCGGAAAATACTTTATTAAAAAACATGTATATTGCTGTACAAAAATGTTGGAAAGTTTTTTCTTTAGGGTTGGCATTTTTAACCCGTTTATTAATTTAAATGGTTACATGAATAGAAACCGTTCATTTTCATAAAAAAGAATGTTTTAAAATATATACAATAAACCATTTTGTATGTTGTAGTGTATGCCATAGGCGATAAAAAAGGATGACTGCTTTATTTTTAAAATGGTAAAAAGCTTTTCTGGAGCCCAATTGATTTATTTATGATCATTTACTCCTAAAAAGCACAGTATTCAACCCTTTTATTTGAAAAAATAAATACGGATAATAATTTAATAGAAGGCATTTTTTCTCAGAAGACAACTTGGTTGTTTTTATGTGTGATGAACAAATAATGTTTATAATATCGTTCGCAATCGTAAAAATATTGCTTAGCTTTTATTACGCTTAAAATGTTATAAATACTAAAATTTATACATTGCAATCAACTAATATTAGGAATTGGACTGTCGTTTTTCAGATGATAGCTTTATTGGGTTCTTATATTATATTCAAATATAAAAACATAGTCAAATAAAATATTTTTCATCTCAAAATAAGTAAATATCGGAAAAAGTTTGTTTATGATGCAAAAAATAATAGTTACAATAGGATAAGTTCGATAAAATAATAAATTGAATACAAAAAATTGATGACACGCAAATATTATCGTGAAACGACAAATAACAAAAATAGTCTTGAAAATAACTTACTGAGAGAAATCATGTCAATATTTTTTTAATAACACAAAAAGAAGAATGTTATTCTTTTATGAAAAGAATATTTCCAACTGTGCTTGAACAACAGTTCAAAAATGTTTTTCATCATTTTATATCGTGGTATTAATTGTTTTGTAGGAAACGATTTTATTATCCGTTTTTGATAGAGTTTTTTAAATGTGTTAAAATTAACTATAGTACATTATTTATTACAATTTTCATAAGTTTTAAAGTGTTCTTGTGTCTTATACTAGTATTTTTCTAAAGCACATAGCAAAAGAAAAGTTACTAGGATAAAAAGTTAACTATTTTTCACTCTATCGCATATTGTAATGCTGAAAAATGAAAAGACAACTTTTGCTTATTCTTAATTAAATTAAGCCTCGCACTAGTACAAAAACCTCATAGCCGTTGTATAGTAAATAAAAAGTATTTCAAAGTTTTTTATTTAATTAATTGAAGAGTATTGTCACTAAGTAAGCAAAAGGCTAAGTAAAATTTTAATTCTACTTTTAGTGTTGAATATAATGAACATATATGTAATTGACTATCTAAATACATTGTTTTACAAAAGGTAGCAGTCACAAGATTTGTAAATAACAGCGATATGAAGATGGACATGGAAAGATATTTAAATATACTCTGTTTTCAAAAATCATTTCGGTGAAAGAGAATATTAAAATTAGGGTTTTAAATGAATTTTAAAATATTTATAAAATAATTGAAAAATATATTCATTGATTCGAACAAATTATACACGACAGGTGAACGGTCTATTGATAGTGGTACAAGGTATATATTATAATATATTTAACTGAATCAAAACGACGCAAAACTTGAAACTTTATAATAAAAAATAAAATGATAATTAACACATTTAAAAAATAGCAATGAATTTTAGTTTTACAAAATTTATAACATATATAGTTGATAGCTATTTCGGCTTTACTTTCATCAGAATTAGTCACATTGTAGAACTAAAACACGTTGCTATTTTTTCACGATGTTATAATGGATAAATGCCAATTCAATCAATATGACAATAAAGCTTATGCAGCATTCATTTAAGATGGACTTAGAAATTGTAATATGGTAGTGGAATACAGTATTTTGTTTAACAGTAAATGTTTTAATGAATTGATTAACGGATTGAATGCGTCGTTTGCTTATGAAAAGTCTGTGTGTATCACAAAAAGGACTGCGGACATTTTCTTCGTTCTTTTGTTATCACTCTTTTTGTGAATAAGTAGACTGAATGAATAAAATAACAAAATTATCTCCTTACATTTGATAAGGGCCAATCAAGGTGTGAACTGAAACCAGTGTGTAAATACACTCCGTTTGCTTGCTGCTAACAGCGTTATTACCATTTTGAAATAAAAGGAGGATTTTCTCTCAGCGTGAAAATATTTTTCTACGCAGAGATTTCTCATACTTTAAATAATATCAAGTTTTTAAGAAAAAGTAAAAAGATATAATTTTTATGCTGAGTAAATTTTTTTTCAATAACTCTTCATAGTAAACAACGACTTCTGTTCATAAAATATGTAAAACATGAATTATAACGACAAAGGCCAAATATCTATGTTGAGTTCATATTACTATTTTAAGGTTTTATCGACATATATAATATGATACAGAAGTAAGCGATCTTTTTTCTTTACCGAAACATAAAGTTTTGTAAAAAATGTTAAAAATGATTGGTTGATTTGCAAACTTATACTTGTCGAACAATATTCGAAGATTTTTTTCCGTGAACAAGTGCGAAAAGCTTGATACCTTTAAAATGAAGTTTCAATATAATGTAAATTGTTCTTAATTTTGGTAAATTCAAAGACGTATGACATTATATCTTATGAAGAGGTCGTGTGTCTTCTTTACAGAGATATCTTTAGTTAAGAGTTTTTTATTAATAGACTATTTTTTTCCAACTCATTAAACCTTGTCTTTTATCGTGTTAATCTACTAAATAATATAAAAAAATATCTGATAAACTATTTTTTCTCTCTTTGAAATAAATGAAACGAAAGAATATTTCGTCCTGAAAGTAAATTAGAAAATTAACTATAAATCTTCAACATGAAGATGTATGAGGAAACATAAAATTTAAGAACAAGTGATTACTACTACTTGAACAGAAAGAAGAAAGTTTTTAAAAGGTTTTACGCAGTATTTAACCCTAGCACATAAAACATAATATATTTTCCTCGTAGTCATCATAAAACATATAAAACGATTTTTATGGCATTAATAAAGTTTCTTGATTTTTACGATAATTTGTTTCTGAAAGACAAAATAGGTAGTTAAATATTTTTTGCTGTACTAAAACAAAGTTTAAGTATATAAATTAGTCCTTTTCTGTATTATTCCATTAAAACGTTGTAAACTCGTATGAAAATTGTTGTCACTAAAATAACATGATGGATTTTTCCCTTAACCAATATATTATATTTTTATGGGATGTCTGATTGAAAAAACAATGATTCCAAGACAAAGTTTAGTATCCATAAAATTTGCATGGCATGAGCACTTAAATAAATGATAAGGAGTAAAATAAATATTACGAATAAAACGCGCAACACACCACAAAAAATATTTTTTTAAATTATCGTCAGCTTGCATTCATAAAGAAGTTTTCTTTGTTGCGACTACCGTATGAAGCATAACATATTATTATATAACTTGGAACAACATGTTATAAGCAGTGTTTGTTTAAGATATTATAGATAAGATAACTATATTTAACGCCTTTACTTCTGATGTATAAGTATCGTCATATATATTTTGTGAAATAATTCATTACCTAGGATAGTTTGGGTTAAATTAGAAATATTTTTTTTAGTTTTAATATAAAAATCTTTTTTAAACATTTCAATTCATCAATTCAATTGTTAAGCGCTGGATATAGATACGACTCCCATGTTTTATGACAAATAATTTGTCTTTCATTCGCTCGAAGAAAAAAGCTTAGGAAATGTTTTTTTTCTTTTCAGTCTTCCGTAAACCTTATTCTTCTTTATAATAATTGATAAATGCCATCGTTAATAAAATTGCTACTCTTACTGTTAAAAGGATACTTGGATGAAACGGTTCGATTTATTTCTTTAGTTAGTTAAGTAAGCTAGATGTTTAAATACAATTTTTACAGAAAAGCTCATTGAATATGAAAAGTTATATGAGTGTCTGAGTAACGTTTCTACAATAGTAGAAAATGATTAAAGATGCTCTTAAGAGTTTTATTTTCCAATAAGCGCGTTAGTTACTTTGCGATCGTACAATAAAAATGATTAGTAAAAAAAGATTTTATGTTAATTTGCATTTAGTGCGAATATGATTATTTCCATATTTGATTTTCTTTTATTGTGTTGAAATTTAATTTAATTGCTGACACACTTAGTCCAAAGTTACATAACATATAATACATAATTTTTGGATACGTTTCGTATCATAAAATGGTTTACATTAAATTACATAGGAGTGAAAATTGTTTATCTGTAATATTGAATTTTATAAATAAAAGTCAAAGACGAAAGCCAGTTTTAGAAAAAAAAATTTGTTGAAAAAAAATTAGAAAAAAATGATTTTATGGCACATGTTTTAAGATTTTTCTGATTTGTTTTATGTTTCATGTACTTATAGAAAATATGTGAAAAACAAACATTTAAAAAATGCCTATATAGCATAAACACGCAATGATCACAATTTTTCGTTGTTTTACGTATCGTCAGTAATAATTGGTAATACAAAACAGATTCAATCTCCAATTATTTTGTAGGATGCATTTCATAAAGCGTATATAAAATGACGTTGAGATTGAGAATATTTTGCAAAAGTGGAATATTAGAAAACTTCAATGGTCTTAATTAGTCCAATAATATTATATAAATGTTACTGATCGAAAATGTCAACTTGTTATATGAAAAAATAGTGATCAAGAATGGTATTATGTAAATCACAAAAAAACCATTTAGCTTTAGTTTCTGACAATATAATAGATCGATAACTAATAATATAGTATAATCATAATATTTTTTTTGGAAAACATTTCAAAACAACATACAAAGCGTTGTGTATATACGAATGTTTTTGTTTAAAAATTTACCAACTACGTAACATTACTAAAGAAAATAACATCGTGTGGAAATTATAATCGTTATTGACTCCCAGCGTTAATGAAGTCCCCTCAATATTAGATAAGTGAAATAATTTAAAAATATATAATTATACGTATTTTTCATTGCAAAAACCTCCCTTGCAAGAAATTTTGAATAAGCGTGGTCGAGTAAGGCTATTAACAGAATGAAAAATTATCCTCGCAAAAATTTTCACCGTAAAAATTACGTAAAATTGTGACATTCGTGAGAAAAATAATAAGATTATAAATGTACGACTTTTTTAAGATAAAAAAACCTCAGCTTCGTTCGTTTATCAATTTTTATGACAAGGTTAAATTTTAGCTAATTTTTGCTGTCTAGGGAAACGTTCACCTTTTTCAAACATAACCCTAAAACGAAATTTCACTTAAAGTAAAAAGTTTCAAGTATGAGTAAAATATTTTGTTTTTTGTTTCCAGTTATTCTTAAGATAAAATGAAATAATTTATAATAAATGGACGTTTTTCAGCGGTTAGAAAACTTATCACCTATTGTTTGTTGATTTAATAAAAAAAATAACTACGTATCAAATGCCGAATATTATGACCATTATTATAATTCTCACTACCTTTAAGCCATAATATAACAATCGCGTTTATGTGATAACTACTAAAAATTGTTTTTTTTAAATCTATTTTGTGATGTTTAAGCAAAAAAAATAAAAATCTATATTCAATAGTAAACCAACCTACACCAAAAATAAAAAAAGACTCATCGCTGTATACGATCGTAAAAATACTGGCCCTTTTTTGATAAATTACTTATCAACAACATAAAACGTGTAATCAATCCAAGCATCAAGAAAAAAACTACGAAACACAGACTTTGAACCAACTGTCTTCGTAATGAAGGGTTGGATACTGGAGTGACACCGCTCATGCATTATTGATACACGGATGTGCTTTGTATGGCGTAAGGAGGCGGATCGAAGTAATTTTGGCTGGACGAGATATCTATAGCAGCTATCTTTCCAACCAGAAGTGGTAAACAAAATAATATGATGGAGAAATTATTCAAGTAATTGCGTATGCTATATTTGTTATCCAAGACAGCTTTGTTATTTTATATCTGTTTTGATTGTTTTTATTTTATAAAAATGGGTGTTATTTGCTAATTTATTCAATTTCAAACATCAAGTCTTTAATACAGGCTAATTATTAAATCCAAACTTCATTCTCAATAATAAACTCAATCTTCCCAACTCTCCCTTGTTGTACCCTTTACGTGAAATCGGTTCAATGAATCGCCAATCTCATGACGTAAATTCTTATATTTCATCACTAGATGTTTGATAGTAGGTATTCTCTATATGAAAGAAAAAAAACCCATTTTTATTTTAATGTTACTTGATTGATATTTATTGAAAAACCCCTTTCAAGAATGACTCATTAGCAAGATCGTTAATGATAGAATGACTGAAGATGCCGAAAGGCGAATCCCGGCTCGTTGGTGACAAAACATGTGGAATCGTACAAAATTTGATCAAGTCTTTGGATAAAAAAAATATTTAATAACACAATAATAAGATAATTGTCGGTGAACTAAAAACAAAATTTAATTGATTTTGGCATGAAATCGAGTAATCTGTGTTTATCCAGTCAGTTTCACATTCCAAGTTTCTTAAATAAGAAGAAAAAACTGTGTTACTTAGTAGATTTATTTTCAAAAGCATGTTTATATGTGATGTCTGAAAAACTTTCTTAAGCTTAGGGTAGTTATATTAAGCTTGGTTTGGAGTCTAAATTGGTTATGAGTGTAATAATTTTATTCAATTAAAAATTAATGTCATTATGCACTTCACTTAACACTTAAGGTAATTTATTAAATCCGGATGCAATATTTAAAATTGTCAATTTTGAAGTTTTTCAGACCAGTGTCGCTTTGGGTGTATTAGTAACATTAGGATTCAAACAATAAATGTGAAAAAAAAATAATTATTAATTTAAATGTAGCTTTTCACATTTTAATTCTAAGTAAATTAAATCTGTACTATAATATTTTTATTGCCCTAAAACAAAAATAAAAAACACCCAAAAACAAAAATTTCAGGACTTTAACACAATTTCTTTATGTGAAAATATTGTTTCGAAACAAAAATGTTAGCCACATAAATCTTACTATATTTCTTATTATGTTTATTTATGAACATTATGAAAATATTCTGATAAAAAATAAATAATGAACATATGAAAAACATCGGGGTATCTTGAAAATGTGGGAAAACTTTGTTATAAGTTACTACGTCATAAATACCTAGATGAATATGGTATTCAAACAAAAAAAAATATTGTTCTTTCATTACAACATTATTAAAGATATATTTTATGATTTTACCATACATTTCAAACAAAAGTAGTCTTAGAAATTTAACTGATATATACCTCTATGAAATCTATGTCAATTGTTATGAAATTGGTTTATACGATAACATGTTAAGAAACTTCTTCCAGTTTATTCAATAAATGTTTTGAATAATCGATGCTAAAATGATAATGTATTATGTTATTCTTATGATACGACCACTCTTTAATCACAATAGAATCATTGAAGTCGGGCAAAGAAATTGTTAGTTAGAAGTTGAAATAAATAATATCGTTCATTGGTAAGATGGAATAGTTATCAAAACGCTTGTTGGTATCATGTGTACGAAAATGATTTTCTGTCAAGTATACATCAAGAAAGGTTATCAATAATTACGTGACGGTGATTGAGCATTAAAAATGTCACTGAAGAGAAGCAACATAAAAATTGTTAAGCTGTCATTTATAGGTTGACTGAATTTAAAATAAATATTTTTTTTGAAAGGAAACTACCTGAGAAATAAAGAAAAATGGTTTGAATCAGCGCTGTTTTGAATAAGTTTCCCTTCGTTTTTGAAGAAAATGCTTAATTGGTACATTATGTACAATAGTAATGATAAATTGGCTATAAGTAGGAACGTATTTTATTACATCTCATCATTATTGAAAACAATGAAAACGATAAAATGAAATGAATACATGTCTCCCTGTTGTCAATTTCTGAAAGAATGGGCCATTTTCAAGGTTTATCTACTTTGGTGTGGCCGCATCGGATGTAAGAAAGATACGAACGACATCTTGAGCCACCAATTCACTTTGAACAGACGAATTCAGAGTCGGCTTTCGATTTGTAAAGAAAGCCGGTATCCATTTTTTCCACCGTCTCTATAACGACGATATAAAACTGTCATTATAACGGCAGCTTACTGAAATGAGTCACGTTTAGCTTTGAAAACACAGAGATTAACTTTAATTCCGAAAGGTTCGATGAAAAAAAGAGTGTTAGGTACTTACAGATAAGTACTATAATGTATAAAATTTCACTTTAACGAGTCACTTTAAAAAGTAATAATAATATAAATCTCTATTTATAATGATCTAAGTATCAAATATAAAGATGGTTTACAAATTAATATATAATAATTGGAATTTCTGCCGATAACGTTATAATAATATTCGGCCGATATGTAATTTCTAATTGTAGTAGGATTTTTTTAGTTTGATTTTCACAATTTATCGTTTATATATGGAATAATACTATATATAATAATATGATGTAAAAATTATTTTATAATATTATAAATGAAATTTGAGTAAATACCTGCCTTTACTTGTTTTAAGTTGAAAAAAAAAAAAAAAAAAAAAAAACAGGGGGAGGCCTTCATCCAGCAGTGGATCGACCCCGGCTGATGATGATGATGATGATGACTTGTTTTAAGCCAATATAAAATCTATTTTTTATGTGTTTGCGTTATGAAATCACATTGTGTAATATTATTAAATGCTAGAAACATGTAGAAATGTAAGAAAAATTAAACTAAAAAAATATTTTTCAATGGTCAAAATAATGAAGCACCATGTTTAAGTTGAAATAAACATCTCTTGCGTAAGATTAAATTATATTTATGGAAAATTTACGAAAGCATTGAAACGTCTCGGTTTTTCTCTCTTTTGTCGTTGAAATCTTTTATTATTTGATCGAGGTTCCGTTGCTCAAAACACTATTACATTAAAAATGGGAAGCCATAATTTACGAAAGCTCCGGCTTAAGCATTTTTTTGTTGTTAGGGAAATACCATAATACCAATTCCCTAAAAATACTAAATGTCGATTCAAAAAACTTATTTTTCATTTTCAAATAATTTCCAAAAACGTTAACCAAGAAATGATATTTTTCACTAATGATGAATTTTGAAAATTTAAAAGAAACGCTAAGGAACATAACTATTTTGATGAAATATTTTCCTAAATGTAAGGATTTTTTCCAGTATTGAATAAATATGTAATGCAACAAAACTCTAAAGTGAAATTTAGCTGTAGTAAATGATGTGTTTTTTTGTTTATAAAAACACTGACTTTTTTAAAATGAACTCCATGCTTTCGTATCTCGATGGTGACATTAAGCAAGGTGTTAACAATAGAATTGAAATAGAAAGTAAAAAAAAAACAATGTAGGATGTATTTTATTATTATTGTGGTGGGCAGATAATGTCTCGAGAGAACTCGAGTTAAGAACCATCAAATGAGAATACAACTATTGAAATAATTATTCAAAAAAAAGTTGTTTCACATTATACTCGGTAAAATTAAACATTATAACATGACAATTTTTAGGCTTACAGGAGATTTCAATAGTAACTAAAATCTCAATAAAAACATTTATAATATATTCTTGGATATTATTTATGATATCGAATGAAGATGCTTGATGGAATTTTCATATCAATTTTAAATTGTTGAGACTTTGAACATTAACACATGTTTTGTTATTAACGACCCAGGTTTCGCTTTTCGTTATCTTCTGTTATTTTGTCACTCGGATGCAATAGAACTACAAACTGACAAGCGGAATCCGAGTCGTTAGTGACATAAAATGTGGAATCGTACAAAGTTTGAACAATTAAAATTTGCCGTATACCAGTTGTAAATTAATATCAACAACTCCACCAATGTGCTCATTAGTGACTGATATTTTTTCCAATTGAATAGCTGGGCGAACATTTGTAAATTATTACTAATTAAATTATTTTTATATGCATTTCAATCATTTAAAAAAAATATTGAAGAGATCATTGAAAAAAATACCTTGCAAATGATTTACAATTGATGTAAGTTTACTGAATACAATTTCAATCCAGAGATGAGCAACTTTCTTTCTATAACTTATATTTGAATGACGATAATTATTTAAGAGATATTTCTGATTTATAATTTCAATATGGTCCGGTCTGAATTTTTCTTGTTAATTGAATGTTTATTTTTGAGGTTGATTAATTAAATCATGAAATACATATAAATGCTTAAAATAGTAAATTTGTTTAACAATTTTATGAATCCTCATGTTATATTCAGTAATAGAAATAAATCAATTTATTTGACTATCAGACATTGATATTTAACCGTTGTCTAAATGTTGACTCAATTATCATAACAATTTTTTTTATTATTGTATTTGAGATAACTACATGCTAATTTATGATTGACCAAAAGAACTTTTATTCGATTTACTTATGAAAGGTTTTTCTCGGTTCGTTTGAAATAATAATACATCGGGCACGATGACAATAAAACCTATAAAGTATAAAAAATGAATTAAAAATGAAATTTTTTGAAAGCACTTGAAAAATTTACTTTACGATTAAACATGAAATGGATACGAATATTGAAGTGGATATCTCTCGATGTTGAACATTATCTTACCGCTTTGAACAAAAAATACACTTTGCTCTGTTTCTTTAATCCATTAAAAGCTTTCTTATGCAAAATCATTCTTTGTATAAAAAGGCTGGTTTCAACCTATTATCTGCGATGAATGAATATAAAAATATGAAAGATTACAGACGAATATTTTTAAAGAAATACTTTTATTTTATCAATATATGATAAATATAACAAACTGAAGAAATAATCATAACTTATTTTTATTTAAGATATGTAGTATACAGACATAATAGAAAAATATTCAATTATCTCAAAAATTCAATAATATTTTGAAAAATGCTTTTACATTAACTAAACGTAATTGGTCTTTACTCCGTATATTTTTTTCGAGATAACGATTACAATGCCGGCGCGATAAGGGGTTGATCGATTAACTGGCTTTATTTTAGAATCTTCAAAATACAATGAGGTGTGAATAAGGTATAAAAATAGTACAACAAAAGCTTTTTGTAAAATTATTTTTCACTTTGTTCAGAAAAAAGGTGGAAAATTTTCAAAATCTAAAAAAAGCTCTACTAAAACAAATTTTGTCAAAAACATTTAAGAATATTTCATGTATTTTTACACAGGTAATTATTTTCAGTCATAATAGCTGACATAAATAACTAATTATTCTTAAATTAATATTCAGAAAAAGCCGATGCAAACAATATTAGTAGAACTCGATTTATTTGTCATCTAAGTATATTTTTTAGTTTCAATGTAATTAATTTTTCCCATTGTATTTTATTTAGAAAAAAAAATCCAGGATGTTTTTCGCAATAATTTAACATTATATTTAAGTAATTATTATTATGCATGCAGCTTGCATATTATATATCAGCTGCATATTATATATGCCGCTAAATGTCCGTTTCAGATAGTCTGACAAATTCGATATATTTCGTAAAAAAAATCATAATTTTTTTACGTATTCGTATTATATTATATAAATTAAGACGTATGTATTTGTATAAGTTTTCAATTGTTTCCGATTTTTCAGTCTAAATTTTTCTTTCATACTGCTTAAATAATTTCATAAAAAAAGTCCAAGACTGTAAAATCCGGCAACCGTGAAAGCTAGTTGACATCAACATTTCTTGAAATAATTTTCTGTAGAAAAGAATTTTTAGTAACTCCATTGTAACATAAGAAAATAAAGTTGCACTGTCTTGTTGTTAATCACACAAAACCACTAGTTAATCGAGTCCAATGTTTTCAATTTTAATGTAAAATTTTTCAATGATATGACAATAATGTACTCTTAACACGCTTAAAAAAATTCATATGGTTTTTAATAATATAGCAGATATAAGTACTAGTTCTGATGATGGGTAAGCCGAAACAACTATCAATGATATGCTATATAGATTGTGTAGAGCAAAAACAATGCTATATGTTCACCTTCTTAAAATGGAGTTCTACCAAATAAATGCCAATTAAGTCAATATACTCTATTAACAGTATCCGTAATGTCAGGTTTAACTTCAAAAAAATATCATGCGCTTATTCATACACATAACACATGATACTTTCGATTGAGCTCTTTAATATTATATATATCAGAAATAATTTTAATAAATGGTGAATGATAATTTAATGCCCAAAATCACCTATTTGGCTTATAAGCGTGTTCATTTAAATGGCTCATCACTCATTTTAATTTTTCATGACAATTAAAGCCGACATGAGCAAACTTTTACACAGTATTGGCATATGTACAGTGACTTTATGATTTTGTAGAAGAAAATTGTTACAGTTAAAACTAACTCATATAGAAATATATAAAATTATTTCATATCGTCCACGAAATTCATCACAAGAAACATATTTTGGATTTAGTTGTTTTATAAAATTCAGCGTCGGAAAACAACTACATGTAGAAAAGATTCTTTATTATATTTGTATTGTATCTTAAGCACAAGCTGTTTTTAATGGATCATTTTTCAATAAATTTAGATTTATTTCCATTTATAAGACAAGTAAATGGAAAAAAAAAACAAGTATAACTCTGAGACAATCCAATGAATACATCAAATTATTCTATTGCCCATTATGTTTTTGATACTACGTTGATTTTAACAGATTTAATGAATAAAATTTCCATGTTATCAAAGTAACGTATTTTCTATTAAATAGCCAAATTAGTGTTTATGTCATAGCAATCGTTCATATCAAATAATGAGTTATTATCATGTGAAATCTTATTTGCGAATTAAAGAATATTATTTGAAGTACTTTACTGGTGAATTGCATGCCAACCACGGAGGTGGATAAAGGTTTTCAGCCGCCTATATGAGATGATATTTTGAAAAGGGATCTCAGAGGAAAAGGTAAGGTCTAAGGTAAAGGAAGAAGAGAGTGACCGTAAGAAAAGAAGACATCCAGTGTGCACTCACAGACGAGATAAATGGAAAACATCCTGGAAAAATTTATGGTAAGCCGCGTTGAGAAGGAAACAAAAAAGTCGACAAGAGTATATTTTTTTATCAGATAAACCCTTACGAATCGTATTAGCGCAAATAAGTTATTAAAAAATAGAACCAAGACAACTTAAAATATATTATCACTTCAGCTAGAATTAGCTAATACGATAATTTTAAGCTAAGTCAAATAACATAGCTCTTTCAAAAAATAATAACGAAATAAAAAATTAAGCCATTTTGACGATAATTTTTACTTTAAATTTTATATTAAAAAAAAAATACATTTTAAAAATATTTTTTTCCATCTACATCAATCACTTTACAGAAATTTTACAAGTCTTCGCGTGTTTTTGAAACCTTTTCGGTAAGCTGGTTTACCTGAGGGTAAAACGTGACCAAGTAGAGGGTAAGTGGAGATTTAGACGGCCTGCTAAGGCAAATAACATCTTTATATCAAATCAGTAGGCTTATAGATACAGATTTATTTCGGATAACACATAGGACATATAAAACATATATATTTTATTCTGTTTGAATTATGAGTCCATATTACCTGTCTTCTTTCTATCTTAAAATGTCTATTTCATCTGTGATTTTAACTAACAATCAATAAATTCTGGATAATGCGTACCTAAAAATGTTTATGGTCCCATAATAATTTTAAATGATAAAATAATATTTCCTAGTAATGGTGAAATGTTGGCTTAGTAAAATATTATCTTTAACAATAAAAGCATATTCTTACTACTATTTTCACAGTATATTTTATGATTTTCGCGAGTATTTTCAAGTGATAGGATACAAATCACAAACAAAAATATTGAAACAAAGTTTTGAATTATTAATCCATGGATTAAGTGAGCAAAAATATTAAAGTTTAACTATATGATCCACAAAGAAATGATGGTAAAGCCTTAAAAGTAATTACTGTTTATACAATAAGAACATTGTTATCATGAAATTAAAATAAAACTTATATAAATCACATGATAAACATTTTAATACACAAAACATATGCGATTAATGATATCCTAAGCCTTTCTACAAAACAACAGAAGTCCGTTATCTTTCATTCGCGTTTCTCGAAAGTGGGTAAGCTCTAAGCTTTTCGAGCACTTTGTCCTGCTAATGGAACAGGCAAAACATTGGTGAGCTTCTTTCGGGAGATGCATTTGTAGGGATTCTGTTCACTTAAAATGAAAAGAAAAAGTTTTCATATTTCATGATGATGGTAACACTACAATTTTTGGTATAATATTATATTGATTATTTTTAATTACTATGTTTTTTATATCAGGCATTATGAAAATAAAAAAAATGATAGCTTATTAGTTCGTCATCTATAAGAATCTATAACTTTTGATAGTCTTAATGCCTATTCTCAGATTTTATTTAACACATTAATATTTGTTTTTATTTATTTTACGCTGTTTAAAATTAGTCATACCATGATAGATAGATTTTAAAAAAATGATTCAATGAAGATGAAGAAGCTTAAGAATTTAATGAATAAGTTAAATCTATAAAAATGGAAAAATGTATTTTTCAGTTTTTTACTTATGTGCGACAATTACTTTTTGTCATAAAGTATATTCAAAAAATATGTTTCATAATAAAAATAAATTTTATACTGTCTTTGTTCTCCGTTTAACATGAAATAAAGGTCGATGGGAAATTCATTTTCATTGTGAAAAATCGCGTTAAGTTCAAAAATATGCCATGATTATTCAATGAACAACATTTTATGACGGAAAGAAAATCACAAAGAAACTTACTGAAAATTGATTAATCGATAATAAATAGCTTTATATTATATGTAACTTTATATGCATTGCTAACATTCAACTTATCAAAAAAATAGATACGTCATATAATAACTGATATCACAAATTATCTAATCAACAAAATAAAATTTAGTAAAACAATAAAAAAAGCTTGTGTGAGATAAAAAATCTTTTCCGTATTGTCAATAATTTGAAACAAAGATGACGCCCCTGTGGATTTGAAATCATATTAATGTTAATGACCGTCATAGTCTTGCCTTATCAATAGAAGCAAAATGATACTTTAACATGTAACAACGTTGTTATCTCTACGTTTAAATTAAATGAAACATTGAATTTTGTTCTTACAATTATAACAGTAAATTTATCTTGTCTAGTTTGAGATATTAAAAAAACACTCCTCGCTGTTTCTATTACTAAGAATTTTCGACGGAGTAAATTTGATTTCTAACGGATGGCTGATTTGAAATGCAAATATTTGAATAAATTTATTGTTTTGTTTAAAAAGCTCTGCTTTGTTATGATTTTACATTTACAGTAGATTATTAAAAGTGACTGTTGGCAAAACGTGCCGTTAAATTTTGCAATATAATTTTCTGTTAATGTCAGTACTACCACACAAATGATTTTTTTTATTTTTATGCGTATTTTGAAATAAATAAATGAAATAAGAAACATATAATTTAAAATATGAAAGCGTTGTGTAGAAATTGAATGTAAATATTTTAATAATCATTATTTATTGATTGAATTGGCATTCACTTGGTAGAACTCCATTATAACACGGTGAAAAAATAGCAATGTATTTTAGTTCTACAAAATTATTTTTAATAAATATAGTTGATAGCTATTTCGGCTCACGCCATCGTCAGAACTATGCTTAAACTAACATTCGCTTATCTATATATAGCTGTGCAGAAAAGGCACACAACACATCCTCTCTCCTGTTCCAACGGCCTAGCTTGTTACTTTAACACAATGACACTAAATTTTCAAAATTCTAAATGAAACAATAGGTGACTATGACTATACTTCTATCTTCATATATCTACTCGAGCTAAGGTCCAGCCGTTGCACAAAGGGGTGGTCTGATTTACTTCCAGAAGGATCACTTCCGTCCCACATATAATCTTATTGCCATTCAAATTTCAAGACCAATTTTGAACCTTTGTTGTGTGCCTTTTCTGCACAGCTATAATATAGATAAGCGAATGTTAGTTTAAGCATATTTCTGACGATGGCGTGAGCCGAAATAGCTATCAACTATATTTTTAAAAATAATTTTGTAGAACTAAAATATATTGCTATTTTTCTTTCACCGTGTTATGTAATTTTATGTACATAGAGTAAACGTATCCTAAATAATTCGCTGTACTTTCATATATTGAAATTGAAGTCTTTCATATCATTGCATATTTATGTCGAAGATCTGAGCTATTGAACCCTGGACCGTGAACTGTTGAAACCAGACCGCTACCACATTTCGCTGAACCGCCCTCCGTTTATTTATATTCAATACACTTAATATGAGGTATACGACATAAATTCGCATTCTATGTGAAATGCCACCAAGCTTCCTATGTGAACGATCTTGCATATTTAATGTGTCTGGGCGAGAAATACCTCCCAAGAGAAACCGATCCACTCCATTATATATTAACCATGATAGCACAGAGCACACCTTACATTTAGGAAAGTGAACCCTCTGACAACTTTCACAATGCAATATAAAAGAGGATTAACCATTTGTTTTACTTTTTATCTTTTGTTCCAGTCCAGTGTTAATTAAAACTATAATACTTCTTTGTTTGTCTGATTACTTCAGACCACATTCAATTAAATAATCTGTACCAAATAAAATATGTCTTATTTAAATTTTACGTGAAGAGGAGACTATTTACAAATTCTGGAAATTTAATTGATTGATATGATTTCACAAAATACAATTGTTTCATTGTCACTTTCATCTCCTAGCTGGCTTTAGCCCATTTATAAAGCTATTCTCATATCTAAAACATTAAAAACACTATCAGTATTATTGGTGTTAAATTAATTAGTAGAAATTTTCAATCTAAATTTTTATACAAATATTAGTTACAACATAAATAAATTTTACTATAATGTTTATTTATTTCAACAATCAATACATTTTAATCAGTTACCTTGATATTTAAGATATCAGCAACCAATAAAAAGAAGCCATAACATTTCAAATTTATTCGTTTGCAATAAATTAATTAAAATTTGATTGTAAATCCTATTTAATTTATCAATGAACCAGCGCTAAAACTAAGACAACTAGGACATGCCCACAATTAAATTCAATAGAGTATATATTTAATACAACAATCTAAGATCAAAGAATGACTGAGTGGTTATGCCAAATTGAAGAGTTTAATATATATGATTAAAATCTACTAACAATGTTGCGATTTCAATAATTATAAATTATTGTAAAGCCGTGCAAACAGGCCATAGTCTAGGCATACTGTACCAGTCGTTTTCAGCTGCCGCCAAAATGACCACAAACAAGCTTTCATGGCATGCACCAAATTGAAACACCCGCTGAGGGTGGCAGAACAACTTCAATTAGGATATCGTGTTATAGCAATTCACTTATTTGCTTATGACAAGGCAGCGCAAACTCTACCACAGCGCCAGATAATTTATTTACTTCACTCTTGCATCTCACCACATCGTCACTGTAGAATTCTTATGAAGGAGTATAATAAAACAAAACGATCGTCCGGTAAACGGTCCTGATTTATGTAAAGCTCGATTTCGTTGTATCCGCCTAGAAAATATGTTTTTTTTTTCATTTTGACTTTATTCTTGGCGTTGTTCTGCATACAAATACATATATATATACAAGTATAAAAAAGACATAAGGACGACCAAAAACAAAAAGTCTAATTTTTTTATAAATCTATAAATTTAATGTTTTTCATGGTACAGTTTTCAAACTTGTTGTCACATCAATGTAGTATTGCAAATTGTGTATTTAGTTAAGTCAGTGGTGTAGTGGTCAATGTTGGCCGTTTTTATTATGGATCCCACGAGTTCCTTCAGAAACGGGTTTTTCTTAATTCATTTATGGTTTATATACAAATTTTGTGTGTAGTACTTCTCACCAAACCAAGTTTTAACAACAGGTCGTAGCGAAAACAATTAGCTAAAAAAAGCAAATTCTTTTCTGGCTTTGTTATATTATTCTCGTTATTTTCTAAAATTTACGTATGAGCAAGATAGAATCAAGCAGTTTGTATAGAAAAACGTCTTTTGGTAAAACTGTATTAAAAATGTATATTTCCTTCGTTGGGAGTGATTATGGGTTAACAATTTAGAAACTCTTTTCGTTGAAAATGGTATTTATGTGTAATTTTGTGGTTGCTGAATTATTATTTTAATAAACTAACACATTGAAATGCCTTTCTTATAAATTGTATTTCTTAATAATCATCAAATTATATAATACACCAATCAATCTTAAAAATTTACTCGTCGAACAAAACGAGTTTTAGTCAAGTAATAAAATGCACTGATACGATAGAGTGCACCAAAGTTTATGCTATTTAATATTGAAAAAAATAACGATCAACACAAATGTGTAAAAGAAATCAATTACTCAACTATAAAACATGCGAATGACAAATAACATATTTATGTCAATCGGGATATAAAGGGTTGACGACTCGCGATAGCAGTATTCAGGTATTCGACTGTCATTTTTATGCAAGGTGCCTTACAGGTCAAACTCGGCTATGATAGGAATTGGAAAATAAATACACCCTTATAAGAAGTAATATTACTTATTAGAATGATATTTCCTTTGACCTACATATTTTGAAATGATATCAGACCAAGAAGGTATATATCGGAGATTTTTTTATCCTTCAAATAGTCAATGAAGTCTTTTCAGATCACGGTGCGAAATAAAAAAAGATTATATGAATTATTTACAAGGAAATAAATTATATTTCTAAATATAATTATTAACACGGTGAAAAAATAGCAATGTATTTTAGTTCTACAAAATTATTTTTAACAAATATAGTTGATAGCTATTTCGGCTCACGCCATCGTCAGAACTATCGTCCAGAACTATCGAACTTCGGCGTGAGCCGAAATAGCTATCAACTATATTTGTTAAAAATAATTTTGTAGAACTAAAATACATTGCTATTTTTTCACCGTGTTATAATGGAGTTCTACCAAGTGAATGCCAATTCAATCAATATAATTATTAACCTTCGAAGATCAAAAAAAAGGTATTACTCGTTTAAATTCTTTGAATATTATAGTGTAAATACTTTTTAAAACGATGCGCGTTGAATTAATATCTCTATTATGAATCCATATGTAAGGTGATTTTTGAAAGCGACAATATATGTATAAATTTGTTTCCCTTTTGATTGAAGTCTTAAAATTTTTTTTTGTCTTGTTATTTAAATGATGACTAAAATAAACAGTTTTGAGTAAACTGACGCTCAGTCATATGATTTTTCGGATTTGTTTTTTTTCCTCTGATGTAAGAAAATATCGTTTTGAAGAGATGTTTTATATTATTGTAATAAAGTCAATAGCCACATTAAACAATATTTTCAATAACTACTTCACGATAAAATATAGTAAACATTAACTGGCTTAGTGGAAAAGCACCGCCTGTGTATAACCGCATCCACTGGTGCGAGGAAAATTCTTTCAAGTATTTATAGAAAGCTTACCTGCCCGCGACCAAAAACCCACCCTTTTCATCAATACACATTTCCCTTCGAAGCCACGCGACTACGGTGTCTGAAAGTATTTTTCACTTATTGCTAAATAATTTATTTTGGTTTGTTTGAAAAATGTTATGTTACACGCAGTTGAAGGTTATAAAAGGTATGCGACGCGCAAACAAAGTGAATTTGATATCTGTCGTAATTATTAGCTGTTGTTTTGTATAGTTTATTGATATATTACACATTTGTTGAAAACTACGTATCACATCATGTTGTTTTAAAAACACAATTAAGACTGTCACTATTTTTTGTAATTAAGTACGTTCTAATGCGCTATTTATTCATTAAACTGTTTAGACAGCAAAAAGGTTCATTTGAATTAATTTTGTGGAATATCACTATAATTTTGTCAGCAAATGTTTTTTAATTTTACAAAAAATCAATCACAATCTCCTAAAAACGCTCAAAACGGCGATTTTGTTTCATGTATAACAAATACCTATTATAATTATTAGCTTGTTTTGTTAGATATTTTTTATTTATGAAATATTTAAAAACTTTATTTAAATAAGAGCTTTTTAAGAAGGCATTGAATTTTTTTTATGTTAGCGATATCACGATAATATTATTACAAAAATTTAAAAGTAACTTGGATTTTTTTGATAATATAGAAATATTTCAAGAATTTTAAGTCTAAAAACGTCTATTGAATACATTAAGTGTACATAGAAGTATTTCGAGATCATCGTATACCATATACAGCACGACGGGCAATCGGTTAACCGCAGTCGACGGTCTTGGCAAACCTGATATAAATGTCAGTGCCATAAAAATCGACTATAGACAAAACATGGCGATTAATTTGAGAATGTATTCCGAACAAAAAAAATTTGGGAATATTGGAGGTGTTGAATAATTTCCGAATCCCTCTTTCAATAGCAGACAATGAATTTTCTTTCCTCTAGCCATTCCAACAAGTACTAATAATAAAGTACCTATAATATTCGATGTAAGGAAATAATATTATATAATAACACGGTGAAAAAATAGCAATGTATTTTAGTTCTACAAAATTATTTTTAACAAATATAGTATAAACATAGTTCTGACGATGCGTGAGCCGAAATAGCTATCAACTTTATTTGTTAAAAATAATTTTGTAGAACTAAAATACATTGCTATTTTTTCACCGTGTTATAATGGAGTTCTACCAAGTGAATGCCAATTCAATCAATATATTATATAATAGTTTGCATCAGTCAAGAGGAATTACAAAAGCAAAACTATGATCTAATTTATTGGTTTTGAATTTCATGTCATGACACATTTTTTTTTTTTAATGGACTATTGTGTATTTTATTATACCCTCGCTGAAACACTGTGTAGCACATTATATAATATTTAAAATTATTACATGTATTCTACTTTTGTGGTTGCCATTATGACAACTCTCTCCAAACTCCAATATTTATTCCCTCAAAATGTTTTACCCGTCATGCTGAATTATTTATTCGACTTCACATAAAATTGATACCACAACTCGTAACTATGAAGCCGCGCGAAGTTATAACGAAAACTATTGTTCGCATATATAATAATACTGAGAATCTATCAAGACTAACAAAGAAAACAACTTAAGTGTAATTGCAAGCAAATAATATGCTTGTTCAAAGATTAATTCTTCTTAATTAAATTTATTGAAAAAAAAAATAATGGATTTCAGGATATGTAATTATAAAGTAAATATTTTGAAAATAATTGATTTTGTGATTCATGTTTATGGTCAAATGTTTAAAAACTAATATAATTAGGTACCACGTGTACCACGGGAACCACAATGTACCACAATTTTTCGAAAATGCAGAAAAGGATATATTTCTACATACGCGAAAGAGTCACGTAAATTTTCTTATAGATGTTTTATTTTATCTTTTAAATATATAACCAAAAAAATCCTACAAAATTTAAAAAAAAAATTCCTGTTGTGAAAATATATAATAGTTATTAACAAAAATGTTTAAATTAATATAAAATTGGCAAAATTAAGACTTTAAACTCATTAAAAAAATATTCTGTTTTTCCCAAGATGATATAAATTTAAATTTTTCAAAAGATAGTTTAACCTTAACCATGATTAAAAAGTGTTTGACAGTTTCTAATGAGTGGATTGAATATCAAAAGATTTTTTTGTATTGAATTATTTTATTTAAGTTGCATGTATGAGATAAAATTTTTATTTATCAACCTGCTTAAAAAAAACATATGACACATATGAAAAATTTCCCTCTAATATTCCCCTTCTACATGAATATTTTTATATTATTTTTCATTTTACATAATCCCTTTTGAAAGTTTGATGAAATCGTGGCTGAAAAAGTATTTCATATCTTCACGCAAAATATCATATTTTACGAATTTAATGCTTGTAAATGAAGCCTTTTTGAGCATGCGAAAGGATTCTCATATCGTATTTTCCCATTGGAAAAAATATAATACGAACTTTTTATTTGTTCAAGGTAAGCTATACTTTTGATTATATTATATCCCTTCGAAGAAGTGGTATTATTTTTGTAGTTATTGCTCATTCACAATGAATTTGACAACAATTTTTTGATGACTCGTTAATTAATTTTGAAAATTTTAAGATACTATAAAATTTGTAATTTTGTGTTTATTGTTGTTACGTGGGTTATATGCTATCGAATGTATACATATCAATCAATCAATAATAATGCAACTAAACAAGTATTACTTATAGAAAATAGGCAAAACTAAAATAAAAACACACACTTCACTTTTAAGGTGTTAACTGTCTCTTCTTGATGTAAAGGCATGATATTTTAAATAGTAAAAACATATTTTTAGTATTTATTTCCACAATATATTTCATGATCCGGACCGATTTTTCTCACCGCGAGCATTATCAACTAATAAAATAAAAATAAAATGAAAGTCTATTTCTACAAAATTTACATTTAAAGTTAACAGGTGTACAAAAACATGGTTTCATGGACTAGGAAAACAATTCACAGGAAGTCATACAATACGAATAAAGTAAATTAATTGAAAAATGAAATGTTTTCATTTAGCAATAATTTTCAAACAATATAAGAATAAATCAAAAATCCATTTAGTAATAAGATTAAATTCTATAACTTCTTACAATCTTCATTTATTTTTTGTTAAACAATATAACGTGATATATTAGTGCAATGAAACATACCAGTTTTTTTGGAAAACTTTTTTAATATTATAGGTTTCATGAAAAATTTAATAATTAAATGAAGCTTGAAAATCTATGCGATGATTTATATAAAAATGTATACTTTTTCATTGATTTGATTTGACGAAAGCATTTTTTTAAATATTATTGTAATTGACATAAACAAAATGGAACTTTATAATGGTCCCAACTATTCAATCGCCAAAAATAATAAGCATATAAACGTTTACAATTAAATTGACGTTGACTAAAATAACACCATGAAAGTATATATGAGATCTACACCAAGCTTTTTTAACACTTGCTCCCAGCATTATATTTCTTAAAATAAGACTTTATAAGGTAAATGTTTTTTTCTACCTGCGTCTTACAATCAGCACCTTTTCCAAAGAAGATAAGTTGTGGGATTGAATAACTTTTCAAAGTTTAAAAGATCCGGGCTTGTTACTTTTGCAAATACTATTTTTTGTTTCACTCGTTTCAGCGGATTCGAATACCGGTTTGATGACGGCATTTTCTTTTCAATTATTCCTCAACCACTAGTTGTTTGGTCTCCTTTTACATTCTACAAAATCTTTAAAAAAAAGCACAACGTTACCAACAAAATCTTTTTTTAGAAAATTCGGAGGAAAATGTTATTTTTTACGGACTCTATTTTCAATCCTAATATTTTTTTGAGATGCCTCATTTGATATTCATATTATTATCAAAAATCTTGCCCTACAAACATTATTGATATAATTTATGATATCAACTGAAGGTGCTTGACGGAATTTCAATATCAAATTTGAATTGTAACAATTTTGTACGATTCTACATGTTTTATTACTAACGACCCGGGTTACGCCTTTCGGCATCTTCAGGCATTCTATCATACGGATGCAATAGAACAAAATTGTAACAATTCAAATTTTATATTTATATATAGGAGAAGAATTTGAAAGGTTACGAATAGATCTCGGTAGAAAACCAATCTGAACTTTCACGGTGAGTTAACTACCAATTATATGTTATGGTACATAGATGATTATAATATGATAATCGCAAAAGATTTATTCATATCTATGATGAATAAAAGTAACAAGTAATATAAGGACAATTTCTTGCTTATAAATTAGCACAAAACTTCCGAGTTTAAAATAAATTATTTTTTATTCCAAATTTTAATGAAATTTTAAAATTAAAACATCTTTTTATTGTCTCAGACCAAGATTAAATACTCAAGATCATATTAATTTTTTGAAAAAAAAATTTCCAACCAAAGAAGATGATATTTGCACTATTTGTTAATAATTGTTTTTTTTTTATAATAATTAAAAGTTATTTATTTGAACACAGTTATATGTTAAACGTTGTTGTATTTGATCTTCTACTAAAGATGTCAATAAAATAGCTGTACAGCAAAGTGCATACTGAATGTCTTTGTGAGACAACTAAGCGAAAGACTCTGAGCGTGAAAACGTCGCTCATATAATAGAATCGGAAACCTCGAAGCGCACTAACCGAATAGATTCAGCGATCCGTGATGTGTCACAAGCCCTGTAGCAAACTTATGCGTTCTAAAATGGTCTTCATCAAAATATTTACTATATTAATCATGATTGTTGATAAATCCTTCAAACTTTAAATTGAATTAGATTATTCTAAAAAAATGCTTATAATTTATGTTATAAGACAATAGAAGCTGTTAACTGATAAGTATATCGTAAGCAGAAGTTCTAACTCAGTTTTTAAAGAATTAAAATATATGTAACATAAACGATATACATAATGCCATGCTTATGCAGATAAATCTTTAAATCAATTGCTAAAATCGATGAATCGAATAAAAAGTTACAACTCTGGTTCAAGAAAGATGAAAGCTTAACCGCATCTACAATTTATTATATCTAAAATTTATTTTTTTTAGAAATAAAATAATACGTTCAAAATATTTTATGTAACAATATTCTAAGCATCGAGTATGGTCAAAGTTAAAACCTGAACTAATTCTCTGAATAATTTAATCTATTTGTTCAATGTGGTTTTTTGAATTACAAAGTTGTTTTTAATAAGAATTTATTAACATAATCTCTAGTAGCGTCATAAAATATTTATAAATTACCCAGAAATATCAATCTTATTAAGATTAAGAAGAGCTTTGATCAAATTCTGACAAGAAACCAGTAATTAAGTGCTAAATTTACTCGCTTTGAAGAAATTTTGTAGAATTTGATGGTTCATAATTTTTGTATCGATGAGTTTAATTTGAATTGGATGAAAAATCCTTTTAAATACAACCCAACGCCTTAAAACATAACGATTTTATCAAATGGTATTTATTACGAGTATATTTCAAAAATGTGTGCGGCGAAAACTTTGTTGATATTAAATTAATTTACACATTTTTTTCCTAAATTTATGAAAAATTAATTGAAATATTTTACTTTGAAATTAAAAGAAAGTAATGGCGAAAAATTCGATGAAATAGTTAATTCTGCTTGATCTATTAATCTAGTCCCCTTAGCGAAACTAAGTCATTTAGTTAAAATTATGTTTTGGAATTCTTCAATAATCTAAAAACGTTAAGTTTCCACAAGATATTCTTAATTTGTTAATTATACAGTAAGTAATTTAATAATAATTTTCATACATATTATGTTCATATAATTAATGATACTGACTGGCTTGAATTTCAATATCAAATAAAATTATAAATTTTCATACATTTTGTCTCTCACGATCCGGGTTCTTCATTTTCTAGCATTCTTCTACACGGAAGCAATAGAGTTGTCAGTTGAATATGTCAAAAAACCCGGCTCTTGTATGACAAAGCATGTGAAAATGTATACAGTTTCAAAATTCGAATTTGATGTTATGATATATTCAGATAAAATGAGCTGTAAGCACATACACGACATACGGCGATTTCATTTGACTTATGATTGATTAAAATACGAAGTGATACAATAATTTATAATCGTGATTATGTCGTTCTATTTTACTTTACCAGCTTTGCATTAGAGTGTAGCTTGCATGTTTTTATAGTGTTTTTCTGACATTATGAGCTTCCATGGTCATTTAAAATAAAACTTCAAAAAAAAACCTTAAAAGACACATTTCACTAAAAATTCATATCCTTGTTTCCAATTTTCAAAGAAAAAAGCCTCTTCTTTGAGTTGAATAACTGTTAATGATAAATTAAAGTCAGGTCTTTGATATGCAAAGAAAAAAAATACCGTAAATGTGTTTTATGAAAGCCACTTGATTGCAGTATACTATTATTGTGATATTTAAATATATGCTATCAAAAATTTGTAATAGGTTACAGAAGTAAGAAGCCCGTAATTATCGATAAAAAATATTTAAAAAAAAACATGAAAGCTTAAATTCAGTTATATTCATAAGATTTACATGAGTTGTGGTCGATATAAGTGACGCCGTAAATAACAAGAGACATCTAGATATAAATTGCAAATGGTTGACATATTTGAAACATAAATATATAATTCAGCTGTTGAATTAATCGAACATTTTTTAAAAACCACAAAAACAGAGAAATGTGAATATGACAGGTCTTGTGGTAAGCTAGTCGCTCGCTCACTACTCGCATTTTATGAAATGAATAAAATGAACGACAGGAATTTTGATGCAAATATTATATTTAAACAAAATTAAAAATATTCAAATATATATAAAAATATATATGCAAAAAAAATGTAATATAAGCGAAAGCAGAATGATTTTTGATGGGATCTTCTAGTTTTTTATAATATAATATAATCACTTTTAAGGTGTTAACTGTCACTTCTTGATGGAAAGTCATGATATTTTAAATAATAAAAACACATTTTTTTAGAACTTATTTCCACAATATATTTTTTGATCAGGTCCGGTTTCGCTCATCGCGAGCATTATCAACTCATAGAATACAATTTACAAACAAGTCTATTTATACAAAACAAAAAATTAAGTTGAGTTAAAAGTAGCAGGTGTACAAAACCATGGGTACTGACCATATCTTCCCATCACATCGATTCATCTTTAATCGACTTCTCATTTATTAGTTTATTTTGTTCCATTAAGTAGTGAGTGTGGGTTATTTTGGTCATTAAAATTTCCCACTCCTTACTTCCTTATTGATTGTTTAGAGCTCCTAATGGATTATTGATTTACCATAATTGTAATTGTAATTCTTAATAAGTGATTGTGAACATTTAATTCTTATACTAATTTACTTTATTTGTATCAATATTGTATGATGTTATGTAAATTGTTTCCTAGTTCTTGTACCCATGGTTTTGTACACCTGCTACCTTTAACTCAATTTAATTTTTTGTTTTGTATAAATAGACTTGTTTGTAAATTGTATTCTATCAGTTGATAGTGCTCGCGATGAGCGAAACCGGTCCTGATCAAAAAATATATTGTGGAAATAAGTACTAAAAAAATGTGTTTTTATTATTTAAAAAATTATAATATAATAGTTAATTATATTTGCTAGCCATTTTTCCACAATTTTTTTTTTAATAAGACAACACACTTTGGTGTATTAATACTATTTAATCGTCTCGCATAATGAAAAATATTCATAAGAAAGACATTTTATCCATTGTGAAATCAAAATTGGTATTATTTAATAGTATTGTTATTTGGGTATTTTATTTTTTTATAAATTATCTATAGTTCAAAGTATGACAACTTCTGTTCAAAGATATAGTCTGAGAATTAAACATGCCATAACAAAACGTTCTGTATTCATCATTTCAAGTACGGTAAAAATACTGTTGAGACCGCAACTAATGGGCTTCCGTTGGAAAATATTCTTTATCTCAAAATTTGTTTTAAAACTTTTACTTCATTTTACTTTTACCAGACTTAACTTAAAGCTCATGTTTCACGTCAGCTGACTATATAATATATTTATGTATTTTATAATATAACTAATGGTAATTTATGACGTTCAAATAGTACAAATAGTAGAATATATCTCATAGTATTGGTATATTGGTTCATTGTTTTTGTTACCTTTTCTCAATTTTATTGTGTTTAATTTGTCAAATATGGTACAGCGCGTGGAATACTATAAGTTCATAATAAATTATTGTCAATTTAAGTATAAACGTGTTTATCGCCTGCCCTTTTATCGCTGTTTGCGACACATTTCAGTATTTTTCCTGAATTTAAGAGTTAAATAATTTAAATTAGTGTTTTATTGGGCATTACCTTTTACACGTTTTTTTTATGTAAGGTACATCACGTACCACTAGTGGAAAAGTGCGCTACAGTCATATATGGCAGACTTAACAGTCGTTATGCCGCGATGTTTTTTGTGTAAAAGTTTCGTGACATTCTAATGTAACTTGGTGGTGTATTTCCGACGTTCAAAAGTCAGGGTTGAGAAAGTACACATTTACGTTCATGAGTTTTACAAGTATATTCAATGTGTCATGTTGGATAGAAACGTAGATTGATGAAAGAGTGTGAAATGGAGTATTTGTGGCTGTTGCGAGGGCACGAGTACACGTCGTCGAATGAAATTCTCATAAAATATTTTAAAAATCGATTAATGGACAGTATTCCATGACATGAATAAATACGACATTTTAATACCTCCCAAACCACTTCAAATGTGATCCTAAAGGAAAGCGTAGGAAAAGTTACGTTAGAACTTCATACTGCTTATTGCTTATTTTTTTTTAAATGAGTTTTATTATTTAACTTACAAATAACTAGTTTTCTCGAAAACATCACAAGGGGTCAATATTCTATACACAAGAAGTGACTATAGATCGAAGTATTAAAATTATAAGAATATTTCAATACAATATATTTTATTGATTGAATTAACATTTATTCGGTAGAACTTCATTATAATACGGTGAAAAAAAAAACAATTTATTTTAGTTCTACAAAATTTTTAAGACATATAGTTGATAGCTATTATGCAATAAATACAAAATTTTTAAGTATTTACTTTTCAATTTTCAAAGAATATTGTATTGATTTTATTAAATAATAGAAGTATTAGTTTAAAAAACTCTCTTTTAACGAGTTCGAAATGAATTAAATAAAAAATGCGCTAGAGAAAAATATAATCTATAAATTGAATGAATTTCGGGAACAAATAAAAAAGTAAAGTGTTAATAAACATTCAAAACACCTGAAGAAGGGAAGGTGTAAAATTTGGGTCAAAGACTAAAAGTTTAAAGGCCCACTGGGTTTCTTTTTAGTGCATCCTAGAGAGAGATTACTGTTTTTCTCTCAACAAAGGAATATTACTTTTGAGAAAATTCAACATTCATTTTTTTGGTTTTATTTTTTCTTGCGCTTTATTAGATAAGCTGATTGAATTAAAAAACATTTTTGTCGTCATATTCTTTTATATATTTCTAATTTAATAAAGTTTGATATGCAACGTTTATAGCCACGTTTATCAATCAAATCACAAAATTACTGTAGGTTAATACAAACATAGTAAAATTAAAAATAAATTTGACATTTACATTGCTTTCAAAAGATCTAGTATTATTGCTATTAGAAGAATAGTAATTGACTTAAAGGAATGATATATTTAAATAATTTATATTATAAATAATATATTAGATTAGCAAAAATGTTATCTAAAATTAAAAAAATATGTTGCCAATCAATTTTGTTAAGTCATTAAAACAGATTTTGTAAAAATATTTATACAAGATTTAATCAACCTTTTGGAATCAAATGAGACAGAAAATAAATATGACTTCCAGGTAGAGTTGTTAACTAAAAATATTATCATTAAAATAAACACACATGCAAGATGTGCACCATATTTATTTAGTTAGCTCTAAAGTATTGAGTTTGATGCAATTGTATAATTCAAAAGACATCACTCCACAATCAGCAACGTCCAACTGCTAGGGTGAATGTCGAATTTGCATTTGAGTTTTAACCAACATGCAAATTAAATGAAATAATATTTTTTTTCTACATTTATATCAGAGCTACGGGATAAGAAAAATAAAAAAAAAGAAATATTCATAAAAAACCAAATTCATTTTTAGGAATGAATAAAATATTATTTCAATATGCAATGTTTACTGCTATATTATATTAGAAGATTACGATTCCACATGTTCTCTCCCTTACGGGTCAGTTCTATTGCGTTCATGTGATAGAATGCCTGAAGACGCCTTAAGGCAAAACCCTGTTTGTTACTAACGAAATGTGTGGAATCGTACAATGTTTTTGTAACTCAAACTATTTAATGTGTCGGTTGGGCAAACTCTTTTGGAAGTAATGTTTTATTGTGCAAAAAAACTAAAGAGTCTTATAATATTGTAAAGTATGTCCACTTTTGACTAAAAAATTGGAAATTGCATGGGTAAGTATGTACAAAATTCATAAAACTGCTAGCAGTATGTTTTATTTTGACAACTGTGGCTGATGATATTATTTAAATATTAAACAATCCAAATATTAGTAAAAAACTTTGAAAGATGACCTAATGTACATTTCAACATCTTGATAGTAATGTATTGTAGAAGTCAATATTGTTTAATATTATACAATTTTAAAGGAACTTCACTATGCTGATAGTTTTTCTAAGTATTTATCAAAGTAATCAGTTTTTCACTCTTAATATCATGTCCATCACAAATATAAGCTTAAAAATATATATTATACATAAAACGGGTTTTTACTCACTTTTTTACCGATCGAAAATGGTTAAAGTTCAACTAAAAAACTGACATTTAAATAAAGATAAATTTCTTAAAACAGGGCCATTAAAGTGTTCAACTCCCATGGAATAAGAAATTTAATTTTGTTTTTCTCTCTAGGGTAGGAATTTTATTCCATGAATACGGTCTAATAAATCTACCGTCCCTGTGGAAAGTTAAGTGGTAATGGCTTAGTATCACCTGCTCTACCCCTAAAAAGTTTAAGTGCCAATCGACTTTGATAAAATAACATTAAAAATAAACAAATTTCACTTAAATCGTTCGCTAAATTTTTAAAAATCAAAAATATATTTAAAAAGACCAAGTGTTTAATTTAAACATTTATTTATTTTTTGCTCATTCGAGTATATATCAAAAGTGATGAACTGACCTTTATTGAGAACAAAAATTTTATCTCCAAAATTATTACTGAAATGGGTCACTAAGTTGAGTATTTAAATTCGATGATTCGACGATTTTTCTATCATTTATGATGTTATATTACTTTTGCAAATTATTTTCAGAAAAATATTTTCAAAGAATTTATATTGATTGAACTGTTATTATACTATTACCAATATTACATTATATCTAGTGATAATTAATTAGATTTTTCTTTATAATTAATTACAACTCTGAAAGAATAAGCGACACATTTTCTTAACCTAAATAAATAATATTTATATGAATAAACTTAACCAGCAATACATACACGATAAAAATACGCATTGAACTAAATGTGTGCGTTTTTATGATTTTTTCTTTTATAAAGTCGTCGTAACTCATAAAAATTCACACTCAGTATATTTACTTGTTAGTGTTTTATCATATACAATATATTGTATCGTTTGACTAAATTTTAAATGTAATTGAATAAATATTGAAATCATTATGTAAAAATATAATTATGAAGTCGCTGCTGCTATTTATATGGAATTGATAAATGAAACTTTTGGCAATATCAATTAATTATCAAATGAATACGATTTCTCAAATTAAAGAACGACATGATTATTCTTGCTATATTTTTACAGTAGCCTGTTATGATAAAATACAACGTCTTTATACATATATCAAAAATTGTAGTATTGTGTTATGTATATTATTTTCACTTGTACAAGACTGACTTATTATTTTAAAATGATATTCGTCTTTGCCTGCGTTTTCTTTATTTGTACTTTTTCTTTTCTTAATGCTTCAATCGTCTTTTTACGTCACGCAAGCATTAGGCATTTATATCCGATTACACTTTATACCTACATGAACCGGAGGGTAGGTGAGGTATGACAAAAGCTTTATTTGTCGGATCGTTCTTAACGATTGTCACGCAGTCGAGTAAATAAAGGTGCCTTTTGATATGTCCCATGTGGCACAAAAAGCAATCTTTATGGCTGCATCTTAGAAAACAAATGGAGAAAAAATTATTATATAAATACTAGGTGTTTGCCGAAAAGGTTTTCAACTTTATTTTGCTATAAAAACGATGTTTTTTTTTGTTGTAAAATTAAAAAAAAGAAGTTAAATACCGATATAAATTTTATTTTATCTTGGGAATTACATTTGGAAGAAAATTTTCAGCTTAATGTTGGCTCCACATGTTATGAAAAAAAATATCTGATTTTCACCCATACTATTTCATATTTTTTTCTATGTAATTACGGCGACTACAAATCGTAGTAAATATCTATTTAGCGTGCACTTTGTGTTTGTATTAAAAAAAATGTGTGATTTTCCCCCTAAATTTGTCAAAATATAATATATAATACGTATTAACCTATCGAAATGCCATAAAGCAAGAACTTATACCGGCTAAATACAAATAATAATTATACAGCTATTTTTTAGCCAATTAATTAATGTCAATGAATGTATTTCGTCATTTCGTTAAAAAAATTCAATTAAATAATATATTTAAATTATGAAAATTGCTCTATTATAAAACTTTGATAAAAAATCAAGGTTAAAAATTTGTCTCTCTTTAATCAGAATTTTTAATAATTTTTGGTGTACAAAAAATATCTGGGGTTGAATATTTATCTACAGGTAGAAGTTTGTAATACGACCGACCTTATAGGACACAAACGAAAAATCCTTGAGGCTAGAATCATCGAGACGCGTGGCTGATGACGTGGAAGATTTTAGAGGCCTATTTTGGAAGGGTGATATTATGCTGTCGATTTCCTTTCATGCACGCACGTGATGGTACGCGCACCGCTCGATTAAGACTTAAGGTATATTATAATATATAATATGTATAGGTTTATTAATTTTCACGCAAGTGAAATGAGCCCGCCATTTGTAATAATTATATTTAATGATTTCATTCAAATGAATATATTGATTTATGAATACACTCTTCAAACAAGCTGGGAAAAGAATTAAATTGGCAATAAAACCAGTGTATGCAATAAAAAAAGTAATATATGCTTTTTTTTTCCTTTAAAAAATATTTTTCTTAATAAATATATTTTTATATACTTGTAATAGCGACAATAATTAATACGATATTTAAAAAAAAAATGCCATAACAGTTATATCGATTATTATATATTAGTTTGAGCCGATGCGATGAATTTTTCAAGTTTTGAATCATAGGTGGTAAAAAAAAACTATATTTAATCTTTAATATATTATATATAAAGGCCTCTATCATGACAAACCAATGTTGTCATTGGTATTTTTTTAGTAATATGGGTAAATAAATTATTAAAAGTCAATTATTTTTATAGTTTCAAGCTGCAGGTAGCTAATTTAGTATCTACGATGTATTTGCTTTTGACAACTTACTTATTGCTAGCGTATTGAACACAAAGGCAAAATGTTTTGAAAAAACAGGAATATTGGATATTTAACTATTTTTATTTATTTTGGTACTATTTGATTATAAAGCATATCAAAAATATTTACTATTTCGATGAACTAAATAAGTAAACATTTGTATTTTTTTCTACAAACAAAAAATATTAAAAATATTTCGCTAGGAAATTATTTATCAAAATACGAAAATTTGTTCATTATAGGTAATAACGTGTACGCAAATCTGACATTTGTTAAAATTTTTAATACTATTGTCGAAATATATTTTTTAATCATGATTGGTTTTGCTCATTGTGTGCAATATCAACTAATCTTGATTTTTGTTTTTCTTTTTGAATATGGGTTTACTAATGTCTCCAAAAAGTCAAAAATTAATAATGAGTATTTTATATTTTGTATTTTCTTTACCTAGCAATGAAAAATTACTCTATTGTACGCAAAATATTTATATGTGTTTATTAGACGATACAGAGACTTTCTGACATTTATCGGAACCCGTTCCAATCGATTTTCACATTAGTAACATTGTCGCAAATATATCTTCTAACTGATAAAAACTTTTCACAGACGTCTGAAAAGTAATCATTTTGCTTTAGCTTAATAAAAAAATAAGCTATAATCCTTAAACCATGACTCAATGACGGTATAATCGTTTGTCATAAAAAATATTAAATGTCACTTTTACAGCTTAAGGCAGAATCATAATTTTAACTCTCCCAAAGGATAATATGCTATAATTTTATAGGTACAATTAAAACATATTATAGCGTCGTAAAGATGTATTAACAGGCAGTTAAATAACCAACTATGAACGATGTAATGCCATCAAAATTATATGTTAAACTTTATTTCCTTATTTATCATCGACAACAAAAAACATTATTAAGATATTATTATTTTAATTTTTATTTGAAAATCTATAAATAAAAAAATACCAATTGAAAAATGCTATAGTTTATTGAAAATAAGATATTTATGTAAAAAATTAACGATAACATTTATTAGGTAAATATTTCGTTTATATTAAAATATGTTGATTGAGACAATATTTAGTTTGAAAACTTCTCATGTATTTTTCAAATATTTGTGTTTATTCTGTTTTCAATATGAAAACAATTTATACACTTTTATAGAGATATCAATTTTATCAAATATACGGTTTTACATAAAATGAACAAGCTTTTTTTTTTGTAGTCTAAGAAATATGTTGTGATTATATTTTATTTGATCAAGGTAGCTTCTTACTTCAGTCTAATTATTGATTATTGTATAAAATACTATTTAATCACGAAGTACAGTAAGTACAAAAATATGTTATCAAAATGTCAACCGTAAACTGAATAACTTTAGTGGCATCAAATAATAAAATTGTTGGTTGAACGAATGAGTACGGGTTGTGAAGCGATTTTTGCTGGAAATGTGTAAAAAATAAGAATAAGTAGTAAGTAGTAGTTTTATTCTATATTTAGTAGAAAAGATTTATTATAAAACAATACTTTTAACATGCCACTATACCTGATCAATACTTTTTAATATGAGAGCAAAATTTTTGTATTTTGCTTTCTTAACCTTAAGATTAACTTAAAGATTCCACATATATTTTATAAATAGGTTTGCAAATAGAAAGAATTTTTCGTGGTCGATGTATTTGTAATGGTATGGTATACACTTGAATCCAAAAACGTGTCTTCTGAAATCTATTTTCGAAGTAAAAGTAAATGAAATAAAAGCAGGGTAATGGGGTATTTATGAAATGCAAAATGTTGAAAAAAGATAGGTCGTCTATGTGGAGCGTGAGAAATCAATAAATACGTGATTTTCAGAGTTACGTATTCACATGAAATTAGATTTTGGTCCTCGTTTCCTGTTTAACCATCGTTTCACGTAAAAAGGAGATTGAATGGCGGTGAAAGGTTGATTTGGATTTAGTAGGTAGGCTTTTTACTCGGAAAAATAATAAGGTTGTTTATTTTCTACGTCAAAGACGTTAACAAATCAGTTACCGCTAAAATGAAAACGTCAAGCAGATTATGTTACAGAAATCACAATGATAAATATATCTTCGATATAAATGTGTACTTAAATGTGCTCGTTGATATGCAATCAGGTATTTCTTAAATATTAATGTTCAATTGGATATAAGGTAGTGTCAAAACCTATAACACAAAAATCTATTTTTCTCAAGTATAGAATGTGACATTAAGTAAATTAAAATTTACTTATTTAAGCAAAATTTTAATGAGTCATTAGTTTATCTACTAAAATTTTATTTATCCATCAAATCACACGCTTTCCAGAAATTTGTTTTTATGGCTTAATGTATATTATATATATATTATATTTAATGAATGATCTATTTTTGATAGAAGGAAGCTTTGTCGCTTCAAAACGAATATTTATTGTACAAGAAAAGCCCACAGAATGTATAAGAAAACTAATTATAGTATAATATAATTAGTTGAGCTAAATCAAATAGATAAAAACTTAAAAACATAGTTAGTTGTCCATATAACTTAAGTGAAAAAAGTAATAAAGCTTAAACATTTTAGAGAAGCTTAGTGATTTTATTTTTTGAGAATGTTTGTATTCACGTACCACCGTAATGAAGTGTTCATTACATTTTAAAAATTAAAAAGTCAGTCATTCAGCACAGTAAAGAGAATAACTTCTCGATATATTATATAATTTATGATTTCAACTGAAAATATTTAATGGAATTTCAATATCAAATTTGAAATGTTGAAATTTTGTACGATTTACAGTTTTGTTGTATGACAAAATATTTAAAAACCTACAAAATTTCAACATTTAAAGAATCGACCATATAAATATCTGGAAATGGAGCTTGTATTTACTAAGTGAATAAAGCTGATGTTTTCGAATGATATATAAGAAAAAAGTCAGTGTTTAGTAAAATTGCTTCATAATTATTGTAATATACAGAAAATGAGTTTTTTTCTCATACTTTCGCTTCATAGGTGTCCGTCAAAAGTCTTATAGCTTATCATTACGACAAATGGAGTTTTTGGTCATCCCAGCTTTGTATAAAATACATATTATGTGTCAGAATGGTTAAGCGTTTTTGTTGTAAAATGGTCTAAAAGCTATCTCGTTGACATGGGCAAGTATAATAATATGCAACCGTTACATAAACCATCTGTTAAGCCGAAATTACGTGTAATTTTGTCGTTGGCGTAATAAGCAATGGAAATAGAACATTGTAGACATTTATAATATCGGCTCTATCCCATAATTTTTTTGGAAGCTTAAGTGATAAAGCCGACCATAATGTACATATTTATTACAAAACAAAAAGTAACCGAGATTTTGGCTACTTTCAAACAATATAATTTTAATTTATGATTTTGTATAAAGTTTTACGATTTAACATGCATCCTTTTATCGTATTTTTAGCATGTATGAGTAACACGTTTTCACAAAGAATATTTTTATAATAATGAGTAAACTATACTAAAATCGAGTCAACAATTTTGGAATTGCAGTGTTTTACAAATCGTTATCTCTTCAATTTGCTTTTATATTTTTTCTTTTAATTAATGCAATTTTTTTTTTACAAAAATACACATCAAATAAATAATTCAATCCATGATAAATATGGTAGCTATTGCAAAACTTGTCTCAAAAAAATAATGCTACGTAGATATTTGTATCAAATTTGAGCGTTTTATTTTATTTACCATAATTTGAAATGTCGCTCATTCATTGTCATTTTTATTTTTCGGCTGTTTATCAAATGTTTGTTTGTTTTTTAAAAACTTTCATTTATTTCACAATATATTACATAGAAAAGGTACAATTAATCGCTGATAATTTTTTTAAATTATATATTTGTACCATCAATAGAATTTTAATAAAAATAACAAAATGAGAAAACTAGGAAAATAGTGTGCGTGGAAAAAATTCAATTTTCTAATTTGAAGAATAAAATTTATTCAAATAAAATTCTTGAGGATTAAATGCGGTATTTCTTAGAAGATTTATAAAAAATAGCAACCCTGACAAAGGTCTTAGTCATACGTTTCTTCTTGTGGTGGCACTCGAGTAGCTAATTTAATGTTGTCCCATATCCACTTTGCATGTCGGTAAATCCGTTTGCCGAATTTATGCAAATTTTGGTGGAAAGGCTTTAAAGCAGACCAGATTAACGATGAAACCTCCTCTCAGGACGTTTCGAGTGTCATAGAGACGTCTTTAAAAGTTTGCTTGCTAGCGTAGGCTGAACGTTTTATTGTATTAAAATAATTTTGTAATAATTATCAAAACTAAAGTAATTGTCTTAATACAAGTACTTATAATAAGACACTTTTTTCTTAATACTTTATTTTAAAAATATTTTTAAGACAAATTTATATCTATCTCAAGTGTTTGTAACAATTTCAAAATTAAAATTCAAAATAAAAAAATTAAACTCAGCGCCTAAGTGTTTGCATCTTTGTAGTAAGAGTCGCAGGATGACGGCTTTGGAACACCTGGAAATCAATAGACATCAACTTTCACTAAGGATTCTTAACATACAAACCAATATATTGTCTTCTCCATTAATTAACCCTCTCCGCTTTGGTCTGATTTGCTTCCGTAATAGACGATTTCAGTGACACATGTTATTGTATTATCATAGCCGCCTTTTTAGTTTCATTTACAATTTTTGAAAAATTCAGTTTTATTGCGAGCAAGAAACAAGCTAGGTCGTTAAAACAGGACAGGCGGGGATACTTACCACTATACTACCGAGGATATACTACCGAGGACGTTAAAACAGGAGAGAAGATGTATCGTGTACCTTGTCTACACAGCTATATGTAGATGGGCAAATGTTCGTTTAAGCATAGTTCTGACGATGGCATGAGCCGAAATCAACTATATTTTAAATAAATATTTTGCAGAACTAAAATACATTGCTATTTTTTTCATCGTGTCAAAATGAAAGCATAATTAAATTTATTTGACTTAATTCAAGATTTACAATTTACGCAATGTACAATGATTTCATTAGCTATACATACTAATTGTTGGCCAGTTCTACTGAATTGATTGTTAAAATATTAATAAATTTGTTAATTTTTACTTGAATTATTCACACTTCCACATTTCAAAATTTTTTGTCACTAACAATCATAGTTAAAATTTCCTACATCTCTTTAAGTAATGAAATGGAAAAAAATTGACAGTTTTAAGGGATGATATTATTGACTAACTGCTGGTTCAACTTAAAGCATGTATAGTATATTATATTTATTGAGCCTTTTGCTAACAAAATCTTCACGACATTTAAAAATATTGTTTTTTGACTATTTATCAATCGTACTTGATGATTCAATAGAATATAAAAGTAAGTATCAATTTTATTAAAATAAATATAGTGAAAATCAGCATCTTTAAAAAATAAAAAAAATTTACAAGAAGATAGAAATATGCCAAAAGAAATTTTGATGTATGGTAGATATACGTAGATTTTAAAGAAGTATTGAAATGAAATTCGCACCCACAGAGTCTTAAAACGCAGCATTTTGAAACCAAAGGACTTTTTAATAGGAAAAAAATTCTCATTAAAAGAACTGGAACTGAATAGGTTTAAATGAGTTTTCTGACTTGGCATTTTTTCTTTTGAAAGCAGGCGTTGTTTTCGTTCATTTGTAAAAGGTGAGAAAATAGAAGAAGAAAAAAGCCTTCAGGCTTTTGTGCTAATAGAATCAAGACTCGCATTAAACTTTTTCTCTTTATTGGTTTTGATTCATTTATTTAATTATTTATTAACACAGCTGTTTTAATGTTATCTCTAAATTTTAAGTCTTTTTAGATGAATGCATAATAGTGATTTCTTTATAGTTACTGCCTGCTTTCATAAGTGTTGCGAGAGACTATTGTTTTTCAATTCAAATTGTTATAGTTAACAGCCGAAAAAACGTGGAAAGGAGTGTTAAATTGAGGTTAGAAAATAATCTTGAAACATTTTTTTTTCGATGAGCTCGTTTATTGCAATAGCAAAATAGCCGGGAGTTTACAAGAAAAGAAAGTGTTCTATTTTAAGAACATAAATTCTAGTGAAATAAGCAACAGATGCCACCCTGAAGCTATAGTGTTGACTATGTCTGTTTTCAAACAGCCATGAACATTCTTTTTGTTCGTATTCTGTGACATTTACGTTGGACTAGAAAATAACTTATATTTTTTTGAAATTCTTCTATCTACAATTATATACAGATGTCAGATATATTGGTTTGTACTTGTATATGTTTAAAATGAAATGATCTTTTTAAGTATTTATGGGAAAAATAATTATGTTTAAGAGCAAATAAAATATTTTCACGCCTCTTTCACAATTGTATGAAATGATCACCACATATTACGCTCAGTTGGATGTCCAAATAAACTGTCACATAATACTATGGTGTATAAATATGTATTACAGCAATGAATTTTCTGCGAAGTATGTGTGTAATAAATCAAATGTTTTCAAGGATAAAAATAAAACAATTATTGGAAAAGTCAATGGAGATCTTTTCAATTACAATGACAAATCAAAAAATATTTTGAAATTGAGACGAATATACAATAACGAAAGAACTATAAACTATCTATGGCCAAAAAAATGTTTTGCTTAAACATCAGTCACTAATCACTTTTAAGGTGTTAACTGTCACTTCTTGATGGAAAGGCATGATATTTTAAATAATAAAAGCACATTTTTTTTAGTACTTATTTCCACAATATATTTTTTGATCAGGACCGGTTTCGCTCATCGCGAGCATTATCAACTGAGTCATTATCAGTTGATAATGCTTGCGATGAGTGAAACCGGTCCTGATCAAAAAATATATTTTGGAAATAAGTACTAAAAAAAATGTGTTTTTATTATTTAAAATATCAGTTAACAAGAAAAAACAAAAAGTTTTATTTTGTTTAAATTTTTCTATAACCTTTGTCAGTCTTTTGGGATCTTCAACCCTACAAGAACACGAATTTACTTGAATGCACATGGAAATATACGAAAATTTTGACAAATGAAATAGAATATTTCATATTGAAACGCTATCTATCAATATGGGCACCCTTGACATCGTTGATATATGTAGAATGTTTATAATCTTAAAAAAAAACAAGATATTGTTTTTATTGACAGAACTTTTTTTTACCATATTTTTTAAATATTGTACGATTTTTTACAATGTGTGATTTTGAAGCAGTAGAAGGTTTTAATTAAGCCAGCGTAGATAAAATACTGACTTTTATTATAAAATTTGTATCAAAAGTGCAGACCATGGGATTTTTTTACTAAACGTAAAATCAGATGTCAATTAATTTTTTTTTTTTTGAAAAATAATTTTTAGTATCAAGTATTAAGTATCTTTTTCAATTATGCGTATTTTATAAAATATTCCCAAAAATTAAGCTACGCAATATTATCTATGAATAATAATAATACCAGTATCACTCATAAATATGTGTACAATTGATTCATCTTTGTTAGTATCTTGGTTTATATTGCATTTTTAAAAACGTACATAGATTTAATATTGCACAAAAAGAAAATATTTGTCCATTTTTTATATCTATTTTTATTAAAAAAAGATGTGCTTAAGGTCTCTTTTTGAAAAAATCTATTTTATATTTAATTCTATATGTTATATGAAGTCATTTTATATTATGAATTATCAATTTCTTTAAAAAAGGGTTGAGATCAAAAGCATTCAACGGGACGAAAAAAGATATCTACAGTGAATATTTTTCATGTCAAACACAATTTGCGTCAAAGGAACAATGTAATGAAAATTTCTTTCAGTGAGATTTAAGCGAAGAATTTGTTTCCATAAAACGTATTTACATTGATTTGAAATGATTTAGTTTTTAAGCGCTAAAATTTATTTTGATCAGAAATTAACTATGTAAATTAACTATATCAATTAATTATTGAAAGGAATATTTATTGATAAATAAAATTTAAATGATACGTAACTTAGTAGTTTTTAAAAAATTGAATATAAGTAATCCAATAATGTTAGCAGTGCTGTGTTTCTAAATTTTCACCCTTCTTTAATAACAAAGAATTTATAATTTAAATAAGGGTGGATAACCAGGCCATCAATGTACGTGTTTTATTTAATGTTAATATAGCGTGACAATGCGCAATATCTTACCCCACGTTTTGAAAAATACACCGACGTGCAGTTTAAGATAACAATATTTTGAGATGAGTTTTTGAATTATTTAAAAATATTGTTGTGAACTTTTGCAAAACTAATTGTGTCAAATAAATAATTTTATATATTTATAAAAAAGATTTTTTTATTATTTCAATAAGATTTACAAACATATTCTTGGTTGTGACTTTATTGGAAGAGTTCAGTCAAAATGAAGCAAGAAAATGCATGTTTAACCATATATGTCGAAAACACTATTCATAGGATGTGTACAGAAGCGACGGGAATTTGAGTTTACTGGTCAACTTTTAACATGTCTTCGATATTTTTAACATTTAACTATTTACACATTTGAAAATGATGAGAGTTTTTTTTGGTATTTTAAATGAACGTGAAATAATAAAAAAATACGAAATATGAAATGATAAAAAAAGTTGCATAGCACCTGCTCCTACTATACTAAGTTATTATGAAAATAGCAATTAAAAACTTTTTTCGACGTACGTACATCTTAAAGGGAACGGCGACACAAGTTGAAAAAAAAATTTATTTAGTTTATGAAGATCACACAATACATCTTTTATAGTTAACGTTAAATTTAAAAATTATGTCAACGTAATTTACAAATAAAAACAAATAAATAATTTACGAATTTCACCTTTGTTATATAATATTGTTTTTTATGTTTCTGACTTTTATTCGATTATTGCTCATTTAACATTTAAGTAAGTTTTTCTTTGTATGTTGTGATTTCCCTAGATCTTCACCTTTGAATTTTACAGTGGATTTAGAATGAAATTGGTTCTTTCAGTAGATTTAGAATGAGATAAAAAAATAATTTTATAGTATTATGTGAAGACAATGGCGAACTAAACCTTAAAATTATACCTATTAAATGTAAGCTAATATTATTATATATTATTGTACTTGATACGTTAACTTTCAAAGAATAAATTGTTGTGCTACAGCAAAACCACAAAAAAAAAATATAGAAATTTATCACACGTCACTGTAGATATTTGGGGAAAATGAACACGGCTGGTCAATACTCAGACTAGGGAATTAATCTTTAGTCGAGGATTTTAACCTTTGGTGGTTTGAGAAAAACCAAACTTTACTGATAAGTGATTAAGGCATTTTTTTTTTGTAATTTGTATACATAAATAAAACACTAGTATTTTAAATAAAATTGAAAGTATTATCAATGCACAAGTGCACTTTTTTGAGAGTATATTGACATTTCAAAGTTTTATTTTCACTCAAATCATAATTTATTTATCATTTGATTCAAATTAATGGAGATGTTTTAAATAACAGTTATTTTTCCATTTCATATTATTTTTTTGTAGAAACAACTTAGCTAACATTTCTTTGAATTGATATAAGCAGACAACATAAAAAAATAAAAACATGATATTTTCAATTTATCAATCATTTTTTAGATGAAATTCTTATTTCTTGATATTTAATATTGAGATTTTTTTTGCATGCGATGAAAAAAATCAGATTAAAAACATTGTAAGGTTAACTAAAATATATTTATCGATTTTTTGCTGATCCATTTTGAATAACCAAACAATGACCAAAATAAAAATGGAATTGGATCGATTGTCGTGTTTTTTTAAGTCAGAAAGTATAAAAACTTTGCTTAATCTCAAATGGGAATTCAGTCGTAAAACCCTATTGTCACGTAAAACGATATGAAACCTCTGGCGATTTATCATAATCCGCATCTTAAAGCTTGCTTAGGCAAGCTTATATCAAAGCCTTACAAAGGAAAAACTGTTTAACGGTTATTTGATAAAATATTCATTTAGAAAAATATTATATTAACTATAAAAAAATGTCTTTTACATTTACCATGGTATGTTTGGTATCCGTAAAAGCCTTTGTTTAAACTTATTTATGATTTGAGTTTTTATTTATATAGATAGCTAATAAAACAAAATTTATTCGAACATTGAGGTCTTAAGATAAATTTGAGGATTTGCTTGAATAAAATTTTGTAATTTTTGTTATATTTTCTGCTTTTTTTATCAGTTGAAAATGACTCGAAAATGAGTTGAACTTAATCTAAAATTTATATGGGCAATTTAACAATAAAACAAAACGCGAACGTAGATTAAAGAAATATTTGTAAGAATACATAAATCATCTTAATGTAACAAAAATTAAACAATTAGTTAAAAATATATCGAGTTGTGCTTGCTTGCACCATTTATTTTCAATTTTAATTTTAAAAATAATGAAATCAAATACAATTGTTTGCTTTTATACCATTGTATTGTAGGCGGCGTCTGTTATTTTTGGAATGGGTAAATGATGAATCACACTTTGCTCTCGCTTGTTGCACGCTTTCCAAATTTACTTCTTGTATAAATTTGATCAAATACAAGATTCAGTAGCTTGCTTTTTATTGTTGGAAAGCTTAAGTTTTGATTTTTATATCAATTATTTATTAACGTTAATAATTTGGATTGAATTATGTTTTTTGATACTATTTTCATATATTTTCATGGAAAAGAATAATTCTATTTATTTTATGGATATGCTCTTTTTCTTAGATTATTCAAAAGTTTGTAAAAGAATCATTCACAACTTTAGAGTTTTTAGAACGAAAAATAAAAAGATCTACCCCACATAAACATAAAAAACACACTAAAATCTTCAAAAAAAATTAAGTATGCTAATGAGCAATATAATTTCAACTTTAGTCCGGGTTTAACAGGTATAGAAATTTATAATTTCTAATAACCATCTCATCCAAAAAATTATTATCATATATTTTTGTTTGAAATGTATAATCCACTTTAAAGCTTGAAGTAAAATCTTTTAAAAAAATTAAAACACACAGTGAGTTATGTTTATCCTTTGTTCACACACTACCATGAGAAATGTTTACGTTAGTAAAGACTCTCTCAGTACAATATATTCATGAAATATCTAAAAAACTTTCGTCTTTTATTATTAAAAAAATATCACAAGTGCTGAGAATGAAATATTTTTCAGCATTGAAGATATGAAGTAAAAGAATTTTGTTATACCCGTAAGCGGTTTATATCGCAACAAATTCGTTTAAGCTGAGTTGAGAAAACCTATTAAACTTCTTTTATCTGAAAAAAGTGACGCCCAGAGTTTAGAGGACTTTTCTAAGAATTTTCTACATTAAAAGTTACTTTGCATAAATAATGATGGTTTTTGAATTCAATTAAACAGCATTGATCATTAAAAAGTTTATTTTATAGACAAATTGTATTAGATCGCAAATATTCTCCTGTGCTGTTAAATAAAATTTACATATATTAATATATGTTCTAAGCAGAAGGGCATTCAATACTTTTAAGCTTGATAGTGTTTTTAGCCTTGAGTAACAAAAAAATCTCTCTTCATTGTAAATGAAACTCGCATTAAACGTTTTATTAGACATCAAATAAATTAGATATTAAAAAAGCTTCTAATAATATTCTGTTAATCATTTTATTTTTTTAAACAGTTTGTTATGAATACAATGTTTAATGTAGTGTAAAGTTTGGCGTGATTGTTTCAATTTTTTTTAGTTAATACTTCAAAACTTCGTGATTGTTATAAAGCATATACATATAAGGAACTATTAGAAAAAAAACGTTTATCAATTAAATTGTCTTCCATACATTTAGCTTTTCCAATTGTATCTTTAGTAATAAAAAATGGAAATACTAAGCAAAAATAAATACCATTAGGACTTTCAGTATAAAAATAGTGATTTTAACTATTTACGATGGGCCTTCAAGAATGGAAAAGAATAATTGAATAAAAATATCAAACTCTTACTGAAGAGTTTGAAATTTATTCTAAATCAATCTTCAAAGTGATTACTTCCAGGCTTAGTTTAAAGTCAAAATATTTATTGTAGAATAAAATTATACTTTCCTTTAGTGGGCAACATCTTAAATAATTATTTACGCTAAATACTTCCATTCATATTTTCTAATGGAACATTTTTCAAACTAATTTGATACAAATTTTAAAGGCAATTGCTTTAGTAATGCTCTGCACTATTTTAATTAAAAAAAAATTGTAATATCATCTTCATAACATAGAAAAATTTCTTTTTCACCATGTCGACTACCAACGCGGAATGAACTTTAATCTTAAATAAAACTTAGATGAAAAAATCAAAAATACGCGTAAAAAAGCCATTATTTAAGACATATATATATATATATTTGATAATTGGTGTCTATTGATTTCTAGCTGTTCCAAAGCCGTCATTCTCCGACCCTTACTACAAAGATGCAAACATTTAGAGGCTGAGTTTGAATTTATATTATGTGATTCATTAATAACGTGATTAGCGAATTGTGAATCTGTTTTTTTATTGTTGAATGATCTTACATGTTCCTTAGCTGTCTGTCAGATATAAACGGAAAAACATGAGCCACAGGACATTTTATAAATGAATGACGGCTTTGGAACAGCTAGAAATCAATAGACACCAATTATCACAAAGGATTCTTAACGACCAAACTAACATAATAGTATCGCGACTTGTCCAGCCGTTGCACAAAGGGGTGGTCTGATTTACTTCCAGAAGGATCACTTCCGTCCCACATATAATCTTATTGTCATAGACACCTATTGTTTCATTTAGAATTTTTAAAAATTTAGTGTCATTGTGTTAAAGTAACAAGGTAGGCCGTTGGAACAAGAGAGAGGATGTCTTGTGTGCCTTTTCTGCACAGCTATATATAGATAAGCAAATGTTAGTTTAAGCATAGTTCTGACGATGGCGTGAGCCGAAATAGCTATCAACTATATTCGTTAAAAATAATTTTGTTGAACTAAAATACATTGCTATTTTTTCACCGTGTTCAAATAGTATACATTTATTTTTTTGTTAAGAATTTTCATTTTTCATTATTAAAGAAACAATTGGAAAAACCAAATGTATTGAGGATAGTTCAATTGAAAAGTGTGTTTTTTCTACATATAAAATAAAGAATTTGCCTTTAAAAATATATAAAAAATCAATTTGTAAAAAATTTCCATTATAAAATATGAATGGAAGTATTTAGCGTAAATAATTTAATGAGATCTTTCCCACTAAAGGAAAGTATTATTTTATTCTAGAATAAATACCCTGCCTTTGAACTTAACCTGGGCGAAATCGCCTTGAATATTGATTGAGTATAAATTTCAAACTCTTCATTAAGTGAGAACCGAAAACCTGCAGTATTAAAATATAGCTTAAATGTGATAAAATTTAGAAATTTTAGAAATTTTGATTATTGAATAGTACGATTAAAAACAAGATTGAACATATTAGCTTTTAACTGATATAATGATATTATAATAAGATTTTTTCATTAAAAAAGAGACGTAATTTAGCTTTGAAAACCATAAAATTAAATAAGAAAATGATAATAATATATTGATAAGTATCTGTGTTAATGATAAAGTCCATTTTAAATAATAAAAACACATTTTTTAGTACTTATTTCCACAATATATTTTTTGATCAGGACCGGTTTCGCTCATCGCGAACATTATCAACTTTTAGAATACAATTTACAAACAAGTCTATTTATACAAAACAAAAAAATAATTTGAGTTAAAGGTAGCAGGTGTACAAAGCCATGGGTTCAAGCACTAGGAAACAATTTACATAAAATCATACAATATTGATACAAATAAAGTAAATTAGTATAAAAATTAAATGTTCACAATCACTTCCACCATATCTTCCTATCTCATCGATTCATCTTTAATTGATTATCATTAAAATTCTCATGTATTAATTAGTAGTAAGTGTGGGTTATTTTCGTCATTAAAATTTCCCACTCCTCACTTCCATATTGATTGTTCAGAGCTCCTAATGGATTATTGATTTACCATAATTGTAATTCTTAATAAGTGATTGGGAACACTTATTTTTAATCCAATTTACTTTATTTGTATCAATATTGTATGATGTTATGTAAATTGTTTCCTAGTTCTTGTACCCATGGTTTTGTACACCTGCTACCTTTAACTCAACTTAATTTTTTGTTTTGTATAAATAGACTTGTTTGTAAATTGTATTCTATCAGTTGATAATGCTCGCGATGAGCGAATCCGGTCCTGATCAAAAAATATATTGTGGTAGTAAGTACTAAAAAATGTGTTTTTTTATTTAAAATATCATACCTTTCCATCAAGTAGTGACAGTTAACACCTTAAAAGTGATAAGGTCCATGTTTTAAAAGTTTAAAACATGGAAAAAGTCTTAGTGTAATCCTGTAGCATATAAATGTTCGCTTAAAATAACGTTACCCTAGCATAAATTATATAAAGATGAATTATTTCTTTAGATTGCTAATATTACTTTTGACATTTCCCAAATTCATGCAAAAGTGTTAATTGTAAAAATTGTATTTTTTTTTATTCATATTTATATCATCTACATAGTTATAATATGTGGTTTACGAGTTAATAAGAATTGATCAAAAAAAACACAGCATATGGTTGGTAGAAAGGTAATGGAAATTAATTTCTTAAAAATATCACTTTTTTCCATCTCTAACACACCGCCTGTTATATTATTTTTAATTGACTCATTTTACAATTTATTCTAAATGGAAATTTTGTTTTCAGGATAAAAGTAAAAAAATATATCGAATATAATCGTTTTTTCTAAAAATAAACATATTTATATTGTTTTCTTTATTGTGTATAAAATTACTATATTCTTAAGAGAAAATGAATCGATGTAAATGCAATATAATATTGTTTATTACCTTACAAAATATCAATATTGCATGAGTGTGGTAAAATACTTTGATAAATTCCTTTGACATGTTTATGTTCAATATTTTCGTAATATTTTAGATATTGCCTTCATTCCAGTTGATGGATTTAATTGCCCCAGTAATTTGATGATGAAAACATTTTCTACCCCGTGGCCTACAAAACGTTTAGTACGACGATGGTACTACGCAGATGGAAATACATATTGTTAATAAATAGAAAAAAGTGTTGTTGAAATCATTGTTTATTGAATAATTAAAAATATTGGGATGGACAAGGATATTATTATTGTGATACATTTTAATATTATTAACATTAAATGGAAACGGAATTTATAAAATAATTTTATATTGGTTAAAAAAGTACACATTATGAGTGTAAATAAATTATTTGGAAAAACTAGACTTTATTTAGATTAAACCAATTCCATAAAATGCTATTACTTACATCAATACACAATAAATACTTTGAAAATTTGGAGTCATTAATTCCTAAAAACGCTTTCACTTTTATTAACTTTGAGTTTTTTTTTTGTTAAACTTTGAGCTATTTATTATTTTTGACATTGAAAAGAGAAAAAAGTACAAATAAAACATTTTTGCATTTTTGAAACTTTGTGAATTTCCACATGTTTTGTCACTTACACGATGTGTATCAAGTTTCAGGATTTTTGGGCATTTATCACACGGATGCAAGGGACTCAACAACAATACAAATTTTAAATTTAAATTTTATCAAACACCCTCAGTTGATATCGTTAATTAAATAAAACATGTTTGGTAAAAAGTAAACTATGTTGCAAACGTGTTTTTATACGTTTTAAAACGGTCTATCGATGTGGATGTTTCAAATTTGTGTAAATAAAACAATTTATGTGTGAGATGTCTACTTAGTTCATTTTTTCATTTAAGAGTATTTTATGGGATTAAATGTGAATTGTAACGTCGTTCAAATATCTTTAGTGGCTTTGCTTGGTGGCACGTATTCAGGAAGTCCAATTTTCAATGTCTTTGTCACATAGATCCGGCTGAATTTGTTATATGGCGGTTGTTATGTTGAAAGGCGAAGGGCATCAAATGTTTGCAGTGTATTTGGAAATACTAACGATTTAAGATAGTCCCAAAAGAAGAAACCTAAAAGTGTTCAATCGAAAGATCTCAGTGGCTAGTTTCATGGCTTCAAATCGCCCGTGCAGAATGTCTATCGATATTCGATGGTTTGCAAACTTTGTTCAGTGTTGTAACCTTTTATGGTAATTTGAGGTATTCTATTAAACAATTGACAACAGATTTTTTAGATACCACTTTGAGAGCAAGCCTGTTATATCCTAAAAAAAATAAACTTTTTTAAAGACCCTTCTCAACACTCAACACAAGAAACACTCTCATTGCAAAATTCTTATTTATTAAACAATGTTTGAGTCGTGCACTTTTAAATTTGTATGGTTTTATAAAATTGACAGGTAAATAAATTTTTTGTTCTCACATTTAATCTCAAAAACATCCAAGACTGAAATTCCACCCGAGCACATCTTAATGGTGCAACAGGACTTGGAATCCAAAAAGAGTAACGCACCGTATGTAACATAAGTAATAACACAATCGATTTCGTTTGTAAAAAAAATCAGATGGTAACATTTTTTTGTCATTCCCACCACCACCCGCCGCGTCTTAACGTCAGTATCAACAGCCGTTCCCAATGGCGTAACAAGTACGGAGTAAATATTATTTATTTGCTGGAGCTCTAACAGGAGCAATCGCCTAAGTCTCAGTGGCTTGTACGTAAGATTGCAAACTATCTCTAACATAATTCAAGTCGTATGCGTGTATCTGTATAAATTGAAAATAAATCAATATCTCCGATTTCTGAAACGCTATATTTTGATAAAATATTAAATTTGATGAAATAATTGTGTATTTGTTATTACAATTAGAAACATTTCATATAATATGTAACAGTAATCTATGGCAAATTTATAATCCGAATGTAATGAGACCTTTTGGTTGCAAATGCGATCAAAGCTATACCAGCAAAATGATAATTAATTGTCTGAAGTAAATCCATGACTCAGTAGAATGCGTAGAAGGTTTGCTTAGCTGTTAATCTTCAAACATGGATTTCGAAACTGTAGCAATATAAATTTTTAATGTATTACAATAAATAGAATGTCGCTACTTGTACGCTTCTTATGTCAAAGTCTGTTACTTGGGTTAATCATTAATTAAGTTTTTGTACATATACACACACACACGCATACATATATTAAGTGTATCTTCAAAAAAAGCTTGTGATGTTTGGTGTAGCTGTCCGTGACTTTGTAGCTTTTATATTGTACTAATTCATATGTATACAAAACTATTAATCTTAAATGCGTTCAATTCATTTGTAGAAGTTTCATAGTAAATATTAGCCTGCCCCTTTTATGATGAAAACATTTTGTTTAGAATATTTCATTTAGTACATATTCATGTTAAAAAGCAACTGAAAATCTATTATAATATAACAATGGTTGTAATATCATATTTTAGCACGAGTTAATATAGAAAAATGTCTTTTTCTAGAACTCACTGCTACTGTCTAATTTATTGATATCGTCGTTATAAAATGTGTGTGGAAAAAAGGGGTTCAATAGGATAATATTTTTAGGATAGTTTTTTTTTATACTATGCGCTGATTTATGAAAGCTTTCTTTTAATTCAGCCCTTGCTAAAGTTTAGTAAAAAGGAACTAATATATAAGACTGTGAATAAAAAGCAATGGATTTTAGCTGTACAACGTTTATAAAAATGAAGTTAAAAATATTCTTACGCTTTAATCAGAACTAGATATCAATGAAGATAGTTAGAGTGAAGACGTTTGCCAAAATAGCTATCAACCATACATTTTATAAACTTTGTATAATTTAAGTACATTGCCATTTTTTCACCGTGAAAAAAATGATTCATTGGTTACAGGAAATGTTATCTTAAAAAAATATTACATTAACAAATCATAGCTAACCAACATGTTCAAAGTTGATATACAATATCACAAAAATGGTGTAGGTGTAGTACTTACTCTCAACGGTTTGTCTTTTATATTATTTTAATCTTGTTGGCTTAGTTAAGTTTTCTCAGTTTTTGGCTGAACAAAGATATTTTTTCTCAAAATGTTGCAAACTACAAAACTTTGTTTTCTTCATAAATATTTCTCTATTACAATACTGTTATTTCTCATGTCAAAGGTTGGATTTACTCATTGACATTACCAACGTTTTTAGTTGAAATGATGCCTGAAATCCAAGTTCAATATTATTATCTTCAAAAGAAGGTCTTATTAAAAACTGTATCATAAAATTGAAATAAATTTCAAATCATTCATATATTTCTTCTTAAACGATCAGTTCGTGTGCACCCGTATATTTGAATATTTAAAGATGCCGTAAAGCAAAATACGTGTTCTGGGTGAAAAATCACGAAGAATTGTACAAAGATTCAGCGATCATTTTTGTTTATTGAAATTCCAACAAGCACTCTCAGTTGTTGTCTTAAATAAAAATTGATATTTTTACGTAACTGATATTAATTTTACTTGCTTTTATTAAATATTCAACAGTATCACGTCATTTCTTATAAATTTTGAAACAATGCCAAAACGGTAGATAAGAAAATAAAAAATTAAGATGACATTGAATAAAATGTAGATTTTGAAATATAAATCAAATTTATCGCTTAATTTACTGAATTATAATTACTATTCCAAAATTGTAAATTAAATAACTCAACAACCTTAGAGGTTTTAAATAGCGTTAAAAATTGTCTTCAGCACACTAGTTAAATTTAAAAACGTCGGTTGATGGTGAACCAAGCAAGGAAAAATTAAATACTGTTTACGAGTTTTTTTTCTTAATTCAAATAAATGCTGGTCTTGCAAATTTAAATGCTGACTAGAACTTAATAATATTTGTATTCTTCAAATGACATGAATATTTTTGTCAAGAACAGAAGCTATTCATTTACTAACGAAGAATCAATCTTTTTTTTAAAAGTGGAGATACAATGATATCTATTACTATATTTGCATACTTATAAAAAATAACAGTCAATACTTAAAAAAAGCATTTTTTACGAAACGTAAATACTTAATTTTGCCATCAATTTATGAATAAAAATTGTGCCGTGAAAATTTCATTTTTAACAGAAATATGCTTGCAAGTCGCGCGATGCAACAAAAGAATTTTCTAAAAGGGTGTAATACATAGAATGTTTCAGAGCAAATTTATCGAGTTGCATTTTTTGTCTTCAAAATTGAAAACATAACAATGGACTTATCGTAAATCGCGATTCAAATCGCACAGCAATTCCACTAAAACATTTTCAACGTTTTTACATTTACCTAGCTCCATGCACGCAATCGTTCTTTGTATTGGGTTATCGTAATATTTTCACTCAATACTTATAGTATTACGAATTTCTTGAGAAAGTTGGAAAACTTTTTGAAAACTTAACCTTTAAAGATCATCACAATTTCCTCACTATAGTTAATTCCATCCGTTTGACATTAATATTTCACTTTCATGGTCTCAATTTATTGATAAAAATGTTTCGTATCTAGATTTAAAAAAGTAAGTATTTTTACAGTTTGAACATGAATGCTTTTTAATTAATATTCAAAATTTATAGTGATTTTTTTCAAATATCTTGAAAATAAATGTCTTTTTAACATTGCTATCCATCACCTAAAATGTAAACTTCTGATGAGCGTCACTTGAATTTATATATTTTATTACTCTCTTTGATAACGGTATATGAAAAAAAAATGAATTTGGCAGGAATTATTCTAAAAGTTCTCTTCATTCTCCCTATTAAATCGAAAAAAAACATTCATAATTAATTCATCATTATTGTATAAATATAATATATGATAAACTCAAGAGCGTTGCCAAGAAGAATAGAATCTCAAAAATGGTAACTCAATGTTCCTTAATTGATTTCATTATTACTGAAGTATTTTGTGAATCGAAAATTTGCACCATAGAGAACAAAATTTATAGAAATAAATTATTTTAGATAACACTTACCAAGTATATTGTATTACACGTTATAATAACGTTATTTATAATAATATATAAAGCTAATCATAATCACAGAGTTTTTTTGAGCACTGTTTGGTTGAGTTCGATTTGCTTTACATCAAATATCGTGAGCGTTTTGAATAAATATTTCTTTATGAAGACTTCAACGTAAGATATTTTTAAGAGTAGAATTATTATTTCTAGGAAATTCTCAAAATAAAAAAATATATAATATGATTACAGATAAAAAGTTTAAATTAAGAAGCCAATGTCAAATTGAACTGTATTTGTTTTCTTTTTTTTATCAACACAAAAACTCTCGATTCACTTAGCTTGCACGTATGATATATTATTGTTACTAAAATTTATACCATTGAAAAGTTCCTTTTACCGGAAGTGTTGCGGCAATTAATAAAAGTATTGATAAAAACGATTTTTAAAAGGAAGCAGAGCAGTATGCTTCATTAATCAATTTCAATTTTCACTAATTTGCTAACTGGGGCGGTGAACTTTTTCAATGCTTTAAACAGACATCGGGGTGGGTGGATAATTGCAAGCAATTACGATAAGATTATTACAAAGAACCAAAAAGCTGTGAGAGATATTTCAACGATGAAAAAGTGTTTTATATTCTGTAAATTAATTTACATAAAAATCGAACAGGTTTATATAGATAACATATTTGTCTATAAAAAAAAGTATATTTATGGGACATTTTTAATTTGACTAACTGAATAGTTCAATACTCTTCAAAAAGGGTTTATATAACTGTTGATTTATTTACCTTAAATTTATTTCATTTACTAAAAAATTTGCCGCAGACTATGTTGAAGTAACATTTTATTAGTTTTTCTTTCATATGAGGTTAAGAATTTTTGGATCGTTTGAATATATACAAATAATTGCAGTGATTCGAAAAAATCACGGGCCATAAATTGTTTTTTTTTCACATATTGGTAGATTATTTTTCGAAGGCATTAAACTTTGTGACGTTAAAAATTGCCTTTCATCTATAACATATATGATCCTGCAAATAAGCAATAGCGAGAGTAATAAGCCAATATTTATTCAGTCACACCTCTGGATGGAAACAATTGATGAACAAGTAGTTTTCATATAAAAGCATATATTATACTATATGTAGATAAAACTACGTGTCACTACAATAATTATTAAAAAACTGATTTCGTAATAACCAATTTGCTTATATTTTTTTTTGAGTTTTGTCATGGTGTCAACTGTAAATGGAAGGTTATGATATTTAAAAAAAATGAAAAACATTTTTCGTAATATTTCTACAATATATTTTATGATTAGAACTTCAAACCAGTTTCACTCATCAGTTGCCAATGCTCGCGAAGAGCGAAACCGGTCTGAATCATACAATATATCGTGTAAATAGTACATTGTTTTTCTTCATTTATTTTAAATATCTGAAGTAAAGTCTATGTTTTATTATGTCAGATATCTGGAGCAAAATATATTTTTTTTAGAAATTCCAATAGAAAAAGATTATTTATATATAACCGAATGCATATTGACAATATTTTAAAAGAAATATTTATATACGTTGCTCATATATTTTTTTACTATATAAAATTTATTGGTTGCTCGCTGGACATATCAATGCAATTTATTTCTCAAGACTTTTTATTTGACCTCTTAAAAAAGAGGAAACTACTTCTACTTTTATCCTTTCGAATATTTCACAGAAGTCAACGCTTACAAAGAAAAACCCATTTATGAAGATAATTACACATATCTTCTTCTAACGATGTAATGTCTCGTAGAAAAGTTCTATTCACATGACGAACAGAATCGTATTAGGGACGGTTAACGTCCATTACGAAATTAAGACATTTTTATTTATGGTATTCAGTAGGATCACCTTTCAGTAGATACAAAAAAATGTGATAGGATTTTTACGATGGATATAGCTTTATCTTAATGAAATAGATTTTGAAAAGCAAATTTGTTTAACGTTTACGGTGATAAGATTTTATAAGAAATCAGTGTTTTGTAAAAAAATATTTTATATGAACGAGACGTACTTCTGATACTAAAGAAATCCTTGATTTATTACCAGATTCATTTATTTTAAGACACCGAAATTATAAATATTTTTATGTCCTTTGAATGTGTACAGTTATTTAACGGTCATTAGCATTAAGGTTTCCCAAAAACCGTCAGGAAAGACTATATCTTCAAAAGTATATACTTACTTTATCGCTTTTCCTAAAATAAAAAAATAGTCTTTCAAGTAAACGATTTTTAGTTTTAATGTTTTACGCAGAAAAAGCTAGTATACGAATGGTACTTTTTGCTAATTCATCATAAGTAGTCAATCTATCGAAAGTCCACATATGGATTCAACGACATAACCCGAATAATTTACCAATAGAGAAATCGTACATGTGTTAATATTTTTATTAAAGTAAGTAAAGACATAGAAACTTAAATATTGACGAGAAATGCCAATTTTTCATATTATTTCTAAAACTTTCAAGATATTCTTTTAACAACGTACTTCCTGATAAAGTAGTCAATGATCATTATCGACTTATTATAATAAAAGATTGCTTTGACTCTAATAAAATTCCTTGATGCATTATTACGTTTAACTTTAAATTAGGCTCTTAAATAATAATACGCATGCATAGTTTATATTATTTACACAGTATTCAGTTCCTCGGAAAGCTCATATAACATAGAGGGATATTTCTAGGCTTTCCATTAATGTTACCAATTACGTTGCCTTGCATTGATGAAAGTTTCCTCACGGTAACGAAGCTGTTAAAGTGTCGTGATTAAGTAATAAATAAATATAATATTTTCTTTTACATAATGCTATATTTATATAAAAATAGCATGTGAGAGGGTTTTTTGTATAAGAAAATATAACTATGGAAACATAGTTTACGACCAATTAAAAAACGTTTAAAAAGTCGTTATTTCTAAGAAATGTTAGTGAAATTTGAGATAACGTATTTTAATCGTGAATAAAAGGGAATTTTGGATGTTGTTAAGAAAAAAATGTCTCGAGAATCAATAATATGTTTGCTCTTTTAAATTTAAGCGATTGATAATGTTTGCGACACCCACACGTGTATGATTATAAAATATGGTAAATTATCAATGAAAAAGAGATTTTAACACGTTCAATCCAATAAACTAAACTACAAATATGATTTTAATTACTAAAACATGCTTAAAATAAACATTTAAAAAAATGTCCTAGCAACAGTATGACGTCAATGTTTTATTATGTACAATGCAACTCCTTGTGTTTTGTCATTCTGAAAACTTAATGCTTTTCCTATGTGCAACCAGGTTATAGTGAATGGATGGTGTACCCTATATATTTCATCAGTAACCTTTAAAACACGATAACTAATTCGGTTGGAGCATGAAGCACATGGATATCCCTTGAGCATACGTTAGACACATCCAAGCCAGGCGAATGCTATTTTCTGAAAACTTCGTATTATTTGCTAGTTTTTTTTTCAAATCCTAGCATAGTAATATCATATGAATAAATAACGGAGTTGTATCGTGAATAACATTAGTGTCTACGAAAAGGTTTAAATTAGTCAAACCCATACTTGAATAAATATGGTAAGACATGTAATATCTTATGTCATATTGTCAATCTCATTATAACTGACGTTCTGGATTAAAGGAACAAGTGTATATTTTACGTTTGATTTCAATGAATTCATATTTATCTCACCCAAAACTGTTTCTCATAAAATGAAGATACATGTTTCGTAAATATTTGATTGTTTAATAACGGGAAGAGCTCCCAATTCCATTGAACGAAAATATCTTTAGACTCTTTAGGGAATTTTGCGTTGCAGTGTCTTTCAAGCTTGTTTCATGTAACGAAATTTCTAACAAACTTGGCAAACAAGACGTGACATTTTCAATTGAATATAGAACACGTCTTTCATTTAAAATATATCTTGACAGATAGATTAACGCTGAAGCTTTTATATTTGTACAAGCTTAAATAGAGAAAGAAATTTTTGAAATATTAGAAACGCGATTGTTTTTAGTAACACCTTTTATTTCTAAAATTTCAGTGATTTCATATATTACTAATTTATTTATTTAAATAATTTTATAACAAATGTTGTCAAATCTATTTATTTCTTGTTTGGATAAAATAAACGAAAAAAATCATAAGGGTAAGGATAAAATGCATCAATTCTAAGTGAAAAAATACTTTAAAAGATTTTCATACTAATACACATATGTTTTACAGCTTATTCATTTTTTAACGTTTAACGATGTCTTATAATTTCCAAAACGCCTGTATTTTACTTAATGAAAGAATTAAAAATATTTTTTTTGATTAAATTAATATTTTTGTTCGGCTGTAACTATTTCTGAAATATTGACTGTCCAATATCAACTATAAAATAAAACGGTGGCGAAGCATACAATGTCCAAAATATTAATTCTCAAGATAAAATAAAGATTTTTCGAATAATTACTGGATCCAATTTTATGCATTTACAAATAATTTTTTAGAATGTACTAATTTTTATATTTTTCTTTTATAGAATTTCCATAAATGCTAACATGAATCAAAAATTTTGCTCAGGTTTCATTTATCTATTTCTTTATGAATTCTAATCAAAACTGCTAAATTAATTTCTCTCTCTTCTTTTACACCTTGACGAAAAAAGTATTTTATTTACGTGTATTTGAAGCCCGCATGTGCTAAAGTATATATTATAAAAGCATGCTGATATTAAACAATATATTTTGAACACATATAAAAACTTTTTTTTATGGAATATGTTCAAATATTTTGTTTATTTACCTTTAATATCATCTATACAAAAAATTCTCTTAAGCCGTGTAAAATTATATCGGGAATATTAAGCTTACATCCCTTTTACTCATTTAAAGGATTTTTGCAGATGAGTACATAACAATTTTATACATCGATATTCAAAAGTAGATGAATTTTGATAATAAGCATTCTTTGCTTAAGTTGAAGATATTATTTGTAACATAAATTTAAGTTATTAATTGAATCACACTAAGGTAAAATACATCAGTTGAGAGCTTTAATGATGTTCACTGATACTTATACCATCGAAAGTCTTATTTAAAGAACCATTTAAGCCGATTGATTCATTGAAAGCCGCTAATTAACCCAAAGGGTTCGCCTAAATTTTCTGTGAAATACTCACACTAATTTTCCAAAGATGATTCCAGCTAATGTTTATTACGCTTTGATAAATCCGTATCACATTGATGATACTGACAAAGTATATGTTAAATAGCTCAATCTAAAACTTATAATATTAAAGGAAAACAGAACAGTAAATTTATATGTCTTGGCATGTGTACATTGGATTTTTCCAAAGGATTTAAAATAGCTCGCAATAACTTATTTTGTAGAAAGAAATAGAAAAAATATATGTAAAAAGGTTTACTGACAAGTTTTTTTCATTTCTTTCTTGTGAAATAAATATATAAAATAAAAATAAATAAGTAAAAAACATTCATCGATGGTAAACATTTATTTAGACTTTTTCGTGCAAATACGCGCTGTATTTTTGCACAAGATTCAAAATATTTTACTAATGTGTGAAAATATTTTCGAAAACTTAACTTGCGCAGTTTTCTGTAATGTATCGTGATGTTTAAATTGGGAGATCCCTTAATATTCTTCATTAAGCACTAATTCAACGTTTTGATCAGTCATCATTTACATAATCATAATGTTTTGAAGAATGTATAGATTGCAAATTCTTAAAGCAAAATACATTCTTTGATAATTAAATAAAAAAAAATGCTGTTTTGATGTAGTTCGAATCCACATATAAATCTCCATAATATTATAAAATGATGAATATTCTTTTAAGAAGCGAAAGCAATAAATTGTTAGTACTATAACACCAAATAGCTATTTTTTATCCTATAAAAAATGGTAGTTGATAGTGTTACGAGCTCGCGTACGAGGTTTATGATGAACTGTGACAATGCTTTGAAATATAAATATGCTTGGTTATATTTGAGATAATAAGAAGTTATTATTGTCTTTTATTTAAACACCACTGAGAACAAAGTTTTCTAAGTGCTCAGGGGTAGAATAAGAGAAAATAAAGCCAGGGCATTGTTTGTGAATGTATTCCACGAGCTTTACAATGTCTCGCAAGAAGTAAGAAATATAAAACAAATTCAACGGGTGAAGGCTTTTCTGGATCTTGCCAACTCGAATTGAGTATTTAAATAGATGATCGGAACCTTTTCACTTCTGAAAGCTAGATGCCGTATTTTAATGAATAAGCAAAACTTGTAAAGGATGTGAATGTTTTGAAGGATTTTTTACAATAACAGGTCGATAACAACATAGATAGTTACTGTTTTACTGGTGAAAAACAAAATATTTTTTTTCTTTTGAAAAGTAGAACTTACTTAGTATAAATATAAAAATATGTCTTAACTTCAATATATTTATTGATAAACAGTTATTTTTGTTCGTATGGATTGAAAAAAGTCTTTGTTCATCATATTTTTGTATAAACTTTTTTGGTTGAATCCTGGATAATATTTTCATTAAAGTTTTATTTAACGCCTTAAACAAGAATAATTTCATGATTTCAACTTTAAAAATTGAATATGTGTCCATTATTGCTCATAAAGAAATGAATACATGTGAAAATTAACATGTTTGTCTATTGAAATATTTTTAATAATATATATTTTAGATTGTCTCCATCCATATGTTTTGGTTAAAGATATATTTTAGTTGCAAATAATTTTCCGTTCATCTTAATTTAAATCGGCCATTTTCATACTCAAAATTTTAAGATATACAGTACTGTTTTTTTTAATATATACATATGTATTTATTATACAGCTCAAAAAAACACAATATCTTCAAGAAAAAAACGTTTTTTTTTTATATACATATTAAAATATTTCTACATGTACATACTAGAATATTTTTTTAAATATTGTGTTCTCTTTTAAGGTTATAATATTTCTTTATTGACATTCTGAAGGCATCCAGCATGGGTAATATTCCAATATATTATATGTATTAAACTTTCGATTTAGATATTTCCAACTAGCCTTCGGCGGTAGGATGTTTAAATATTTGCAGTATTGTGTGCTCGAACATATATTGAAATAGATAAATATGATATGAAAACCAGACTTTTGATCATAAAACTCCGAAAAGAAATGAGCTAACATTAACAAATAATTACAAATTTATTATAGAGATTATTAAAACTCATAATTATTTGGGTTATTGAAAAAGGTACTCAAAACCAATTTCAATGATATAGTATCGATTCAAATAAAACTTCAAACAAATAACAAAAAATGAATAACATTTAACACCAATATAAAATTGTATTGATAGTGTTACAAGCCAGATTGGTGAGAATAATACTTTTTTTGAAATATTTCAACATGATTTTGAAAATGTACAGAATATTCTATAATTTATTATTTTTAAACTAACATTTAATATAACGGATAAAATATAATATAAAAGTAAGTTTATATTTGATTTCAATCCGTCATTTTTGCCTTGAATACGATTGACAATGATAAACTACTATACTTATAAAAAGTGTCTTAATTTGTAGCAAGTATAAGAAGAATTGCGCCTTAATAAAAACACATAATAATAATCAAAATATCTCAATAAAAAAGAAATTGAATTGTAGTATTTTATACTGAGACAAACTCGATGTTTCATTTTGTAAATCAACGTCTTTTGTTCGTCTCAGAATAAAAACAATGATCTTCTGGAAAATCTGACTCATAGAAAATTTTAATATATAAAGGATGGAAAATATCTATGGCCAAATAAAAGAGTTGCCATCTGTAAGTCGGAATTTCTGCAAATTCTTTTGAATCCTCAATAAATATTTATAGAATCCTAATAGATGTCGATCTCTTCACGACAAATGGATGGCTTACATTTGAATAAAAAGGGCTTCAAGATTCAATCTTAGCCAAGAGGTAGAAGATAATATAAAAGTGAATTATACGATTTAAAAATATTTTTTCGTAATGAATTTATAGTGATCATAAGGTGGGCGTTTTTTTTTCATGTTTAAGAGTGTTTGAGAAATAAATTTGGTCACAATTAAACATTGCCAATTTTTACAACATGGTTTTTTTGTAATTAATCGAAAAAACTTCAACAAATTTATTAAGTTTTAGCTTTAATTAAAACTGTAAGTTCAATTGGATTGTAGGAAAAATATTTATCAACATACAGTAAAAGGCTTAGTTATTGAGTTGACAGATATTTTCTTAATAAGTAATTGTTCAATAATTTGATCATAATGGTACTTGATTAAAAAAATAATACAAGTGGTACTCAAAGTGAATCAAATATTATATCATCAAGGAAATTTTAAAGTATACACAGCTAAACATTGACTGTGTAGCCCATTCGCAGCTTTACCTCCATAGTTCATGCTTGTTGAATTATTGACTGAAATATGAAAGATCACATAACAATTTTTTTTTAACATACTACGTCAAATATTTTTTGTCCTACAAAAATCCACCCACCTCCGATAATTTTTAAATGGTAATTATTGTCTATTGGAATATGATCGAAGTTAATTTGTGTATTTGAACGCCTGAAGATGTTAAAAGGCAATACCGTGGTAAGTACTAATCCCACACACGAAATTTTATCGATACAACTTTAATTTTGAAATTCAATTCCCTTCTCACTACAAAATCGAATATATAAAAAATTGTTATGAAATAGTAATCCAAATATTGTATAAATAAAATAATTTTATGTAAACATATATTTTGTTTTCATCTTTTGGGGTCAATTTTTAAAGATCTGTTTTGATTAATCTTTGTTTCCTTGGTGGTAGCTTTATCCACACTTTAATTTTCATTTCAACTCTACATTGTAACATTTCTCTTTACCAATTCACTTACTGAATCCGATTTCTGGTAGGTAAAAGAAGACTCCGTTGGCATTATATATTTAAAAAGTATTTTCCAAAATTATGGAGCACCGTGGCACCACTACACAATAACTTAACACTAGTATATTGCTGAAATTCAAATCAGTGTGGTAAATTTTACATTAAATTATTAATATTGTGGATTCCAAATTATAAAAAGTAAATGGGCTTAGAGCTTTTTTTTTAATAAAAAATAATTAGGTAGTGGATGTTAAATAAAAGTCTTTTGAAAATGGAAAACCTACCAAAATTGGGTAATATAGCAAACACATTTTATAAAAAAAGTATTTTTATAGTTGCTACAGTCAAGCAAGTAGATTTTTTTTGAAAGCCTAGCAGTTTTCAATTTATAGAAAATATCGGTGTACAAAACACAGGGCAATACATACCTTCTAATTTTTTTATATAAAATTGTGTTTCTCAATCAAAGACATTCTAACATTTTTGTTTGTCGTATAATATATTTAGAAAATAATTTAGTTTTTAATTTTTATGTATCGAGAAAAAATACGAAAGTATTGTTATCTTTCTGAATATGTATTTGTGCTGTGTATCTTTTCATTTTTATATTTATGATATCGATTAAAGATGCTTGATGGAATTTCAATATAGAATTTGAATTGTTGAATTTTTGTACCATTTTACATGTTTGGTCACTAACGATCCAGGTATCGCCTTTTGGAATCATCAGGCATTCTGTCACACGGATGAAACACAAACAAAATCTGACACACAATAAACAGTCATTATTGGTTATAGTCCAATGAATATACAGTCAGCTCTGTTGCATCCGTGTGATAGAATGCCTGAAGATGTCAAAAGGTGAAACCCGGGTCATTAATGACAAGAGATGTGGGATCGAATAAAGTTTCAGCATTATAAATTATCATTTTATTTATTTTTTTGGTTTTTTGATTACTAATAATTTTCTTCCCAAAGATACAGCGAATGATTAACCTTTGATGTGTTAACTGTCACTATGTGAAAAGGTATGTTTTTACACATTAAAAAAAACAAATTTTAACACTTATTTAACAATATATGTGTTTTTTAATTATTTAAAAAATGAATGACTAATATTTAACATGTATTAAGTATGAGTTTACATTTATAGAAAATTTTGCAAACAAAACATTGATTTTATAATAATTTGCATTTTTCATGTTTTTTGTATCAAAAAATAAAATGAGGGTTTTCTTGAATAAGGTTTTTTTCATTTTATTACTAACCTACAACAACATCTTGTTGAAAATTTGAAAAAAAGCATCTGTAGAAAATTAGTTTCAGTACCGAGGAATGTGAAGAAAAATAAAGTATTGTGAATTACTGCGTGGGATTTTTTCGACTAAGGGGTATTTTAAGTGATGCTGTCAAATTAAGGCTCCTTCGAAGAGGAGAAAACTCTGGGGAACTCCTAATAGCTTTATGAAGCTTTGGTTGCGTATAGATAGTCAATCAAGATGAAACATAGATAAAAATATTTTATGACGCTCTTATCTTCTTGTAGAAAGATCGTAAATCATTGTTACGATGTTTTGTTTATTTTTCAAATCACCTATTGCCTATTTGTTCATAATTTTGTGACCAAAACAAATAATTAAATATTTCAAATTGTTCTCTCTTGACGTAGGTCGCATGGTCTCCCAATGTGAAGATTTTGATACAAGTTTTTCTACGATATCTATTCTTCACACAGTTGCTAAGCCTCAAATTTTGAAAAGGGATTGAAACGATAAAACCAAAGCACAAAAAATGGTTAGCAAATCGCCTTACTACAAACTGTCATTTTTGTATCGAAAAGGTAGAAGGGATTTTGTTATGAATAAATAAAATCTGAAAAATTCTAAATTTTCATATTTTGAACTAACCTATTATTGCTATCATAAACTTGATAAATTAAGTCAACTGCGCAATTAAATTAACAACTTTATGTAAAGAAATGTATTGACCGATAAATAATATTTATGTATTTAAATATTTGGTAAAATAATGTGTTGATGGTTTGGAATAAAGAATTGAAATTGTGTGAAACAGTTTAGGCCGATGTAAAGTTGGTTTACTTTCATAAATATTATCAGTAAACTTAAATTAAATTAACTTAATTTTTTTAAATATTTATTTACATAATAAAACGAAGCGGTAAACAATTTTCTCATAATTTTATATCATCAATATCAAATCCAAATAATCCGTTATCAAATGACGCAATACAAATAAAACGAAGTTATTTTAATTTATTTTTTTGTTACTAAGAAACTACGCGTCTGTTGCTGTTATAGTGATAAAAATATATCTAAAGAAATTTCAATAGTTTAATAACAAATTTAAAAAATGCGAAATTGAAAATTGAATAACTTACTTATTTGGGATGCAATAACATCCCTAAAAAATGAGTGATAACGGTTAAAGTGTAGTTTATAAACGGCTAAGAGATAGGTAATTGGGAAAGGGTATTTTTGTTTTTCTACGTTTAAAAAAATATTATAAACGAACGACCCTGCAATCCTCAACGGCGTTTGTGTCAAATACATGATAGTAAAATATTGAACTGTACAATTTATGATTTTATGAAGTAGTGACAACCGGAAGAAGTAAAAGTACAGTCAAAATATAATAGCCAGCTTTTTCGAAACTTTCCGGCGGTAAATTTATTCTTGGTTCTGTCCAAACATTACTTCGCTACTTATCTTTGGAAAACCTCACAAAAAGTTCTCGCCTGAAATGAAGGTTCTACTGGTTGTGAAGTTGCCTAACATAAGTGAGGTATCTTCATGTTGGGCAATGTTTGAGTATGGCTTTATGATATATGATACTTATTCGTCCTTTATATTTCATTCTCTAAATATTTTTATAGAAATAATAATATGAAATGGAGTGCGAAGGTTAATTTGTTTTGTATAACATTTTTATAATACCTTGAAGTTAAAGGATACCAAAAAGATTTTTAGCAATGAAAAGAATTATTATACTTATTGTTGAAAAGAAATTCAGTAGTAAATAAGTTAAAAATTGAGCTATTCGTACAGCCAGTTGCGCTCGGATTAAAACTTCGATACATTTATTTATAATGACGATTTTTAATAATATATCCACAATCATGGCTATTTATGAAAATAGAGCGAACACTGTTTTTTGAACTCATTCATCATAACTCGTAAGATTTTAGATACTAATTTCAAATTAACTTTGTTGAAAAATACAAAATTTTGATAATATTTTAGTGGTCCAAATGCTTCATTCACATTATGAGCGAATATGAGTTATATAAAGACTAAATAAAGTAATTTGCTTACATCTTAAAAAAAATATTTGAAAACTTTTCATGTGCACTTAAAACGATAATAAATTTTACCGTAAAATGTCTTATTCAATTATGTATTTTTGTAATGAAAGTTTTTGTATTAGTGATTTCTACAATACTTATTAAATTGCTCTTTCATAACATATAAGTTGTTCAACTAATGTACAAAAAAGCTTATGAGATGCTACATCAATTGTTTATGTGTTTAAATGCTGAAGTTTTTTTAATTACAAAATTAATAATATGAGACTAAAGAAAATATTTGTGTAGGGAAAATAAACAAAAAATACATATATACTAAGTTTGACACACCGATCCGGAAAGTACAAATCAAACAAAAGATGCCCAATTCATTTACAAAATGCAAATCTCTGATGGCAATGTGGCATTTTTTATTGAAAAAAACAGAAAAATTCCCACTCACTTGATACCAACTGGGTATTAGCATCTTTTTTACAGGGATGTATTGATCTCACCAAGAGTCCTTTGTGTTGTATATTGTTTCTAAAATGATTTCTCGAAGGTATTTGATAGGGGTAGTCATGACATACTTTTGGATACGCTCGAATCGATCGGCTTGTCAGATAGCTTTGAAGCTGCTTGGAAATTATTTTAGGATCCGAAAACAATAAGTCTCATAAGAAACTCTTTGAATCTCTTCTACAAGTATGGTCCACAAGCCTCAAACTTGGGGCCATTGCTCTTGTATTTATAAATGACAAAATATATGTCATTAAAAAATACTATGTTCTTGTTATTTGCTGATGTTTTCAATCTATTTTTGGAAGCATGGATGATCGCCTCCGTCTCCAATCTGATATGGTCAATAAAATAGAATAGAAAAAATAAATTCGATTTTAATGCAATCAATAATTTAACAAATCTTTTATCGTTTACAACTGTGTCATTCTTTCGCTATTCAATGAGTAGCTAAATTCTCTCGCAAATTTTATCTTGGAGTACAATTTGAGAGAAAACTAACAGTCAATAGTTACATTAAGATAACCTGCAACAAAGCATTGTATTTTTGTTTATTTATTTATTTGATGAATACACGTTACAAAATATTACAAATTATAAGTTTATTGATTTTCCAAGGTCAAAATTATAATTCTGTCATCCTTGATATTATCAAATTGTATGTTATGAATATTTTTTTGAGAAGTCATAGACATAGATTATTTAATATTTCTAAACGCAGAACCTGTCTGCTAATAAATGAAAATGCCATGGCTTGAGCATTTAAAATGTTTAACAGTATTGCTTCGAAGTCGAAATATTTCATGTGAACGAGAGTGAGTTCAGGCGAATAATATTTTTTTATTTATTTATGTAGATTTTACATGAGCTTGCTTTGTTAACATCCTTAATGTCCCTGTTGTTTTTCTTGTTATAAATTACTTTAATTTTCAATATTAAATATGTTACAAAAGCAATAAATAATAATATGTAATTTTTGGAACGTGTATGCACCAAATAAAATCGTATGTTAACTTTTCTTTGTAAAATTTTAAGAATTGCTCATAAGTTGAATTTCCATTTCATTAATATGTATTTGTTATGTGCCTACGTTAAAATATATTCAAGGGTGAAGCGTGACTGAACCAAAAATAAAATCAAATAATATAATTCATTTACAAACACGTGCGGAATTGGCTCAATAAAGAAAAATATAAGTTGTTGAAAGCTAGAAAAACATCGTTGGGATAAATGAGAAATAAATATACAATCAGTATAAAATATTGTAATTAATTAAAGCGTCAGTGCTATAACTATTCGTGTATTGAGTGTATGGGTTTTGATACATTGGCTATACTACTGAAAATGTTTAATTGTTTATTTAAAATACACTTTAATACTTTAATAACGCAAACCATCCAACCGTGTATATAACAAAAATTATTTAATAGAAAAATTCGGAAAATAAAATTATATCAATCGAATGATAGTAAGGCTAAAATATTTTTTTCTGACGCCGATTTGTTAATTAAAGAAGCATACATTTTCTGATTTACTGTCAACAAAAATAAAATAAAGTTGTTAATATTCCTACGTATCTGGAAACATGCTTCAAATATTACGTTCATCTCTTCTTGGCCTATGATTTGGCATTCATATCTAATTAATTCAATATTATTCGATATGCAGTGTTGTTGCAATTAAAATTTGTTGCCAAGTGGTGATTTATTATTAAAAAAAATATCAAATATTAAAATCCAGTGTCTTTATTTAAGTGTTCAATTAAATGATTTTATAATGGAAGTATATTTTCATTTCAGGTGTTTTCAGTGGCTAGAAAAGCAGATTCAAACACACCCCCTTTCAGGATTTCAACCGAGACCGACCGCAAAATGTGTGTTTGCACGGCAGATTAAAACACGTCTGCCGCACGGGTACCTGTGTAGTTTCATCAAACCACGCCTGGTAAATAATATGTGAAGTGACCCGTTATGTAAAACATATCTACGTATTGCCGAAACACGCATATGTGGTTAAACCATGGCGTGCTATAAGCTTAGGAGCCTTTCCTTTCAAAATAACAAAGCACATACATTGGAAAAAGTTTTTTGTACGATTTTGACAGTTTATTTTGGCTTATCAAACCCAAACCAGCGTTTGTTTACAGCTTTCAAAATAAAATTTCTTTAGTAATATTTTTTGACACGTACCAAACGAAAAACTTTTTTAATTACAATGTAAATAATAAACACATATCACGAAACGCGAGTGAAAAAATTAATATTGTTAAGTATTATTTAATAGAAATAAATCAATGCAAAAAAAATATAAAAAAATAGTTGAGGGATATTTTGTTGAAATAACGCAAATTGGTTAAGTAAAGCTAATATCAATTCAAAATGAATTTACATTAACTTTAAACATATCATATAACGAATACTATAAATGTACCAAATATAACCAAAAATATAGAGAGCAATATGAATGCAAAAATAATTTAATGAAGTATGTTAAAAATATGTCCATTTGATGATAAGTGAAATTATTTTAATAAATATTATTCTATTAAACATAAACAAGTTTTCGAGTAGGAATATTAAAAATTGTAAAATAAACTACAAGGTGAAATGACAATAATCGTCGCGTTTTTAATGAAAAAAGTGTAATTAACTATTTTGTACCATAAAAAAAGTTTAATTGCATGTCTCTGTGAATACTCATATTATCAAAATATATTTTTATTCAATGTTTTCAATCGTTAATTAGTAAAGACAAAGAGTTCTTGCTTTACTAAGCCCTTACTCATAAAAAGGGATACAAACAAACTAATATTTATGCAGGTTAAATAAAGTTATCTTTTAGTGTAAAAAAAAACAATATGTTATATTGTTGAGTCTGATTTTGATCTTCAATATATGAAAAATGTGGCGACGTTTAAAAAGTAAAGTTTTGCATCAGTGAATTTTCTGTAAGCACTTCAAAATGGACTATTACACATCAACTGTAAGTATACTTTTCATTTATTTTTGTTTTTCATTATTTAAAATATAATTATTCATGTATGAATTAACCCCACATTACCCCACATTAACTACATATACGGTTCATTAACTCACTTTGAACTGTCAGCAACAAATACTACATTAAATAATTTATAATAATAAAACGATCGGTAATGCCGTTTCATATATCTGTAATTAATTCTACAAAATTTTTTTATGTTTGATAACTACCGTTGTAAGCAATTTTATTGACATTTTTCTCGTAATTTTATATTATTTTCGCATGAAAAAGTTTGTGAAACCCATCTTACTTGAAAAAGACTTTGTTCAATAGCTCGGAAACATGTTTGATCACAAGCAAAAATACAAGTTGATTTTTTAATGACAGTCATTTGAAGCGAAAATGATAGGTCTTCACGTTAACGTCATACATGATGTGAATTCGTATTACAAAAAAAAAACACGATGAATTGTGCGATTGGTAATTTTCACATATTTTAAAATTATTTCCTTATCAATTGTGAAGATTTATATTAGAGTGTGATTATAATGTCGCCTCGAAAACTCTTCAAGTCATTGAAATAAAAAATTAAGGTTTTAATTACAAACAACTGACAAACGTAAAAGCGTCTGTGCCAGCTGTATTATTATGAAAATGTTTTTTTTGGCGGTTAATGGATTGTATCTATATCGAAAAATAAACTAAGTTTTGTGAACATCTTCCTTTAATCTCGTTCTAATGTAACTGAAAAATAATTGAATAATACTAAATATTGATAAGGTAATTCAAAATAAAGTCTCGGATTAATATCATTCAATTTATTGCTCTCAGGCAGGCGTGCTAAGTCAATGGCTCATCGTGTGTTTGATGGTACATCGATTATAAAAAAAAGATTTCAATACCCATCTATATATTTAAATTTATTTTTAACGCCTCTTCAAAAATATAATATTAAATTTAGTGTATTTATCCTAATAACACCTCTTAAAGAAATAATTAACAACTGTTGCATTAAAAAAAAGCGATGTACCAGGATAGTTTTTCAAGACAGTTAAAAATTTATCGCCCATGTTTAATAACCAGACATTTGCCACCAAAAATTAATCGTGAGTGGTTTACCACCGATTGATCGTAGAAGCTACTTGTAATTCAATTTATCTACCAATTTCAAAATATTTATTCTCCAGGCAATATACTTAATAAAAAAATACAAATCAATTAAAGCAAAAGACATGGTTTTCTTTTTTAAAATCTTGTTAATAGAAAATATTTCATTCATAAAAAATACCGTCTTTATTTGCTTAACATTATAATATATTTTTAAAAATTGTATAAATTTCTAAAAAAACAAGCTAATAAATAGATCCGTTATTTTATTTTACCAAAATTTGCAGTTTATTTTAACATGTATAAAATTATGTATATATAAATAATGATATTTGTATACATACATGTCACTTGCTTTGTTACATTTCTTGTATGCGCATAATTTCAAAAAGATTTTTTACGCTATGTCTATCAAACAGGAAGTATTACAAGTAAAGTATCCATATATTTTACATCCATGTAGAAACGAATGGTTAAGCAACTTAAGCATAAACGCGAATAAATATGCTTATGAACACGTTTTTTCCAAGATATATAAAATATAATTGTTAACACAAAAAAAATATTTGATATTCTAAGACATGATTTCAATGTAAACTGTATCGAAAAATTGTAATTAATTTAATAAATGTAAGTTATTTAATATAACGACATCATGTTGATTATGGAATATTTTCACTTTATTGTTGTACAAATTTATTAACTGATCATTTTTTATTGATAAATAGAGCTTTTTCACGATTTGTATTGATAAAGTAACATTTTTATTTGTAGTACAGTATTAAATGATAGAATTTAAAATGTCTTTATGAAAAATTATTCAAATATTAAGTAATTTAAATAAATAGTTTTATGAAAACAAAAAATTCTTTCCACTTAATATGACTAAAATGGGTCTAGATTTCAATAGTTAATATTTTCATTTAGACTGAAAAACACTTTTTCAAATTGATAACTGTGAAACGTGACTGACAGCCAGTTTGCTTTGCTTTTGCTTTGGTGTAAAGTGTTACTTTTGTATCTTGTTAAAATAAATATTTTGTAATTTTTTTATGTCTTGTGGTCGCTTTCAGTTTATCAGTGTATAATGTTATTATTCAGTTCAACATCGCATAAATACATAATAATGAATAAATATATCATGACATTTTATCGTTGTGAATTTATTCACAAGTCAGTTAGCGTCTCGCAACGGAAATGCGGTCGACTCTCCTCATTATCGACGCAGCTTATAAATAGCCGTCCCCTGGAAGCGGACTCTGCTTTTAACCCAGCCTATATTAAATTCATAATCAATAGTGCATCGATGTGTGGTGTTTTAAATCTAAATACAACACACTGGAGTTATATTTTATGTACCTAATGAATATTAAATATAAAAATAAACTGAATATATCGGTTGAAAGCATTTAATTAAATTGGTAGTATTTTGAAGGTTGTTTCTTTTTTAAGTCAATGTTTGCACACACATTTTATCTCGATAAATATTGGTTGATTTTGCTAAAGTTAGAAATAAAAATTATTTTTTTCAAATAATAACAACACATTTCTAGTACTATTTTTACAATACATTTTATGATCAGGACCAGTTTTGCTTATCGCTAGTACTCGCGCTACTACTTCACTGAAAAGGATGTGAAACATAATTGCAATAAAATTATGTTTGTCATTTTCATTCAATTATTTTTTTTGTTAGTATGACTACTAATTTTAAAAAAAATGCTCCGTATTATTCGAATATGCAAATGGCTCGAACTGTTTTTTTAAATTTCTTTGAATATGTTTAGTAAAAATTTATCAGTTTTAAATACAAAAAAAATAATATTCATAACAATAAAATATTTTTCAGTACTTATAATACATATAGTACTATACATAGTATGAAGCATTCTTTTTCTGGCATAAATTAAAGGATATATAATATTTTAATTTCAATATTGTATTCGTGCAAGAACGCTTTTTTTGATACAATTAATTTATAAAGAAGAATGTGGGTTTTTGGTAGGACCGACAAGCTGAATTGGAAAACTATTGCATATTATAAAATAAACAAATCATTTTTTTACCCTATTAAATAATATTTTTAGTGATCATATGAGAATGCTTAAAAAAGAGACTGAACAGAATTTTTCGCCAGAAAAATTTATAATTATATGCCACGGTGATGAATAATATAATATCATTTTTATCTAAAGGAAATAAATTGTGCATGCAATGTATCTTGTAAATTAACCATATTGATTGTTTTGACATCATGTACAACAGACTGCACGTAATAATTTTCGTGTATGATAATCCTGTTGTTTAACTATAATCGCTTTATGATAGTTTGGTTACTATCTGCGAAAGACACTCTGGGTTTTACTAATCTGTATATAGTATCTTGTATATTATTGTAATATGCGGCTTATTATTAACGGTATTGCAAAGTAGCTTCATTTGATTACTACGCCTTTAAAAGCTACACAACTTAGTTTTATTAATGGTTTAAAGCGATTTTATATTATTTACTTGAATTCATTATATTTCAGTATATTTCAGTTCTATAAAGAGAAATATTAAGTATAAATGTTATAATTGTACCAGAATCAAATGATTATAGTTGCACAAAAAAAAAATATTTATTCGCTTATATGTTTGTCTGTACATCTAAATATAAATCGTGACGTTCGTTAAAAAATAATCCCAGTTAAATTATTTATATATTGATTAACAGATTAAGCCATTTAAGTGATGATGGAAAATTTTATTGAAATTTTTATTTATTTATTGAGTGTTTCCATATATAATGATAGTTTCAAACATTCATTACGTTATAAGCACAATAGTTGTACATTCCTTCGGATTCCTAGTATATTAAGTTTCTCTGTAGATTGTTTCTGAGAATAAACATAATAGCAATCGTTGATATGAATTTTGAAGCGAAATTTTGCAAATTAAGAAATTAAATAAAGTAAACTACCTTGATATTAATTAACCTTGCAGGTGAAACAATTAAGATATTAAATTGGTTGCGTTTTAAGGTGTATGTCATTTTTGGATATGAATCCACAAGCTTAAAATTTTAAAATATGTGCTTACATTTATTGATTTTTTAATCGATTGATGGACATGTGTACGAAGGTAAAGGTATATATGAGGTTTTCCTTTGTTACCAAATATTTAACACAAGCTTATTTAAATACATTTTTTCTTAGTCTTATGATTTTATCATTACCATATGCTAATGAAGAAAAATGTAATCACATACAAAGTTTTTAATACAAACATTTTCTAAGTCCACAGAGGGCGAACAAAGTAATAAGTCTCATATATTCTGAAATCACATAAATTTAATAAAATGAATTATTTATGTTTCAACCTCTCAAAACGATAGGTAACAAACAGTTCCTGACATTTCACGGGTCACAAAATCTTACCAGACCGTCATCTTTTAATGAATGCCTCACATCACGAAGCAGTTAATCCTCTCAAGGACCCTTATTGGGTATTTTGCATTTTGGATTATAAAGGACAGCAAATGGTGTGCCAATATTTTGAGCTTTAGGTTGAAAAACTATAATAAATTAGGTTTTAATTATTCTACCATCATACATATGCTATCGTGATTTCTATTTTTTTACGACGTAAGTCTATTGCCTTTTAAGTGTCAGTTATAAAACAATTCACTTCTAAGGAGATAAAGCTCGTACACTTGTGTTAATATTTATTTTATAACTATCACTTCTTGGTTGAGAGGCATTTAATTTTGAATAATAAAAACACAATGTCTTAGACTACGTCCAAAATTTTAAAATTAACTCCATTTTAATACGTGTATATTGTAACATTACGTGTGAACTCTCAGTTTTCAAACTATTAGTTTCGTATATTCGTTAAATTTCTCTTAAAAGTTTGTTTGAATGGTGAAGTACATTTGATCATATTCGCAATGATTGAAACCCGCCATCATCACGAAAATATTAAATTGTAAAAATATTACTAAAACAAATTGAATTTCTTAAAACAAGTTAGCCACTAACTACCCGATTTTAACTGTTTATTGCGTGTCAGTTCTTTTTAACCTGTCAGATGGAATGCTTAATGATAACAAATGGTGAAACTCGGGTCATTAGAGACAACACATGTGAAAAAAGTTTGAACAATTCACATTTGATATAGAAATTACATCAAATCCTTTCAGTTGATCTCATAAATGAATCAAAGAGAATGTATTTTTATTAAATTAAATAATAGTTTATTGATTGTATGCCAAATTCTAATTTTTTCGTAGTATTTTTGTAATATTATTTTGTTATCTTTATTACTCTTTAATTTTAATTTTTTAATATTTTTTCAATTTCAATGCTAGATGTATGTATTTGACTCGAACACCTTCTGAAATACCCGTCACTGAGCTGTGAATTGAGATTTCTCCTTTACATTGAATTGATTATGAACTGGATAATGTATCAAAGATACAATATATTTGTGAGACATATATTCCCTCAGTGAATATACACCAATCAACAAGAAACGTAAATCACAGGAGATCGGTATAAATTATGTACCCACCATTGTGTGTTTTTATCCTGAACTCTCAATAGTAATATAAAAAGTAAACTATTAAAAGTGAAATAGTTTCTGGTTAAGATTTAAAAATAATTAAGGTTTATTTCCCAGGCATTTTCATTGAATGAGTACTGGTTGAGAATATTCCGTTAGAATTTTTCATTTCCGGAAATGTTAAAGTAAAGCGGATAATTTCATAAGAGCTGGTTAAGGCTATAAAGCAATCGCTTTACGATTTATTTTTTATGAGAAATGAATCATATTTAAAATCACATCTCAAGATTTATAGCTGCGTGGTAATTTCCGGCAAGGAATTCTAGTATCTCATAGAAAACCTGAAAGCTCGGTATGCCAATTTTCATTTTTTTTCATATTTCACAGTATAAAAATGAAATTGAAATGAACTACATATGAAGTTATTTACAGTGCTTTTTTTTAAAGAACTCTACAGGAAATACATCCATAAAAGTGATTTTTCACAAACGCAACGATTCGGAGATTTCTTAGAATTAGCGTTAACTAAAAGTAGAACACGGAAACGGAGTATGAAAAATATTTGCAATAAATGTTGAATATTTAAATTATGACAGATTTGACACGGAAATTGATTTTTCTACAGCTTTCTTTTTGAAACTAAGATTAAATCAAAATTCTTGGATTTTTCGCACTGATAAAATAGGAATATTTATATTCTAATTTAATTCAAAAAGTATTGTTTGAAAGAATTGATATGGTAAAAAACCTGAAGCTGTTAGTAAATGTCTAACATTTGATTTTCAATGAGTAACTGATGAACAAATTTTTTTAACAGTTTCGATTGTTTTATAATATTTATCATGCCATTGTTTACATATAATTTTCATTTTTTCAACTAACCTCATGCTTTTTGATATATATTATATATAACTTTTAATGTTATTGATTTGAACTTAGTATCGGATCACATCGGGTGGTGATAGATATTTATAATGTTCAATGCACACATTTTCGATTTTATTATAAAAATTTTAATACATTAATATTGACAGTTTGAAAAACACATTTCACTGGTCTACACATTCATCATATTGAATATACAGGACTTCATATTTTTTTTTTGCTCCCACTGCTGATTTTTTATGCCACAAGTTTACATTTGATCACAGCAGTCGAGAAAACTTCGAGAAAATGAGACTCCATTGCTGAAATTCAATTTTCCAGGCGTCATGAGAATGATACATTTGTCATATATTATTTCCTTTTACCGAGAACCTTTTTTTATAAATAGTACATTCGAGTCATAAAAAATAGCTTTGTGCGCAACATATAATACATATTAAATTATACTTTTTTTTATTGTAAGTTTTCACAAATTTCAATAAAAGTTATTTTTAAAAATAAATTATAGATAAACGTATATCAAGCTAATATACCATATAAAACATGATAAGTATAGAAATTCAGCATTTGCGGTGGTCGAAAATCCTGTGACACTTTCGTTCAGCAAGCAAGCATTTTTAATGTTTAATAAATTATGTTGTTACATATATGTGACTTCATATAAAAAGTTAATATTGCTACGTCCTTAAAAACTATTTTTCGCATATTTGTGTTTGTTCAGAATGAATATGTCACATACAGTAAATGTTTTCAATATAGCTTTTGTATGAGCAAATATTACAAAATAATCATAAATATATTGTTTGTCACGAATTTCGACGTCATATATAACGATAAATTACATAAGTATGCAAAAAAAGCCCAAAACGTTATAACTCAACCTCGGATCAATTAATGCTTATGTTTTCGAAAGCATACAAGGATTCTTATCGTTTTCGTCACTTATTAATACTTACTATTTAAAAATTAAATTATGATTATTAAGATTAAAATACACAAAAAAAATATGTCTTCTGTACTGAATTGTTTTGTGCAGCTATAAAAAAAGATATTTTTCTTAGTTTCACCAGGATGTAATATGTATTCAATGAAAGACATGCAGGACAAACTTTGCAACGAAATATTAACATCCTTAAAAAAAATGTTACAATTGTTTCAGTATAACTTTGGTGTATTGCAATCCTTTAGAGTAAGAGTTTCCAACCCCGTGCCCGCCACTATGCAGCCGTGACAGATTTTTTTCATAAACACTTAATGCAATGTAATAAAATAAAATATAAATTATTAATATAATAGAGAAATATTTTTTTTGAATACCCGCATTCTTGTTCATTATATTCGCTCATATGTTTCCGATATTGTATAAGTGAGTCTTTTTGTATTAATCTTGTCCAATTATAAATATCCTTAGAAAAAATAGGTGGTGCACGCCACCCCACCGATTTCAGAATGCGCTCTAGAGTGCTAAAAGGTTGGGAATCCCTACTTTAGACAGTCTAAACAGATTTTGTCGGCTTCATGAGAACTCCAAACAAGTATTTCAAGATGTTTGTGTAAGCATTTTATAATGTTGTCACATTGTGTGGGAATACGTAAACATTACTTAATTTTTATCCATGATACCGGTGAATTAAAAAATGATTAATATTGTGTTACTAAGTATTTAATGGTTTTAAAATGTTCCGCGCAGTTTGTACACAGCTTTTTAATGCATTTTGAAACGACGTTACGGAGAAAAGAAACTTTTATGACGTTATTCCGAGAAGATAATGCAGATAATTGGAAGACATAATGCATAAATAATATAATATTTTTTAAATACAATATTGTATAAACATGAAAAAATTTTGTGATTTTTCAGCGTTTTGAAAATATACAGAATACGACGGTTAAATCTAAAGTATTGATTAAATTGGAATATACTTGGTAAAAATCCATTATTACACGGTGAATAAATAGCAATATATGTGAAATAAATACAATGCTATTTTTCAACCGTGTTAAGTTCAAAGTGTTTATAAAAAATATTAAAAACCAAAAACACTATTTTCAAATAAAATATGGAGAAAATTTTGCTACTCTAGGTATTACTAACGCTATTTGTTTTATTTATAAAGTTTGCCGTTTTGCAAATTGCTGAAACAAGAGCACGTAGTGATTTTATTTATAATAAGTTTTATCGGCAAATAGAATTTTCTCACTTTTATCAGATAAAAATATCTTTTGCGAAAAATATAGTATCAGAAAATTAACAGTCCCTTCACGTAATTTTATCATTTCAAACGTAACGCATACAAACAGCCAAACCTGATAACCAAAAATATTTTACTATTATTAATATATAACATAAAAAATAGTATTTATTTTAACCGAATATATGCTGTACATGAAAAATAGTAAATTTACAATACATAACTAGTTATATGTCTTATTAATTGTATTGATCGAATTTGGAATTTTCCATATGTTTTGATTGTAACGACGTAGGTTTGGCCTCTTTATATATATCTTTATAAGTCTAACTGACATGTAGTTATTGCTATAAGCATATGCTTTATTTTCAAAATGAATTACAAAAAAAATGTGTGAAAAATTTATTTCAGAAAATATACCTTAAATATATTTTTAATATTACTGGTAGTAATATCAATGCAAAAAATATGACGAAATTTAATCATAGTTATATTACAGTGTAATGATTGCTAGCATTTTAAAATGAGAAAAACCAAGCGTATAGAAATTAGAGTAGCATAAACCTTAGCTGGTTTTAGATTTAAAAAAATTGGTGAACCGTTAAGAAAATCCCATATTAAAACCGATAAAGGTTTGATAAATTGTATGAGATCAACTATTTTTATGAAGGAATTTCGGGAATAAACAGAACTCAATGAAATTCAATGAATAATCTCAAAAATTACTTTAACCTCTCTCACTCTCCCTAGCTATAATCTTTACGTGGTATTAGTTCAATGAGTCGACCTACGGACAAATTTATTTTATATATTACGTCATCTGATATTAAGTCTCGCCGTAACCCACCAATTTTGAATAAATAGGTATCTCTATGTTTCAAATAACCCAATTGATTTTAATGGAAAATGTTTCTAATTGATTGTTAATTCCATTCGTCAAAACCTCTATTAAAGAAAACATTGACGTACTGTTTTATTTTTGAAATTGAATTTCGTTGTAATATTACAATTGTATATTTTGATCCTAGCCTAAGGTATGTTTCTATCGTGTTTAGTATATAAGTCTGCAAAGTTTCAACAATTAAAATTTGATACTAAAATTCCATCACAATCTCAGTTGATATCATATGTTTAAAAAATGAAATATTCAAATTTTATTTAGAAATTCTTTCAAGATCCATTAATCAGAATCTTAAATTAAACTTCAATTAAAAATTTGTAAGATTTTTTTTATCAAGGGTTCACAGCCTTTTGAGATAAAATTTTTAATATATCTCATTTTTTTGCATAATTATAATAATTGTAATATTTTCCGTATTTTTTTACCACAACTATAAATTAAAAAAACAAGAAAATCAATAAAAATCCCTTCTGAAATTGAGATCGACCAAATTTCGCTTCGCGATCTACCAGTTGCGCCCCTTAATTTATATCGCTACAATATTGTTTCACGTACATTCGAATAAACGTTTATTGCTCATTGAAATGAGTTTTACAAAATAATTACTTTTCATAAACGAAATTTTTTCAAATAATTTATTTTATATTGAACGCTCTCTTTAATATTTTATGAACATTTTCAGTAAAATACTTATTCGATTAGTAAGTAAGTTTCGATAAGAATGTTTCTTCTATGAAAGTTTGACCATTTTGTCGATTTGGCAAATCAAACCACTCCACAAAATCCATCGTGATTAACCCTTTCTGGATAAGTATTTACACTATACACTTGCTAAACTTGTCTAAGGGATTAAGTATAGATGAATACACTGCTACCTACACCTATTGTGAGGTTTATATTGTATGGTTAGATGTTTGCTGGAGATTCCAATAAAATATTCGAATGTTCACACATTTTCTATATTTTATTTGAACATTGAATAAATTATAAAGTTAAAAGATACTCTACTAAAACTGACTTTACATCAAATGATTCATATTCATTCATTGATACACCGCGTAAATATCAATATAATATAGACGAATTTACAATTAATATTCAGAGCTCTGCTTAATTTAATTCAGCTAAATAATTAACAATTTATTTTTATAATGGATAAAATTAACATTTTTGTACATTGTTTTCTTGTCAAAGCAAAGTCAATATTTTCCGATGTGTATTATATGTTGAGTGATTGTTTATTTTATATAAGGATGTTTATCGTACCGAAAATTCACAAATGGGTCGGAGTTAGTTGGTGCTTTTTGAAATAACATACGTGGGAGATATACATTTGAAAGATTCTAGAATTAAATTTCAGAAAAGGTCAATTTCAATTTTGCATTTACGTGTTGTTAATTATATCTCATTTTTTTCAAAAGTTATTTTTTTGGTCTGTTATGAAAAAAAACGCCAATTTAGCCCAAAATTTTTTTATATCTTCACATAATTTTTTTTGTTATAAATTTAAATAAGTTGTATCAATGTACCATATGTTTCCATATTTATGTTATTCTTATGATAAAGACACTTATGAAGGATCACAGATTAGTTCATGAAAAACGTTTTGAAAATTATGGCTATTAAAAGGCTTAGTGGAGATAGAAAATATTATTAGATACATATGGAAAATTATTTTTTATTATAAATTAAAGAAAACTGTTGTTCAACTGTATTGTGTCACTCATCGTTACGAGTGTTCGCCTTAAATATAGTTTTGTAAAAATGAAATATTTTTTAGGAAATATATAAATAAATTAGTTTTAAAATTTGCTCATGGCGGCCATTTTTACTTGTATACAACGAAATAAATTAAGAAATAAAGCGCAATAGAATGTAAACTTGTAATAGCACAATCCCACGTGGAGTATGCTTTAGCATTGTTTGTCTTTAAATTACTTATTCCTGAAAAATACAAATTTATTTTAAGTTTCTTCTCGACTGAACTAGTGCGCAGAAAACTATCAAGCTTAATTATTTGTACGCTACGGATACGTGTGAGGGCATATAGATTAAATTAGGCTATTCGTAAACTTTGCGGGATGAAGGTTAAAATAGACGTTGATTGACCGATAAACCTGCCTGGGGATGACTATCTGTATAGTATATTTGATAGTTGTATACCCTTTATCAAGGTTTAATATAAATGAAAATTCTAAAAATCTACCTCTGATCATTTATCATATTAAGTTTTAGTAAGGATTTCCATATGTTGTCTTTAAAGTCATATGCATATAAATAAACTTGAATCGATTTATTGTTGACGATCACTTCTTGATGGAAAAGCATGATATTTTAATTTAAAAAAAAACATTTTTAAGTACTTATTTCCATAGTATATTTTTTTATAAGGACGGGTTTCACCCATCGCGAGTATTATCAACTGATAGAATACAATTTAGAAGCAAGTCTATTTGCAAATAATATTTATCAATAGATTATCGATAGCTGTGTAAATTCATTTCCAGTAAAAAAATATTGGTCTTGTATTAATTTCAAATTTATTTCTTAAAATTTCTTTTTCTTTTGAAAATTTGGTATTAATTGTAGTGTACGTGTGATATATTCATTGCTTAACACAGAAAAAACTCCCATCATATCAATGTCATGTTTTGTGGACATACGTAATTTTTTTCATTGTTAAAAATTTTGAGATAATAAATTATTATTTTAATGATTTTGACACATTTACATGTATGTATGTCACTTAATTTCAAATAACACACTTTATACTTTTTTAATCTTATTCTAGATATGAAAATGTGGTGCTTTTTTGAAAAGATTTTCAACTATATTTTGTGAAAAGGTTGCGGACATAAAAATATATTTTTTTGGTGATTTAAGACTATTGAAAAAGATTAATGACGCATTCGTTCATTTATTCCGTGGTGTAAAAAAATATCTTCTTAGGTTTTTTGCCTCCAGAAGAATTGATGATTGAAATAATCCTTAATCCTCCCGAAAGCAGCAGGACTTGAAAAAGGAGAAGTATTGCGCTAATGTTTTGTGAAGTTCTTGCAAAATACTGAAATATGTTACATTTGATTGCTCCACGTGACAAAAGCATACATATTCGTTAATATTAACTTTCACATTGGAATTATTTCTTGTGCAACAGTTTACGATATCGTTAAGCAGGATCATGAAATTTTTAATGTCGCAGAGGTGACATTACTGTTTCGTATTATTGGTTTCTGTTGCTTGATATATAATCAAAAATAAAATACTTTATTCGACCTACATTCTCAAATAAGAAGCAGGTTATACTAAAATATCATATTTCGTCGTAAAAAAAATCACCTTAAAACACAATTTAAATGTTAGATATACAAGAAAAAATAGACGAAAATACCAGCCTATGTCACACGGATTTTTTTGGAGTTTTGGTGGCAAAGTGTTTTAGAAAAATAATTTCGACAGAATAAAACAAAATTAATTAAATTTTTATAAATTTAAAAATTAAATGTATTAAAAGTTTGATTTTTATGTCAAATATTCAATACAAAATTTTCATGTCAAATATTTGCTAATAAACAGTGCTTAAATTGATTCAAATTAATTGAAAACAAAATGATTTACAGTATTTCGTGTGGAAAACAATGTCAGCTAAATGACTACTTCTGTTAACCTCAAAAAACTTTGTTCTTTTGTAACATTTTTCATCACATATCACACACTCTAAGGAGCACACTCATTAGTTTTATCTTAAATTTGCTGCTTAAGTAGCTCAAGTGTTTTTGGTATGGTGGTATAGCCTTCATTCTAAAAAGATCTCAAAAAGACGTACGGAAACTAAGAGAGGCAAATTAACAATACCATTTCTTGAAGTATTTTGTTGTATAAGCAGATCTCTCAGTAATTCCATGGTAACATTCGCTGTATGGGAAGTTGAAGCATTTTGTTTGAACTATAGAAATGTCAATCATATAGCATTGATCGCATTTAATGAATTAAAAGTAGGCTGATAAATAATTTAAGGATACCCATTCCCCAGAACCTAGCATTTTTTTTATGTATCCATTTGAATATAAATTTACCTCATTACGAATTGTGATTTTATATTAGGGCCATCATAAATTAGCTGTAACATCTAATTAGTGTATTCACGGTGTAAATGATCTTATCTCAAATGAAGTCTAAATGAAAACAAAAACAAGATTTTCAAAAAGAATAATTCATAAAATTGTTGTCTGTAAGAAATTATCTTGAGCACGGATTCGAACAGATGTTTATGGATTTTTTGAAAATTTGCAACTTTTGAATAGCAAAAAAATTTCCAGTTGATATTGTCGAAAGTTGTGGCCCGGAAATGTATTTATTTACTATAGAGCTTTTTTTCCTCAAAATAATCCATTTCATAAAATTTTCTAATATTCAAAATAATTGATGTCTGACGTTGATTAAGGAAAGTTGTTTGTCGAGAATGTTTCGATATCAATTTGCTTAGTTGATTCTCTATGACTGCCAAATATCAATTGTCTATGTTCATGTTTGTTAAAGTGGCGGTTAAATAAGCTCTTAAATTACTTGTATACATAAAAACATAGTATTCCACAGCTGCCATCACCAATAAGTCCGTAGTAAAAAGTTTGTAAATGTTGTCCTGTTTTTATGATAAAATCTCATAATGTATCCGCCGATGAGTCATGCACCGAGTACCTATCAACAGAATTTAATTTCGTCTTGCCGAATCGGTTAGTGTTTGATATATCTGTCTTGTCTTTCTCATTGTGAAATTTTCCATGTTTGAAATAAAATGTCTAAAATAACTAACGGAGAATCTTAATGTGGTTCAAGGCTTTCCCGCGTTGAAAATATATGCTAAGGGGGCTAGAAAAACAATATTTTGCCACTAACAACCCGGGTTTCGCTTTTTGGCATTTTCAAGCATTCCATCACACCGATGCCGGAAGATGATAAAAGGCGAAACCCGGGTGACAAAACATGTGGAATATATAAAGTTACAAAAATTCAATTTTTATATTGGAATTCTATCAAGCGCCATTGATCAATATCATAAATTATTAAGTGTTTGGAAAATAATGAACAATATTTTAGTTTTTGCTTTAAATTGTTTTTTATTTGGTGTGGTGGTTAATTAAAAGTAACTATGAAACATTTTTAATGTAATTCACGTCACAAGCATATCATTCGAGTATCGTCTTTTGTAGCACAAAGTAATGGGCTAAGAAATTGTTCCTGTCAAAGATAGATGCAACCAATTTAATGAACTTTGTTTTCAAATTTCATTTTTGATTTTTCCTCAAAAAATCTACATTCAAAGCTCTTTGCTTCTAAGTATTTTTATCAGGTGTATCAAACATGTATGAATATTTGGTTGTCGAAAAATGTCTGCTTTAATTCAATGCCTTTTTCAAGAAATTAGCAAAAAGGCCTCAAATGTGAGAGTTGCTCAAAGTTAGTGAACTTCCTGATTTTATCGATTATTTAGGTATAACAAAGGAGTGGACATGACGTCACTGTATTTATTTTGCATAAAGGTCGACGTTTATCTCAAAGGGACGTCGAACAACCCTTTTACGCTTGATTAAAATTGCGTCAATTGTAGCATCTGGAACGTTGGTCGCAGGGCTGATCTGTTTAGGTTACAATAAAATATCAATTAAGCACAAAAAAACAAGGATTCATTTAAACATTTAAGTCATTTACACTACCTTTTAATATTTTTTTACATAAACGGTATTTAATTATTACATCGAAGTGAATCAAATTTACTTCATGGTCTCAAGTTTGTCAATAAATTTGATTTATTCTCAGCTGATATCAAATAATAATATAAGTGCAGGCGTTTTATGTGAATTTTAGAAATTTATTTGTCCATTGCATTAAATATTTTATTACGTCTTTTATTATTTTTAGAAGTAATTGTTATTTGAAAATATCAATAGTTTATTAGTAAAGTCCTTGATGTATACGAATTTGCGATTTGAAATATATTATTACACAAAAAAAGCCTCGATATTGATTAATATTTAATGACAAGTTGTTTCATGTTGCTTAAATCTTTTATGATTCACTGCAATAACATATAAAACAATGTTGCTTTAACAATCATTACTCATTGCTATCGCAGATATCATCTCCATTGCTATTTTGTAACGTCATCGCAAACTTTTCCTTTCACTTAATACTGCAACTCATTGAAATCGATATTTTATAAAAATAATACAGAATACTACAAAATAATCTTAACGAACTGAAAGAAAAAAGTACGGCTCTGCGGTATTCTGGTAAAAGCTTTGCTTTTGAATTTAAGTAGTTCTGAGTTACGTTGAGGTCAAATGGTTTTTAATGTAAATATAAGATTTTTCAAATAAGTGTTTATTAAGTTTTTCTTCCCTGAATTAATCTCGAGTGATTTATAAGATATCACATTTGATTTCATATCATGTGGTTTTTAAAATTCAGAATATCTGACGTCCAAGTTGATAAAGTAAAAAGCTGAAAGACAAGATAATATCAAATAATTTTGCCACAATAATATCAACGATCATGGAAAAACGGTCAGATAAAAAAAACAAAAAAAAATTCTATACTTTTTTTCATAAATACATTTTAAATATTTTAGTTCTATTTTAATTGGAAAAATTTATGTTTAACATTTTTTTTGCTTGCAGTTTTTCAGATTTTAGAAGAATATTCAAAATATTTTTTTGTTGTTATTGTGTGTAAAATACAAACATACTATCTAACTAATCTAGTCTCATTATATTTTTTATACCATATTTATACATTAAAGAGAAAACTGAGTAAATGACTGCTAGCTCAATATTTCTCTCATGATATTATAGTTTAATAAAAATATATAATTTAACAGTATTTAAATAATCTTCTAAAAAAATAGTCATTTGACAAAACAGCCCGCAGATTTAAAGTCGCCACTTGTCTATGAAGAAAGCAAATGAAGTTACATACTTTTTAATTTTAATATGAAGATATCACCGAATATCCTTTCATATAGCCCTCTTTTACAAAGAAAATATTGTTTACTATTCAAATGAATTATTTGGCAGAAACGGATGTAAAATATATTAAAAAAATATTTTGTTGAAGTGTCACAATGTGCACACCCTGGTATAGTGATGATAGAAAATGAAAGCCTTAGACGACCTTTGTTTATGTTTATATCATGGCATTTTCCCGTTCGATAATGTCCCGTCAGGAGAAAATTGCTATGCTATGAAACGCAGAAAAACCACGAGATCTTTTAAAAAAACACGTCAATTCTTATATCTGTCTCAATTGATGCATACGAATATTTTATACACAACCATCTTCTTTTATGTCATGGCGATAATTTGATTTCATGGCAAAAAATATCTTTATAGTATTTTTATACATCAGTTACGTCCCACAATTCTAATATGATCGTCTTGTTATTAGCTTTGTACAGATTCAATATTATTGTAACAAGTAGAATATTAAAGGAAACTTTATTAAATTTTATGTTATGTGAAATAACACAAAATCAAAATATGTTTTCGTTAGTGAGATAAAGATATTTATAAATGCAGTGATACTTCAACAGTCCGTGAATTACATACAAATATATTATTCTATCTTTTTCTTGTTTAATAATAAAAATTAAATATTTACTACTATTTCCATTATATACTTTTCATATCAGAACCTATACAACTAAACTTCATTCATTGTTCTGGTTTTAAAAATATTAAATCGGGGAAATAGTATGAAATATTGCGTTTCATTAAGATTTAAACAAAATGCCTTCCTTACAAAAACAATTGCTCTCTATAGTACACTAAATCGGAAAACTATTTCTGATTATTTTTATTCAATAATATTACGTGCAAATTTTTTTATGTCTATATATGTAATAATGCTTATGAATGATTACTTAACGTATGATATTTTACAAAAATATTTACTGCTTATTTAAAGAATGAAGGAAATTTGCTTTGATGCTTTTGATTGTGACTTCAAAGTACCTTTGATGTTTTAATGTACCCACCTGATGTAAAAAGCAATTTTGTGGTTTCACTTCTCAGGGAAATTATTTCAATTCACTCAAAGCATCCTTATTCTCAAATAAAAAATACCTAATTCTATTGCAAAACTAAAAATTATTTATTAAAATAACATAAATATATTTTTAAAGTGATTCATCATAGCTATTATTAATTTGTGAAATGAGTAATTGGGTAATATAAAAAGTCAAATGTCAATTATAAATAGATTTTTTTGTGTTTTTTGCATTATTAAGAAGTGAGTTGATTAGTTATCTCATTTGTTAGCGAATAATTTTAAATTATGTTTGCTTCGTAAAATCGTGTATCATTATCAATTTAGGTATATTGAAATAAACACTTATTTATCTTAATTAAAGAATAAATCTGAACAAAATTCATATTAATTGCGTGAGTGCATTTTTTTGAATTGAATATTGTACTTCTTAGAAAAATGTAAATCTTTAAATCTGTGCAATAAATACTTTAATGGTGGTGCAAAGCACTAAAGCTTGAAAATAAAAACTTTCTTTGCAAAAAACAAAAAAAATGGAAATAATTTACAACGCTAGAAATTAAAGCACGTAATCAGTACTGTGTCCAGAATAGTATCATTTCTCAAACAAATTGCGGGTAGCTTTACATTATCAAGTTTCTTTATTTTGAGCTTCGTATTCGACTCAGATCCCGCACCAGTTCAACAAGTTATACTTGAATCGCACAGCTACTATATTATTAAAAAGAAAGGCGGAAATGAGCTAAATGTATATGTAATAATAAAAACACATTTTTTTAGTACTTATTTCCACAATATATTTTTTGATCAGGACCGGTTTCGCTCATCGCGAGCATTATCAACTGATGACTGAATCACTCAATGCTCGCGATGAGCGAAACCGGTCCTGATCAAAAAATATATTGTGGAAATAAGTACTAAAAAAATGTGTTTTTATTATTTAAAATATAATGCCTTTCCATCAAGAAGTGACAGTTAACCCCTTAAAAGTGGTATATGTAATATATGCTCTTGTAAATTTGCAAATGATATTGCCGGATACAAAATATTTCCAAATATCTAATTTATTTTCCATGTATATTTTCTGTATATATATATAAATTGAGAAAACATATATGCAATAAATGCTTTCCTATATATGCCTTTTGTAATTTAAGATGCTGTCATTTTTTGTGTAAGGTAAAATTTTATTAAATTTAAAATATTGAAAATCAATTTTCTCGATTGTATAACTGCCAAAAGAATGGTTATACAAAATAAATTAGCAATATTACTGTCGCGTACAAAAAAAAACAAACGATTGTTTCAAAAATAAAGTCCACTTCTAACGTGAAGTGCAAGAAAATAATTTTATAACGGGAATAATCAAGTGTTATTATTATTTCAACACTTTTTGACAAATAATCAATCGATATTATCATTATAAACAATGTAATAAACACGGTAATACAAAAGAATCATTAATTCAAAAATAAATTGAATAAAAAATATTTTCTATTTACAAAATGTCAGCCTGGTATTTATTTGAAATAATTATTCGATATCTCTAAAATTTTCAATAACTTACCAAACAAAAAGATAAAAAGAATCGTGATAAGCAGAAATAAATTATTGAATCTAAAACATTACTTTTATCATCTTGGCTTTAGCCTCTTCCCTTTTCAAGCATTTCTTACTCGTAAACATCCATTATTTCATAAATATTATTGTTTATACTTCCAGGAGACTTTTACGACTAACGTTACTTACGGAGGGTCTGATGAAGAGGAGGCTGATCCTGTCACGTTGCTTTCAGTTCTCCTCGTGGGTAAGGGTGTACATATTTGTATTCAGTATTTAATAACCTGGTACATACTCAAATTATCCCAATCTCATATAAAAAAAAACCTATTGAACGCATAACTGAATTGCTGGTAGAGTTCTTAATGTATTGTCACTAAATTGAAATAAATAAAAATATATAAAATGAATAAAAAAACTAAATGTTTGTATTGTTTATTTTGAGGATGTACTTATTGATTTGCGTGTGCTTTGACTTTTTTGTAATACAATACAGAAATTTGATAAATTTAAAAATTATTGAAAATCCACAGAAAAAGAGTAAACGAAGCATTAAAATGCTTTAAGCTCAAAGTCAAACATATAATCTACGAGAAAAAATATTATTAAATATTGTATTTCCTCTCAGTTATGAAACTTTTATACGTTTTTGAATGAACCCATAAATATCATTTTATTGGTTGAATTATTTTTAAACAATTTCAACTCTTTGTTAGTAAATAGAAATAAATTTTGTAACTCGATTAATGGTTTAAATTTTCACAAAAACTTTGCCTTACATTACATAAAGACATTATAGTAATGAGCAAAAAATACTGCAAACTTTCTAGACACCAATTATCTAGTCAAACTAAACTTTTATATTTTCGTTTTTGAATAAAGTACTTGAATCGTTTTAATTAATTGGTATCATTTTATGAAGCTCATTGAATAGTCTCTCAATAGTTTATGCTTCGAGACATTTGTTTCATACATCATATAATCTTTATAAATTCACAGAATTTTAAATAAGTAAATATATAATTTGAATTTTTTTAATGATGACATTACTTCAATGGAGAAAAATGTGATAAAAATCGTTTAATCAATTTTAGACATATTTATGACGAAGCGGTGTATGGTAATACTTTCGATGGTTTCGGCAGTAACTTTGTGGAAGTTCATTTTAATATAAAATTTAAATTATCTTTGATTATTCCACGTATTGTGATACTAACTGTGACACGTGTTTCGCTTCTTTCAGAGGCATCTTCAGACTTACTATCGCAAAGCTTGCTTAAGTAATGATGCAAAATTGATTCTAAAAAAATTTTAAATTATATAATTACAAATTGGATTTCGGGTTTTTTTCCTTCTTAAGGAACCATTCTATCACCTTCTATAACCCCTTCCTTGGTGAAACACGTGGGATAATCGAAGTTAATTTAAATTTTATATTAAGTGGTGTATGGTGTTTGGCTTGCTAATTTCTATTCATTTTTTCCCATAAATAAAAAAAATAATGAATCCGTGCTTTGTGATTTTTTTAATAATTAGATTTAGATTTATTTATATAGATATTATTCAATAGAATAACTAAGGGTGCCTAGTGGAATTATAATAAAAATTTAATCATTAATTTTTCCACTTCAAAAGTGACAATTGTCATTTCTTACTTTAAATAAAAAAATGTTAACGAACTCTTTGGAATATGTAATAATGCCTGTGTGACAACACATATGGAAATGGACAAATATTAAGCAATTTGAATTTTAAAAATATGTGTACTTTAATGACTTGTATCGATCAAAGGATTTTGTGTTATTTCCCGTTATAATTTTTTCATGTTAAAAATAATCCTTCTATTATAATTTGAGAAATATAATAAGAACGATAAATGATATTCGTATCCCTCGATGATATAGTGATTTTGCTGTGGTTTTATAAAAGCCTTATACTTTTAGTACATAATTACTAAAACCTAATAGCACTGTTTTGTTTTTATTTATTTGATTGACATAAATTTCTCGAATTATAAACCTTCCTTCAAAATATTTTGAAACGAGAAAACGCCATAAGAAAATTTTCCTTAGCAGAGAATACGTCGCCGTTATAGTGAAAACGGTCTTTAAAATTTAAGTGAAAATGTTCACATAACTTTGTCAGAAATCTTATTATTTCTCACTGCATAAAGCTTTGGCGTCATTTTGTTATGACTTTTTTACACCCCAATTGAAAAGTCAGGCCACTTTACTACTACAAGCAGGAAATTTTATAACCCAACTTCATAAATTGTGCCTCTGTGATATTAATGTGATTACTTCTAATATACTTGTGCTTTATTGAAGAAAACATGTTTTAAGAATTGATTATCTTAATTTTAGCTGAATTAATTTTATTAAAATCATTATTTATATACATGTCAAAGACAAATTTATTTTGTTTATTATTCAGTCATGGAACGCAACATTGTTATTTATACGTAAATACATTTCAATTATTTTAACCGCGAGATGTGAATTATCAATCTGTAGTATTCTGACGTTATAAAAAAAAAATATTGCTTTGTAGAGAAATATATTTTCACTAATTATTATAATACAGACAGTGGATTGGCGACCCCGTTCTGTGATTAAAATTTCTGTAAATGAACGACATGTAATAATTTACAATTAATTTAAGTTGCACCAATGAATAAAGGTTACAGAGAAGAAAACGAAAGAAGGAGTCTGTTTTTTAAAAGATTTTGTTGTATTACAGTTAAACAAACCAAGAAATTTTGATTGTTATATGATTTCTTAGTGTCTGAAGAGAAATGCAAGAATAAAAGTTTTCAACAATGTTTTAAATTACGAAGAATCAAAAACGGCGAACTTGCGTTTAACTTGTTAAGAAATCTCATCAACAACAAGCGTTAACTTTAGATTTATCAATCTTTCATAGTACATCCATAGTAATTATTTTTTTGCGAAAAAATAAGTTTTTTTCCTCGAGTCAATAAAGTAGGAATAGTGTTTGTATCGTATTGTCACGTTATAATGATAGTATTTAAATAAATGTTAAATAACATGAAAATAATGTATATACATAATTTTTGCGAATTTTTAATGCTCACCAAAACACAATTTACGGGAATTACTTGGAATAGTGGTGTCGTGTGAATATTTCATAAACTCATGAAGGAAATATTAAACATGAGTATAATGACATTTTTATACGTAGCATGTGAAAAAAAATACATTTGTGCAGAATTGAATTACTCTTTTTCAATGAAATCATATTAAAATAATCACCAACTTGTCTTATTTTCTATCTGTGCTATGAAATAATTTTTAATTGTTCTCTTCGACAGATTTTGTTTGTTGAACAATTTTGAAAGCTTTGATTTTTTACAGTTGTATTGTTTTATTGACATTCAATTCCATAAGAGTTTTTATTAACAAGATATTTTTTGATTACTAAATAATGTATTATAAAATTAAATCTTAGTTAAAATGGAAACAGACTTAGTGGAAATGCTGTATTTTTTTTTGTGGTACAGAACAATTTATAAGCCTTTGTCTCATCGTCTTTTGCTGGAAGGAGTTTCTATCTAATGTTCTGCAAGCAACCTTATTATATTAAATTTATTTATGAAATTTTTTGGTTGAAATGCTAGTGTGCAAATTTTTCGGAATAATTTGATGGAAACAACACATGCTAAGTATGGTTTTCTTCTCATTAAAAAATTATGTAAACATTAAGAAACGCTATGAACAGAATACTCATTTTCAACATACCTCTACCTTTGTTATTATCTCATTAATTAATAAATTTGATCTTCACACATTGCGCACTTTTGGTTATATGGATCGTTTACACAACTTCGAAACATTGCAGTATTGATGTAGCAGAAGTGCTTCTTGTTACAGTTATCTGAAGTAGTATGTGACGGACTTTTGAACAAGAGTGCTCTCTTTGTTGAAAGGAACGTTTGCTTACTCTGTTTATTGGTTAAATGTGCCATAAAGAGCCTTTCTTCGACATTACAACCACTTATTTCTAATATCATAAATTACACAAACCACCTATGTCAAATTGCCGGGAATATGTATGTTTTTCTTAATAAATGTTCTAACGACATACTATTTATTAAATTGACATTTGCTAATTAGAGCTCTGTTAGGATCGATCTTTAGTTCTCAATCTTTTTACATTATTGGCCAATTTTAGCTTTCGCTATCTTCAATACTATTCAAAAGAATTTAAATCCATCACCATCTCGTTTATCTACGCATTATAAATTAATTAATTGAGATTTATTTTCTCAAAACAAAAAAGTAAGCTTTAAATTAAACATAAAAATTATTTTGCTAGAAATAGTAAGACGAAATGTTTTGAAGATAAATTATTGTTTTTTCGGTGGTATAAGCTGAAATAACTATAAACTACAAATTAAATATAACTAAAGTGATAAATATTTTAATATTTTTACCTTCTTTACATTTTACCGTTAAAACTGAGAGTGATATATAATAATTAATGTTTCAAAAGCGCCTCAAAAAGTGAATTATACAAATGCACAACTAACTCAGTCATGTTTTTTAGAAACAAAATAATACAATATATATCGTCACTATTATTTGGCATATAAGCTGTGTTTTTTAAGATACTAAAGCAATTAAACACTCTCGTAAACGGTGAAGGTGCGAAATGATTGACCTGATATAACGAATCTTATTAACTTCATTTCGCGATAGTTTCTATGCGTTGCCGAAAAGTTTTGCAATAAAGGTGACGTGTTTATCCTTACAATACTTGCTTCATAAAGAGAAATACACAGTATTCAAGAACCATATGTGTAATAAAACTATATACAGGGTTATATGTATGCTATATGGATATATTTCAGATTTGAAAGAATTTTGTGATTTTGTGAACTATGGAAGATGATTATATGACTTGGATTATGAAAATGTTTGATGTTGAATTAAAATTGAATATCACATCATTTGTATAGCAGAAAATCGTTAGTTTTATAAATACAATATTCTTTTTTGGCTCTTGAGATAAAAATAAATATTTATTTTTGTATGATTTAAAAATTGGACTATATCTCAAGAATTAATTTAAAAAAAGACTTGGCTATTGATATTAAGCATAAATTTTTCTATGTTGAGTAAACAATACAGAAGAATGTTCATTTGTTATACACATTTCCATCGTTTAACACTGTATTTTAAATAATAAAAATTAACACATTAAAGTGTTTATGTGTCTTTTCATAATTGAATTTCATTTGTTGTCTAACTTTCAGAAGTAGACATTTTATGTTATGAACATGTCACTCAATACGACATATGATTATTTGAACTTAATTAATTAACTTAAAAAAATGCTTTGTACAAGCCTTTACAAATATTTTTTTATTATACTTATGTATAATTTTCCTAATTCAGAAAAAAAACACATTTGCATTGAATACGTGATTTTTTTAAATTATTACGTATTGTAAACGACAAAAATTAAGACATCGAATGAAGGTTTTTTTAAATAAATATTTTTGTTATTTAACGTCCAGCTACCAAAAATGGTGAAGTGAACAGTTGATGAGTCAAATCAATATGAGTTTTTTTATGTGAATTAGTTACAAGGGGCAACGAAAGCAATCTAAGAGACTGGGGTTGAAATTTAACGGTTTTAATGGGCAGCAATAAAGTGGTAAAAAATTACATAATTCATAAATCCATATTTGTTTCGTTCAACATAAGAAATTTTTCATATAATAGTATAAAAAGAATTTTCTTGGTATTCTACTTACTATGTGAGCAGAAAAATCAAAAGCTATAAGATATTACATTTCGATTCAAACAAGCCATAAAAGTTCTCCGTCATTCGGTTTTTTTGGAACAGTTTAAAATTGAATTTGAAAATCTGTACAAATAAATAACAAGATTCGATGGTTAAATAATCTTTACAATAAAATACCCAATTTTCATACTCATGATATTTTATTTCTTTGTGAAGAGTGTTTTTCTTTGAAAATACAACAAAACAACATGTATGGAAAAATGTCGTGATATTCGCTTAAAAAAAGTGTCTCCTTTAACTGGTTTTCGAATTTGTTGGTATCAAAATATATTGGGTATTTTTTTCCATCACACACTTTGTAACGCAGGTTCCAGTAGATTTAACATCGTTGAGGGTTATCAAGGATATGCGGATCCAAAAACAATTTTATGCGGATTTAGCGCGAAATAATTCTCGCAAATGCCTTTTTTATTTTTCATTTACATCACATTTCATAAAGCAACCCGAATTACATTATTATCCCCACTGCAAAGTTCTTTGAGAGATTATTTAAGAAAGCGATGTAAAATAATCAATGGTGGCTGAAGATAGTCAAATGATAATAAGCCTTTTTTTCATTACAAAATTATAAAAAGGATTGTTTTTTTTTATTTTGATTAATACATGATAAGATGAAATATTTATGTATATAACCAAAAGGAAAATATTTTTAGCAATAAAATTGATTTCCAATTTCTTAAGCATAAATTTGTTATGAAATTTACGAATATTTTGAGTCATAATATACTATTTCCTATGATATGTAATTGTCAATAGTTGTTTGTAATCTTTATTGATCGGTGCATTAAAATGAAATTTAAACAAAACACTAATTTAAAAAAAAAACTATCATAAAATAGAGCAAAAATAAGGCGTAAATAAAGACATATTGCTCTCATTTTAATCTGAAGAAAATATATAATTATTTTAAATAATCAAAAAAAAAAAATGTTAAATTTACTATGTTGTATAAAATGCCGTTACTTATAAATGCATGATCGATGGAATGCTTTTTATTAATTATGTTATACAAGAAGAATCAAAATTATTCCACGAACAATCAGTCTTGTAGCGTAATTAATAATGTAAAAGTTTCATTATTTTTTGAACTACCTTGAGATTCTTAAATAGTGTTTTTGGTCTGTCGATTTATAGCTTTACTCGTGAAATCAAAGAAAAACAATCTTATTTGAAGTTCTAAGAAATTTAATTAAAGGCAAGTATATCACTTATTAAAAAAAACAAGGATTCACAATAATAACAGGTGTAAGATTGGTTTTTCTAATTAAAAATGACGAATGATGAATGATGAAGAGAAAAACAATTGTGTTTCGATTTATTTCTCAACTTTATTAAATATCTGAGTATATTACTTGTTTTTAATTATTCGATTAAAAACAACTCAATATAAGCATCAGCATAGATATTTTAGCCTATGTAATTTGCTTATGTTGCGGTCGTTCTACCAAAAAGTGGTTTCAGCTAAGCGAAAAATTTGATTATGTCGTGGCTATATCGAATTAAACTTGCACCCCAGTTATGCTCACTCGGTTAACAAGCGTAATTGCGGATCGCACCGCGACTTAAAAAAATACTAACTTGATGTAAATTTTGGATATTTAGATGAGTATTTTTTCTTTGATCCTGGCTTTATACAAGAAGTATATTTTTTACTTGTAACGTTAAATCAAACGTTTATTTGGTTTGTTGTTCATGTAAAAGTGAAAAGATTTAGTGAAATTGATATTGTCGTTAGAAAAAACAGTTAATTAAAGTAAAAAAAAAAATAGTACTTAAGTTAGACGGTTACACGCACAAAACCTTTTATTTGAGTAAATTTTTCAATTACAGCTTTCAAGAGTGACAACTTATTATTATCTTTATCTTTGAATTAGCGCGTTTCAGAATTAATTGTGAAAAATTTATGTAATAAATTCAGTAATAACGCTCAATGTGTTTTTTCAGCGCTAGCATTAAATGAATATTAAAATTTGTGTTCTTAAATTACACATATTATTTTAAGGTAAAAATGTATAAAATAACCAGCGAGAATTTCGTTATGCATCTAAAAATAACTTTTGTTTTTGATGAAAAATATACAAAAAAATAATTCGTTTACCAGTGACGAAAAAGTTTGAAAATGATAAAACAATTTCTCATTAATCATCATGTTGATCATACATTCTAATCTTTAAAATTAAAAAAATACAAAAAGGTGATAACATAAATTGACAGGTTAAGATGATATTATTTCCAATAAAATGAAATATTTTTGGTTAGCTGAATTCTTTTTGTTGTTTAATTTGAAGTGGATTTCAATTGTTATCCAATTGTTCTGAATATACGGAAGCTTGATTTTAAACTATAATGAATAAAAAACAGAATTGTGGAGGTTTGTTGTTTATTTATAAATAGAAAATATGTTTACCAATAAATTACGTGATGTTTGATATTACTCTAATTATTCAATGGTGATTATACTACTGATGAATTAAAGATACACTCGTTAAACTTAACGAGGAATGAACTTGAATACACCGTAATTTTAATTGCGTTTTGGATCGCAAAAAGTGTACTTAAGTTTCTTCAACAGCGTTCCCACTAAGAGTTATGTAGAGTGTTAAAACAAATCGCTTTAATTTCTAGAAAGTATTATTAGCGGATGCAAATTAAGAGGTTTATTTGCAATGAAAGTGCTACGTGATACCTATATAAATAATGCGTGAATGCCACCATGAATACCAAAGCCAGTAATTTTTTATATCAAGGGTTATGCGCGTATTTACGTTACATAGATATGTTATTTTGTACACGACGTGATATATTTAAATAAAACATACTTACATGTCATCAATTTTTGATTATGTCTGCTGTCTGCATTAGTATGGCCACTGTGTTATTCATTAGTGCATTTAACCTCCTTTGTTAAAAGGAGGTTAAATGCAATAATGAATATAAATATGTAAATAATAAAATCACCACACAAATATCAGTTAAAGAAATTTTAAGAGGCGATGTGTTTTCGTTCAATAATTTATATAACATATAAAGGGTCCGCCATCTAAAGTTTTTTTTTTCAACTAGTGCTTATTTCGTGAATGGTAACATTTAGCTCATGTCTGATTTGACAAATAATTAGTTTTATCTTTCCGCTAAACGAATATGGTTGTGAATATGGTCGCTGAGTGGGCCTGCGATCGACTTACAGAAGATGCCGATTTTGCCAAAAAAATCATCTTTTCGGATGAAGCTCATTTTGATCTTGGCGGGTATGTAAACAAGCAAAATTGTCGCATTTGGGGCACAGAAAACTCGCACGCATACATTGAAAAGCCGGTACACCCAAAACGAGTCCCTGTTTGGTGCGGATTTTGGTCCAGAGGCATAATTGGGCCATTTTTCTTCGAAAATGAGCAAGGAGTGGCCATTACAGTCAATGGCGATCGTTATCGGACCATGTTGAACAAATTTTTGTTCACAAAAATTGAAGAGGAGGATATTGGCAACATTTGGTTTCAACAGGACGGCGCTACGTGCCACACAACCGAAGCTACACTCGATGTTTTGCGCCCTGTTTTTGAAGATCGCATTATCAGCCGCAGAGCTGATGTCGTTTGGACACCTCGGAGCTGCGATTTGACACCGTTGGACTATTATTTGTGGGGTGCCCTTAAAGATAAGTGTTACGCCGACAAGCCAGAGACAATTGACGCTTTAAAGGACAATATTCGTGAAGCCATTGGTGAAATACAGCTGCACACAATCGATAATGTGCTTAAAAATTGGACCGATCGTGTAGGCTATTGCATGGCCAGCCGAGGCAGCCATTTGAATGAAGTTATTTTCCATTATTAACCGGATGGATTGTACTTTTAAATAAAAAAAGAAATTTGAGAAAATATTAATAGTTTTTTTTTTATAGCATTTTCAAAAAAAAAAGTTATTTGGCGGACCCATTATATACATAATTCTATATATAATAAACTAAAGCTCAAAAGTTGTATTCTCGTTATTAAATCTATTATAATTTAAAACGTATTTTATCACTTTTAATACTTATCTAACATTGAAGGCCTATTCTTTCTAATGATACTCTGATTATTTATGCCACTTTGAGGTGTCGTAAATAAACTGTTTTTTTTAAAGAATCTAAAATTTATTATTTTTTTATAACAAACAAAAGCAAAA